>JAPMOQ010056715.1:969335-1018505 GCA_026543055.1 Argiope trifasciata | reverse complement strand
AAAAAAAAAGGTAAATTAAAATTTGAGCGCGGATTAATCGGCGGGAGAGTAAAACCCACCAGAACTTTTTGTTTATCATTCCGAGATGGCAAAGTTCTTCTGGCAAAGCAGATTTTCGCCTCTGGATTCAAGCCAGTCACGGAATCAGACGTTTTTCTGATTTTAATGGCAAACCTCCTTGAATGGTGCAGCGCGATGCCCTGCAGAGGAATTGTCGTTTTTTGACGGGTGCACGAACAAGGGATGTTCGTGCGATGGAACAGACGTGACGGGACTGGTGAAAGCGACGCGGCAGAATAATGATTTGGGGTTCCCCTCTTTGATTATGTTCGAATTGTAAAGACGCCTGTTTGGCTAAATGGCCCGCTCTTAGTGGAAATTTTAGGTAGTGGATTAAGTACTAAGAATGAAGGGTTATTTTTTTCTTTCGTTGATTTATTTCTGGGAGGAAATGGAGATCACAGACGGATAATTAATTGTTAATTAAATCATAACCTCTTAAAATAGTGGGACATGAAGTACATGAATAGCAATACTCTAAATAATGTTATTCATGTAATTTTAAATCCACAGAAATCTTTAATAAATTTCTAAATCATTTTTAAATGTCTGATAATAAAAGTTTGGCGGTCGGTTTAATCTAAAAGGGACTCCTTAAAATTATTAGCCCAAGGCCCTAAGCAGAGTTATGCATGTACATATGCATGAATTTTATGGGGACTTAACAGCATATTCACACCTCCGTTTCTAGAGCTCTTATGGCCTCTTTCCGGTTTGGTCTTGATGTAGTTGAACAGTATTGAAAAAAGTTACATAGCAGTCTTACATAGTCTATTGAAAAAAGTTACATAGTCTATTGAAAAAAGTGACAAAATACGAATGCATATAACATTACAAGAAATGATAAAACGTAGAATGAAAAATGTCTGGAGTACAATAAAACCGGATGAATGCACATGATAATGGACAGTATGAGGGAAAATATAAAGGAATTATAAAATGGTACTTTGAAGAGGCTTAAGGATATATTATGAATAGAATGTAATGCTGTAAAACTGGGTTAACCAAACTGGAACAATTCTCCATGATTAGTTAGGAAGATAACCATATTTATGATTTTATTTTTGTAAGAGGAGTTATTAGGGACCGTTTTGTACCAAAGATTTCTTTGCGAAAATGAGGGTTTTCGGAGATGCCATGAAAGAGTAAAATGGTAGGATGTCGCAAAGTGGATGGGATCGCCTTCTCCACAAGGGCAATAGTCATCTTCTAATAAATGGAAACGATAGAGAAATGAAGTGAATGGACCATGTCTTGTAGCAAAAAGGATTTCTTTATGTGAAACGAAATAGATTTTATAGTAACAATATCACTACTTCCGCAAGTTGAGTTTATTTTTTTTACAATCAAGTCGTAAAATTCTTTGGCAACCTATTTGATTAATAATAGACCTTATTCAAATTATGATTATCAAACCGAATTTGAATTTTACATATAAATGAATTTTCTTGTTACAATAAAAATATTAACTCATTTTAATTTCGAAGAATAGAGAATGTGTTGCAATGATAAAAGAATTTGAACTCGACTTTGGACGAATCTTCACGTTTTTAGTCTTTTTTGAATCTTAAAAACATTTTAAAAATTGTCTGTCCATCTATTACAAACATAACTGAAAAGTACATTTAGCTTGACTGATAAAATCTGGTATACAATCTTAACATCTAATTTATGGATTCCTATCGAATTTTGACCAAAATAAGTTGAGGAAGTCCATCTGCACGAATATAAGTTCTCATGATAGCTACACATTTAACATTTAACACCACGCCACACTTCCGTTTCTAGAGCTCATGTGGTCCCTTTCCTGTTTGGTATAGATGTAGGTGGACTTTATTAACAACAAAAAAGTACACAACAATGAATTTGAAAGATACAGAGAAATGACTAAATACATGAAAATACAACATAGCAAGTGATGATAAATGCTAGACTGAACTTCTTGAGCACAAGAAACTGGATGAATGAGCATAGTAATATACAGTATGAATGCACAAAAGAGTTTAAAATATTGAGAGGGGGATGAAAAACAAGTTATGGATAAAGTACGAGCTGTATTAAATGGTATCCTAAGAGATAGTAGAGTTACTCTAATTGAAGCAGCTCTCCCTGCTCAATTAGGAATCTAATCATGTTTATGATTCTACTTTTGGAAGAGGGATTACTAAGGACTCTTTTGTACCACAGACTTTCTAGCGATGATGAGGGTTTTCTGAGGTGCCATGAAAGAGTAAAAGGGCAAGGGGTCGCAAAGTGAATGGGATCGCCGATTTCTCCACAAGAGCAGTAATCATTTGCTGATAGATGGAAGCGGTGAAGAAAAGACGGGAAAGGGCCATGTCCTGTAACAAACAGGATTTCTTCACGAGTCCAGGAGAATGGTTGCAATTTTACTGCTTTGATGACTTCATAAACAGAACAATGAGAAGAGGTAGGAAAATAAAATTCAGTACATATATTTAACATCTATAATGTAGACACCTGCCAAATTCTACTAGGGGGTTGACCGTAATACTTTCAGAAACGTACCCTTCTGTACTTTTAGACACATGTGATCTTAAAAGAGCACAATGACTTAAAAATATCAAATTTGATATGTGATTTTGTGACTACTTTTTCTGGTTTAAATTGGTTTAGAAAAATGAATCTAAAACACAAATTTGGTTTTGTATGTCATCAATTGCATACCAGGGATTAATTGTCAAATAACTCGTGAAGGATCACCTGGCAGACGCAGTAGAAATGTCAAATTCACGCCAAATATTAATATTTCGTAACTATTTTACGTAAGTGCAATGCATGCCGTCTCCTTAGTCTGTTATCTGCCAGTAAAAAATTATAACTAGTTTTACTTAAAACATATCTGTTTAAAATTGCTAGCATAAATATTTAAATAAGTTTATACGTGTATAAAATTTATGTGGGCTTATTTAATATCAAAGTAATATGAATTTTGCCATCAAGAGACACTTGTGTGCAAGTTTCCAATTAATTCTAAATATCCGTTAATTAAAACAATTCAGATAACAGTGAGTCAATATCACTGATACCAGCAGTTGGATTGCAAGCGTATTTAAATTCCATGCTTTTGTCGAATGGTTAACTGTTTTCTTCTGGCACCTTTTATACATGTATATATACATATATACTTGAGCTAATGAAAAGGAAAACTGAAAATAGATAAGACAATACAGTTTTTTGCTATCCAAAAAAAGTCACGAATTGAAAAAAAAAATGAAATCAAATACTAAATATTTTTTCAAAGAAATAAATAATAGAATTTTTAAGTATTTTTGACTCCTTTCAATGAGTGTTTTCCATAAAAAAAATTCTGTTTGAAAGTGTATCTAAAATATAGAAAATATTTGAGGAAATTAAATTGGTTTGTTAGGAACTGTTGTTGCTTATGACACTTGTCTTAGTAAGCCCGCTGATAAAATCAGCCATTTTAAGCCGAGTATCAGCCTTTCTTTTTTCAGTAGTATCATCTAGGTTCCAGAGTACGTCTTAAGTCCCACTTCAACTACATGTGCCTGTCTCCAGATGAGGATACTTTTCCATTTCTTGTAGTTTTCCGGGGATCATTAATGTCCTTTTTCAGTTTACTGACCGTTTGAGGGAAACTACGGATCGCGTTTGCTCATGAGGTTGGATCAATAGCGGGTCAGTTGGAAGATGTACGAACCATCCCCGTAAATTCGCAGGTCGTTGGAAAGCTCTTTTAGCTACACATGCCCCACA
Organism: Argiope trifasciata; assembly: GCA_026543055.1. NCBI lineage: Eukaryota > Metazoa > Arthropoda > Arachnida > Araneae > Araneidae > Argiope > Argiope trifasciata. The sequence continues at coordinate 1,014,704 of JAPMOQ010056715.1, read as the reverse complement.
CACCTTTTCAAGGAGTGGACTTCATTCATCTATTTTATTTACTCTTCCACAGATCACAATTTCGGCCTGAAACAGAGAACAATCACTTCTGATCCAGTACCCGCAGTGGTCTCGGCGAACTTTATGGCTACCAAGGATTTAAGCGTGCACTAGCCATCTCATCCTTGGAGAGCCTTTGGGCTGGCTGCGGCGTTCAAATTCACATACCAAAGGATGCCAATCCAATGCTCTACCAACACGGTTATACCGGCCTACAAGACGGGAACTGAAAAATAATGAATTAATTCAAAGGTCATTTTTGTAAACTAGAATTTCAGTGGGACTATTCTCATAATCGTGAACTGCGTTCAGAAAAAGCAGACCTCATCCGAGCCGTCTAATACTTCCTCCAAAATAGCTCTGGTGTCTATAAATAGTCCTAGTGTTGCTTTAAAGAGTGGGAGTTAATATAACTAAACTTTATAATACTTATACAAGAAATAAAAAACATCAATCATATAACATCAACTATATAACAATAGGCATCTTTTTAAAAATGAGAAAGTTTTCTTAAAGGAAAATTACATACGCGGTACTTTTATTATTTTTTAATATGAGTTAACTATTGGCATACAAATTCCTATCACTTCCTGTTTAGGTAACACATTTTCCCTCGAAAGTTTAATCTTATTTCTTTTCATGCCAAACAGCCTTAAGGATATTAGAAGTATTCAAGTGTCACTGCTTGAATTTTCTCTTTTAATTACTCTTAATGACTTAATTACACTTTTTTGGCACAAGCAGACATACACGTGCCAAAACACTTTGTTGTAATCGAAAGAGTTAAGAGTTAATCTCAATATCAGTTAAATGGGAAATAAAAAAATTAGTTCAAGAAAACTATGTGTTAAATATTTTCAAGTTAATAAATAAAATAAAGAAAGAAAGTTAGAATAAATAAAATAATAAATAAAGCTAAAGTGAATGAAGAACAGATAGCAATGCAAAATGTTATCGATGATAAATACTGTAAAATAATATGATTTATTAAATTTATCGAAAGTTGTAGTGTATATTTAAAACATTTAATAAATTTATGTAATAAAACAAAAGAAACCAAATAATTAAAACAAAAAGATTATAGCAGAACAATATTAAGATTCAAAACCAACAAATGATAAATTTTTAAAATATTTTAAGATGTGAAATAAAGTGAAATTAGAAATTATAGGAAATTAGGAATCAAAACAAAATAAAATTAAAAATTAACTATAAAATTTTTATTTTACATTTTCTTTAATAAGTCATTCTATGAATTGTTTCATTTCAATAAGCTATCACCAAATCAAAATCTTATGGATATACTATTCAGCATCAAATAATTTTATTGGCTTTCGTAATTAATTTACAATAACATTCAAAAATTAAAAGAACAAAAAATTGAACAAATTTTAATTTTAGCACTATTTTCTGTGCACTGTGTTTTATTTTATTTAATTTTCAATAAATTAACCCTATTTTTAATATGATCTTTAAATCAGCTCTTAATTGATTATCTTCACTGTTTATCTAGTTGAAATATAAAAAAGTTCAAAACATTGCGAAATTTAAGTCAGATTAAATTAAGCCCGGAAAATAATTGTACTTATTAATTAAAATTATTTAAATGCAATGCATTTACTTCAATGCAACAAGAATACTAATCTTTAACCGATCATTTGACTGCTAAAAATCTTGGATATCATATTTTCCCACATTACATTTTAAATATTCAAATTCATATCAATTCTTTCTTAAATATTCATATCAGTCAAGGCTTGAAAGTGGATCTTCTTCATCATTTTGGAATTGACAAGGCCTGGTGATAAGTTTTCAAGTTCAAGACCCAATTCTATAAAAGAAACGTCGTGAAAGGATCTCATGGACGCTAACTACATCGGGTCAAACACCCTCTCGCTGGTTTGGTGTGATGGGGAGAGTGAGGTGCCAGCTTAGGTGTCGTACTTGTCATGTGACCACGGTTCAAAATTATGAATTTCGTCCCACAATTGTTCAAGTATTGTTTTAAAACGGAACTTTAATGTACCTTAACTAAAACTTCACAATTCCGAGGTATTTTAAATTCGTCCTTTATCTTTTCTTGCAAAACATGGTCACTGGATTACAACTTAAGATAAAAGAAGACAAATTTGCATTAATCACATCGACCTATTTTAAAAAAAGAGGGATTTCCCCCTTCTTATTGGTGTGCCAAAGTTAATAAGGACAAAAAAAATCAAGCACAGAAAAGAAAGTTCATTGGAACCATACATATGCTAATTAAAAATCTACTTCTCCCTTTCCATCTTTATGGTCTCCTGGCAGTCGCGTCATGTTATTTTTCTTCATCCATGGGATATAAAATTCGCCTCTATTGAAAAAAAAATAATAATAACACACACTTCCACACCCACTTTTACCATAGATGGGCAACCGTCCTGTCCATTCATGAGCTGTCCCCAATCTGAGCCACATCACATCCATTGATAAAAATCAGCTTGCTAACATTGCGGCAGCAATTCGAAACAGCAACCTCATGACTCACTAAGCCTACCGGAAAAAGGAGGAAGCTGAAGAAGAAGAAAAAAACAAATAAATTACCTTTATTGAAAGCCTTGTCCTCTTTTTGTTCCTTGCTCGAGGAAGAAATCGAGTGGGTGGTTGAAGTAGCAGGTGTGTAGGGAGGCAGGAGAGGCACCTGCCAATGGCTGAGGAGGATTCGCCCACGGAGTCACGATGCAGGCCTCCGTAAAAGTACCTTAATGGCGTGACGTCAAAAAAGTTGTGACTATTCTTCCTTTTTCGGTAGATCTTTACTAGTATACGAAGAAAATTGTCTCGTGCTAGTTTACCTAGTTGGGTTGTTAAAAAAGGATTCATCTTGAAGTAAATATTTGAATGATTCACAACACATAGAAAAAGGATGGTGAATCTGGATGATAATGAGGTCAATTCTCTCGCCTCTGAAGTTTTTGTTTTATAAATTGTTTCATATCTTATGAGTCATACGGGTTGAAAGATGAGAGGGAACTGAACAGCTACTTTCAGAGTTGCGAAATTTAATACCCTGTTTTGTACATACATGATGTGAGGAGGTTATTGAAGAGACAACTTGCTGTCTTTGTTTTGGAGACTATGCAACAAAAAATATGTCTGATATCTTGAAACTATTTGTACATTTTACAGCCGGGAATGCGATTGCAAGTCGTAGTACCACGATTTATCGCCGCGTTACCTAGCATACTTTCGTCAGGATTCCCCGCCTTTAATGTGTTAATATAAAAAAAATAATAATGAAATCTATAATCACAAATTTCAATTTATCATGTGAAATCATTATTGTTTTAACATCATTATTTGGCTTAATTAATTTAAGTCATTCATTAGTTTAAACCAGTTTGAAATAATAACGAGACAGATTCTATAGGTCTTTATTTTCCCTTTCTCTATACATACAAAAAGATAAATTTTTTAAACTTTCATTTTCAATTTTTCTAGCTGTCAAGCAAACTTTCGAAACTCGACCGATTTTGTGGTGAAGAAAACCCAATCGTTTATCTAAATATGCACGATTGTGTAACCTGATAATCCCGCGCTTGTTTCAAACCGATTTAAACTGGTAAATGACTTAAGACAATTCGTAAGAAATCCGAGAAGGAATAATTTAAAAATCAAGTAGTAACTTTAGTTGGAGATAAATTGCCAAATGCAATAATCTTCTGCAGAATTTTCTAATAACCCTAAAAGCCAAAAGAATAGATGCCACAAAAGCGATAAATCGTCAATTTGTTGCATACTCATTTTGAGGTTTCAAAAATCTCAAACCAAAACGACATCATGTTCTCACATAATAATAAGGGAAAAAAAATTCACATTTTATTCGTTACCCAAAAGGCAAAATTAAAAACAAACAAGCAAAACATGCAAGCATCCATAAATATAGATTAATCGTGTCATGTCAAGGAAGTAAGAACTGTTTACTTAGTCGGCTTGCTAAATAATGATTCATCCTACTGAAATATTTCAAGTGATTCACTCATAGAAAAGAAACAACATACCTGAAAGATAATGAGGTCGATTCTCTCACGATCCCTCAGTTCCTATTTTAGAAATCGCTTCACAACTTATGAGTCAGAGATTTGAAAGAAGATAAGGCATAAGACATTGATTCTTCAAACTATGTAATTTAACACTCCGTTTAGATATGCATGGTATGTGGAAGTTATTGAGTAATAATTTACAGCTTGTTGCCATCAGTTTTGCAACTTCAGGGTGACTATTCTTCCCTCTTATTAGGATTATTCTCCCTTCTTTCGGTACATCTTTATTATTATCAGTAGAAATTTACCAATATAAGTATAACCAGATTATTTAAAATACACGAAGTTGGGGATCTATACAGTTTGAATTTTTTAAAGTCTTGAGGTTTATTTAATGATATTTTTAGGGTTTTTTCATTTTGAATTTTAATTTTGCGAACTCCAAGTTTTTAAATTAACATCGGGTATTGATTAAATGTCAGTTTTTTTGGAATTGCTTTTTTTTGAAGGACACTGTGAATTATTATTATTACCATCATTGTTGTTGTTATTCTTATTATCATCATTATAGTTACAATTGGCTTAGTGTTTCATAAGTTACAGCATTAGAAACTTAATATCGTTGTGCTTTTTGGTTTTGATGAAATATTTTTATATTGTTTTTTTAATCATCTTGCTTTAAATTTGTTTAAACGTTAAATACTAAAACGAATTCTCCTATTTAATATGAAAAAATATTTTGTAGTTCCGTTTTGTCATGATATTTTGAAGTAAAAGATGATAAATAGATATTAAATTAAAATCAATAAAAAATATTGGTCTTTTATACAAGAGGAAGGATGAGAGAAGTCCCTGGTGGTTTAATAGAGCCCTGTGTGATAGTTTACCTAATAAGATTATTAAAAAACAATCTATCGGGGAGAATGGTGGAGTGTTTTGAGTAGAATGAATGATGTAACGTATAGACGTTTAAGAGCCGGCATCTTGGCATGAGGATAACGTGTCTTTTGATCTGGTCGTCCCGGGTTCGAGTTTTGATTCGGGCATGGTAATTCTTCTGTGTTCTATCTGTGAATTGAGTGGATGTGCCCACCTGTATAAAGGGGCTGTGCAAGCGGATGTGATGCGTGAAGTAGCTTCGTAGTCTTGGTCTTACTGAGAAAACAAGATACCTTCATTTAGGCTTAAATCGTTGACAACTGTTGGCGGGCTTGTAGAGTGTCATAAGTCACAAAAATAAAAGATTATGCGATTGATTTCCTTCTAACACCTGCTCTAAAAAGTACTTTGCAGCACACGGATTTGATAGAGGCGAGACAGATACAGAATTCCAGAGTTATAAAGCTTAATGTCTTGCTTTCTACATGTATAATGTTCGAAGATCTTTTAGTAAGATCCAACTTGTGAAGAGTATCAGAAAATAGGAAATCCGCTTGAGCCTATGTCATAATTTTGTTTCGTGGGATTAAGCAAAGGAAAAAAAACGAATCAATATAAAAAAATATATATTTTTTTTCTTCAGATTTTAAAAAACGAAATAAACAAATGTTTTGATTTATTTTGTAAAATGTTTTATAAATCTAGTCGATTGCATAAGTAACAATGTCATATTCGATAAGTGTATTAGAGTTTAAAAAGATAAACTCTTTTTCTATTACTTTTTCTAAAAAAATCTTAGGCAATATCTGTGTTTCATCTTAACAAAACTATCAATAATACGTTTGACTAATTTTTAAAAAATAAATTTGTTTTTGTTGTATACTGTTTACTATCCAATATGACTTGAGAAATGAGAAAGAAATTTTAGGTTTCTATAACTCCTCAACTTTTTTTAAAAAAGAAAACCTAAATCTGAAATATAGGCAAATCAGCTGCATATCGAGTATTAGTTTCTCTTTAAGAGTTCGCCAGTTTTCCCTCCAATTTTCGATTTCATGGTATTTCTCTTTGAAAAAAAGGAAGGCCAAAATGCTCTAATGTTCTGTTCCCGTGTTACATTTCTTGTTATGTTGTGTCTAATGGAACTTGTCGTTAACAAGAGGATGTCAGTGATTTTAAACCGAGGAAGCATTTCTTGTTTTTTAAGTAGCGCCATCTAGGGCCATGAGTAGCTACTTAGCTACTCATGCGTCACATACGCTTGTACAAACTTTTTTTACGAAGAGGATATTCACACACCTCACAGAACAAACACAGAAGAAGAACAACAACCATGCCTGAACCAGGACTCAATCTTGGGATGCCCAGATCATGGAGAAGATGCATTACCCGGTGCCTTTCTTAAGGCATCCAGGGCATGAGCATACCGCTTGTCCATCAGTCTAAAACAAATTTCGGGGTCAAAAGAGTAAAATCCCCTTTATTTTTCCCATTTTCAGACTTCCCTCAAAATCATTTAGTCGTATGTAAAGAACCACATGCGATTATTGAATTCCAGTTTCTTAAAACATATCTTACTTTAATAAATAATAATAATAGTAGTAGTATTGACAAAATTGTTTTTTGTTTTGAATACAAAAATATGTCATGAATCGAAAAATAAATTAGTGAATTCAAACATTCTAGAAAAGTCATTTTCATATAAAATGGAGAGACACATTATCAAGTAAAGAAAGCACGATCATTCCGTTATCGACTTTCTCGTATGCTTTTATCTAGAGAAAGGTATTATTTACTTTGTTATTGCCTTTATAATCACAAATACAACAATCCTATATATATATATAACTATAATAAATGAAAACTAAATCATATTTTAAAATGATGGTAAAAGGCAAGCATATTTCAAACTGAAAAAATGGTATGGTGAAATTGAAGCAAATGAAAAACTAGAACCTATAATATAGAAAATTTTCCGTTTCTTTCAGGGGTTGTATTTATTTAGGATTGACATGACTCAACTATTATTTATCTTACTTGGTGGATGTTTCAGTTATCATATTCATAAATTTGCCAAGGAACTTGTAAACGGAATGTCAAAATAATTTTTATTTTTGAATTTGGTACACAATTTAATAAAGTTATAATATTCTAGTACACAAGAATATCCTGGTGTATACGTCTCCAGTCGTCTTAATTATTCTCAGATAACTACAAAAATTGGAAGTTTCTTCTTCTTGAACTATTTGACTTGAAATTTGTGACAGTGCTACAATATTAGCATGTAAATCACATGCCTAATTCCATCTCTCTAGTTCGTTATGTTTTATTTTAAATTTCTCTTTTTGAATGTCCAACATGCCAGCAACAACCTTGTTCAAATATAGAAGTAAAGACTGAAAAAAAGTGATTACTATTCGGAGCTCTAAGTTATGGTGACTTGATGCCAATGTTCAGCCTGTCAGCCAACTAGACACTCTCTTCCACCAAAGAACCTGTAAAATACCCTCTCCCGATTGGTCCAGATATTTGAAGAAATAGTGCTGATTTAGGAGATTCTGATTTAAAATTGCCTCTCCCATTTCAAAAGCCCTGGCGTTGTCTTAAAATTGGACATAAATGTAATCAAATTCAACGACACAGTGTACTCTGTGCTCGCGTAAAAGAGATTTCAGAAGTAAACAAGTAAGAAAAGAGACCAGATACCTGTGTACAGAATGTCAAATATAACTTTCGTGTTGTTCGTTATTTCAAAAACTATCATACAAAGACAAATATTTCTCTTTTTTTATTTCCCTCGGATGATTTGGGATAGTAAACTAATATTAAAACTAAATGCTTTTACACCATTAAAAAAATCGAAAATTCTACTAAAAACCTGCATATTTTGTTTTGTTTCGTTTCCTTGTGTTTCATAAAAAAATGAAACAAATGTGATTTTTTACATTTTTTAAAAAAGAATTTGTTTGTGAAACTGTTAAATGATTCTACTACATATGGGAAAATAAGAAATAAAATAAAGAATACAATAAAAAATAATCAAGTAATTAAGTTTTTTAAACAAAAGCAAAAAGAGATAAAGAAGCACAAATAATGCAATTTGCTGTTACTTATGCAATCTTTTTCAGGTCGATTCCTTTACGTTGGTCATATTAAAGTAACTATTCTACGAATTACAAAAATTAGGAAGGCGAATGTTTCAGAACAAATCTTACGATATTTATTCTTATCAATCTTGTTTTAAATATAAATATTTATTGGTAAATGAATACATTTGCTTATGGACAAATGAACAAAAGGGATTAATTTCGATTTGTAGCAAATTCAGATTTCTGTCGTCTCGAGTAAAAACTGAAACATCAAAACTGTCCCAGTTAACTGAGTACATTATATTCCAATTCAGAATAAATTTGGCCACTTTTTTTTTTGGAACAATGAACCGAAAATAAAGGCTGTTCCTCTAATTAGGTAAATTTTATTCCAATATGAGACAAATTTGGCCAGTTTTTTTGGAACAATGAGTCAAAAATCTGTTATCCGTTAATTAGGTACATTTTATTCCAATCCAGGGCAAATTCGACCAAATTTATTTTCCGAAAAATGATCTGAAAATAAGGGCCGATTAGGTATATCTGCTGCACCTGCTCCAGATGATTAGGTATATTTCATTCGAATCAGGGACAAATTTGGCCATTTTTATTTCAGAACAATAAATCGAAAAATCAGGGAACATATACTGCTTTTTATAAGATGCATCTCAAAATGAATATCTTATCACAAAGCTATTTTTTATCTTCATATCATTTCAATTATTTTTTAAAAGAAAATAGAATATATTTTTTTGGCCCACCTAAAAAGTATATGTAAGATCCAACGCTCATACATCTATTTTTCTCGTAAAATGTGGTCTCACACACAGTCTCTTTACAATACCCAAATTGGCAATCGCTTTTGCATCATGATATCATTTAATGTCTTTCTAACAGGTAAGTTAACGTAGCATCTCATCTTCGTAGGTGTGCTTACTCAAGAGCCTAAGGCCTTATCTTCGGCACGTTCCATCGACAACAACCTCTAAAATCGGAAATTAATTTCATTAAAAATAAGGCAAAAGTAATTAAACTGATCTTGCAGTGGCACCAACTGGCCTTGCCTAAAGCAGAAGGTGCGCTGACCCCGTCTTCAGCCCACCTGACATGAGAGCGCCGCCCGTAGTGATGAGTTGGCGGAAGACACTGATTTATAAACTTGTGTGCATAGACGCTGTATGCTTTATGGGGAGTGGGCCGTCATTCGATTTCAGGAGACTAAATAGATGGGTGCAGGTATTGGATTGCGTTAATTTTGCCGAATTATTAGGTAATGTTTATAGGATTATGTTATTCGAGAAACATTATTTTAGTTAATACATTTTTTTCCTAGATAATATTTTTATTATCATGTGGGTATATCATGTGATAATATCTTTATTATCATATCATCTCGAACCTGAAACCCTCCGGTTCCGAAGCCGAGACTTTACCCCCAGGCCACCGCGGCTACGGTGGCCTGGTGATAAAGTCTCGTCTTCGGAACCAGAGGGTTTCAGGTTCAAGACTCGATTCCACCGAAGAACCGTCGTGTGAGGGGGTCTCTTGCACGTTAAATCGGTCAGGCCAAACGTCCTCCCGTTGTTGTGGTGTGATGTGAAGAGGAGGGGTGCCACTTCAGGTATCGTCCTCGTCATCTGATCTTGGCTCAAAATTACGAGGTCCGTCCCAAAATAGCCCTCGTGTTGCTTTAAAACGGCACGTTAATATAACTAAACTGAACTAACTATTATCATGTGAGAACATGATGCTGTTTTGGTTTGAGGTTTTTTCAAGTTTCAAAATGAGTAGGCGACAAATTGGCGATTTATCATTTTTGTGGTATCAGTTTTTCGCTTTTAGTGTAATTAGAAAATTATACAGAAAGGTTGTCACATTTGGCGATTTATCGCCAACAAAAAGTAACAATTTGATTTCGAATTATTCATTAATTGAATTCTTACAAATTGTATTAATTAATTTAAATCATTAACCCGTTTAAGCCTGTTTGAAAGAATCACGAGATTATCAGATAACACATGTGCCGATGTTTGGAATAACGATGGGTTGTTTTTTTCTTCTCAAAATCTGTCGAACTAGAAAACTTTGTTTGCCAGCTAGAAAAATTTGAAATGAAAGTTTAAAAAGCTCAAATTAATTAAAGCAAATAATGGCTTAAAAAATAATAATATTCCCACTTGATAACTTGAAATTTGTGATCATAGATTTCATTTTAAAGTTTTACTAGTTATTATTTCTACTAATTAGAGCTTAACAAGGTTAGAGCGAAGGCAATTTTGAATATGTCATTACACTGAGAAGGGAGTTACGCAGAATAAAAATCCGATTAAAAAAGATTTTTAGTCTAATTACTATATAATTAAAATAATAACAAAATAATATCATGAATCATAAATTACTAAATATATAATGCATATTTTATTGAATGCTCAAATGTTTAATAGTTAAAATCTTACTTAAATAATTATAACTAAAAAATAACTTCAATAATTATAACTAAATACTTATGTTATACATTAGTTACTCTTTTAATTTCCCTCACCCCTCAAGGAGGTAATTCGTAATTGTGGATGAGAAGTTTCCGGCCTGTTGGTTGGTTCACGTCACTTTGGTGGGTATAGAAATGATGGGGGTCTGGTTCTTCTTATCGGTGATGGGATGTAGTTCCCAAGGAAAGGGTTGTACTTGGCTGTTGATGACCCTTAGGACTCAAACACAGGTCCCTCTAACGTTGCTTTTGCGGCTGTACTGTATTTTCGAGTAGCCAGTTTAAGGCTATCTCTTAATTGGCTTTATTATATTTCTCTTGACAGGTTTTGCAAAATAATAATTTTAAATATCATGTTTATTTAAAATTTATTTTTTATAATCTATTAATTAACAAAAAAAAAATAGTGATTTATTTCTTCATTTGAAAATTAGTAGCTTTGGTTCCTATTTGAAGAACTTTATTACGTTTGTCACTTTTCTAGTAATATACAAATTAAAATTATAAATATGTGCATATATTTTCGTGAAATTACTAATACAAAAAATATAAACAAAACTAATTCTTAACATGTTAATTTATTTGGAAATGAATTATATAAGCTGACCAGCTATTAAAAGAAGGATATTACAATATGCATTGAATAGAGCTGCAAAACTCAAAACCCGTCAATGAACAGGGGAATATAATTGGATTTACTTATTTTCGTTGATTATAATTAATAGCGTATTGTTGATTGAGAGAAGATACAGCAATGGAAAATAGATTTTCAAAAAGAATACCAGTACTTCGAAATTTTCAGTTTGTGGCAATGAAGTTTCAAAATATTGCACGATTTCTTTTGATTCACAAATTGTTGATTTTGAACTGGATATAGACTCTGAAGGCATTAATTGATTTTTGTTAATTTTATTATCTATTTGTGTTGATAAACTTTAACAAAATCCTTATTTAAATACCATTTGCATTTTACATATGTTTTATTTCACTGCGAATGATGGAAAGTTATTTATATAAAAATGCTTTTGTTTAATGAAAAATAATGTTAAATAAAGAAAAATAATAATATAGGTTTTTAGTATAGTTGGTAATGGACTCATAATAATTTACAGACATTAAAAAGGGGGAAGTGAGATTTAAAAGAGAATTCAATTACTTTCATTCAAATAGATAAGAATTAACTGTTTCTAAGAGGATACATTTCGTCGATAATTTTATATATCCAAGTTTCTTCTTAAATATTTATACTTCTTAACCACTGGTCTATTTCTTTCCTCTGTCAGTTCAAATAAAACAAATACCCTCCCTCTTATCGTATGCGAAAAGAAAGTATTCTGTAGCGTCAAATGATTGAAAAGCGATATTTTGACGAAACTCTACTTTTCAGACAGGCCTATGCTACACATTTTTGGAATTATGTCTGTCTGCGAATGTAGTAATTCAAATACGCTTTCAGACAGACGGACCAAATTTGTTTATAGTATTTACTCCACAGTTGTAAATTTCCATAAAATTTTGGATGAAATTTATTCTGAGCAATTCTTTTGTTCGAGATCAATGAGTGCTATAACTGTAAAATGTAGAGAACTAGATGAATTGCGTGATATACAGTTTCAACATATAAAATATAAATTCATTTAAATCAGCTTTGTCAATTGATAGCCCGTTTTCTCTTGTTCCGGTTTCGAGTCCTTGTTCGGGCATGGTTGTCCTCTACCCTGTTGTGAAGTGTAGGAAAGATTCCCCGCCTCCCTTTAAAAGGGCTTTTGCAAACGAACGTGTCTAGTATCTTCTTATGAGGTTGAAGTCATCCTTTTGACCTCGGGGACTCTGTGTCTTTGTCCTCAGAAGGTACTCAGAAGGCCCGGCTTAAACCGTTGACAGTTCATCAGCGGGCATCTAAAGTGCCATAAGTAAAAACAATAGATTCGTATAAGATTGTAAATCAAATTCGCCTATGGATGCCTGTTTATCAGACTTCAAATTCAATTTGTAAACACTCGAAATCTAAAGCGTGTTCCACGTAATCTGGGCGTCCCGGGCTCGACTCCTGATTCAGGCATGGTTGTTCTATCTGTGAGATGTGTGAATGACCCTCCCCCCTGTAAAAAGGGGTTGTGCAAGTGAATGTGTGTGTGTGTTATTTTCATTCGAGCTAGAAGTCAGAATTCCACCTTCGGATGCTCAGGGGTCTTTACCCTCAGAAGCCACTGCATTTCCTTTTCGTGTTAACACAGACACGACATCATCATAATTTGTTGTGTGATTTTTTTAATTTTTTTTTTCTTTTTTTTCTTTTTAATTCTGGCTTAATCTAGATCTGGCTTCTTTTGTCTAATTTTAGACTATCTTAAAAATCCATACAAAATAACGCTCGGATTTCTTCATTTTCAGGGGGCTCTCATGGTGCATTCTGGAAAAAAATTGAGTTTCCGAGCTTTGCCCAATGTCCGCAATGTTTATGTTGGGGAGAGGATAATAAGAATCTTTATATAATGCCTTTATAATATGCGAGATAATAAGACAGGAGGGTCCTACCACTGCTTTTTTATCACCATTTTTGATAATCTAAAAATATACATTCATTGGCATTTTCAAGCATAATTCGATTTTATATTTTAAGCAATAACAACCTTACCTCTTCTAATGCAAAAAACACACACTTTTTTAATTAGCCATTTTTATTTTTTATTTGAGAATTAATAGCCCTACTTTTCCATTCTTAATTTTCATCGCCGAATGTCGTTTCTGAATCATACATATTCATTGAACTGTGACCGAAAGAGCGCCAAAATTCTAATTCTGTCATGGTAGACTATTAAAATTAATAAATCATGTCAATTTAGTTAAAAATACATTTAATGACATTAAAGAACATGATTTACAAGGGGACAAAAACTATTTAGGACAATAATATTTAACATATAAGAATTAAAATAATACTCGGGGATTTCATCATGCTTTACGTTTGCTTCCAAGACATGGACTGACTGTTCATGGCAACGGCCGATAGAGGGCCGAGGAAACAGTTACGGTTACAGAACTAATTTTTCCTAACGCCTTTCATTACTGCAAAAATACTTAAGCAACGCCTCTGATTATTTACTTACTAAGTTATCTCATTGCCCTGTAATTACTCTCTTAATCTTATATATCTGGAGGTTAAGAGCCTTGAATTCAAGAACTCCGTGTCACTATCGTCAAATCTGCAGATGAAATCGAAATAGATGAGAACTTCGTGTCACTATTGTCAAATCTACAGATGAAATTGAAATAGATGATACCACAATAGAAACAAAACTCCAGTTGAGCTGTTGATGATAAAAGTTAAGAAAAATTGGACAGAAAGAATGTGATTCTCAGGTAGAAAAGCCTTCCAACGGTATTCTAGTAGTTGAGTAGAAACAGAGAGTTATAGTCGAACATTTACTAATCTTCTTCATATTCAAATTTAAAACATGCCAGAACCGATAAAAGGTTACTAATATGGAGTTGCTGTTACCCTCAAAGTTTATATCAACATATATTTAGTCGTTTCGTCAAAGAAAGAGCCTGGGAAATTAAAAGTTTTGATTTTCTCGCCAAGTCAGTTATCTCTCTGCAGCCAATTTTGTTGATTATAAAAAGCATTTTGATATCTATCAAACAAAATGTTTGTATTTATCGTTAGATTTAATTATTTTCTGAAAATAAGAGTATTAAATAAGAAATCTATTTCAGATATTTGTCTGTTTCAATGCTGATTTAAAGTTTTTCGAAATCTCAACTATTTTATGAAGATTTTTTCTATTAATAATTGGTAATAATTCAGTGTCACATTTTAGCAAATTATTTAATATTTCATTTAATTGACATAATTATAATAATGTTACTGATTTTCTTTCCGTCAGATTTGTTTCTGTGTAGTGAGAGTATAGTGTGCGAAGACAATCAACAGATCTTTAGTTGATTAACAACAACGACGTTTATATACACGAAGACAGGACAGTACAAAGGCGAAAAATAATACAGTTGAGACGAGCACAATAACATGAATAGTCCACAAGTAGAAATCAGGTAGTAATAATGTCCACAGCACACAAAGCGGCCAGACAGAATTCAGCAGGAGAGGGGATCCCCGGAGCTTCTCTCTAAGGTTCTCTCCAGATGGCTGAAAATTTTCTCTGTCCCTCGCTTGGTTATATAATTACCTCGAGATTGGCTACAGGACTCAACGCTGCTTTCTCAATTAACAACAAGGCACACAGCTCAAACTTCGCTATCTTCTGGAAGACTCGTTATTTTTCATCAATTCCATCTATTAATGCTGGCAGCTTGAGACTACCGCCCTATTATAGTTACCATGAGACGGAGCCAGAAACTTCTAGACCATTCAGACGTATCTCGGTTTCTAATGGACAGATCGACAAAATTCTCAAAGTTTCGATTATTATCGATTTTGTTGTCAAAGCCGCCAAATGCTCGCCTAACTCTGGGACCATAGGCCAACAGCATCCGGCAGCATCCAATACATTCTTTACGGCGAAAACACCATCTATGCTGGGAAGCAGCATCACAAATTCGTAACAATAATTTATTATATTTTAATTTTTAAGGCGACACGGTACCATCTAATTTTTTTTAAAAAACATTTTAATATGTGAAATTAGATTTTAAGTGTATCTTATC
Source organism: Argiope trifasciata (assembly GCA_026543055.1). Classification (NCBI taxonomy): domain Eukaryota; kingdom Metazoa; phylum Arthropoda; class Arachnida; order Araneae; family Araneidae; genus Argiope; species Argiope trifasciata. Next base: position 999,522 of record JAPMOQ010056715.1, on the reverse strand, counting down.
TTAAATGGCATTCTATAACTTCCCACAAAAAATTTTTGAATTATTTCAACAGTTTTTGAATAATTTAAAATTTTTTAAAACCCTAAAGCTTTTTTAAATATTAAAATTTTTTTACAATTTTTTTCCAGGTAGTTAGCTATATGTTACATAAAAGTTACTATGGAATTTATCCTTCTGATAATAATTATTTAATTATAAATATTTTCATTGTTAAACATAGAAAAAATCTGAAAAAAAAACCCGAATATTTTGAGTTTGAACACTTAAAAAAAATAACTATGCATCTTAGAGCTATTCCATAGTAAGTTTTATAAAACTTGTATTTAGGAACATTTACAAAAAATTTCACATCTCTACATCAATTTTAAAAAAAGCATTAGGCTTTCAAAGAACAGCATGTAAACAGGGAGAAAAACGAATTTAAACCTTTCAAGTTGCAATAACTTGATATGAAATTCATAGAACAGTCTGAAACTTCTACAAAATGTATATTTATTTATTCTTAACTGTATTGTATAAAAAAAACTGCTAAATTTTGTTGGAATAAATTATTATACTATATAAATAATAGATATAGAAAAGCGAACGAATCATCGATATTCCATATATCTTAATCATAACAATTTCAAAAAAATAAATACATGCCTCTGAGCTGATTATAAGCACATATATGAGCTAATTACATTAATCCATACCACATATAGGAAAATAAATATTTTTATTTTCACTTTTTTCAGTCTAAGAGTTTTAAATGTTCGAAACGAAGAAAAAGAAAGAATACATATATTTAAAATTTATACTAATACAAGAATCTTTTCATATATAAATCATGCTACATATGACAATATAATTCTTATTGTTGAAATACATACCTTAAATATATACTTGAATCTACCCTTTTTTGAAATTTTCCAAATTGAGTATAACATAACGTAATACAAATATAACATAAACAAGATTGGAAAATGTCAAAATTTCATTACATTTGCTTTTATAAATTCTTATTAATTTATTTGATTCATTACAATTTTAATATATTTATTATTTATATGTACTCATAAATAAATTAAAAAATGCCCAGCTTTATACGTAATGCCTTCCTTTTTCAGAATTAATTTTTCTCTTCGCTTACGAGCAAGTTTTATTTTTTTCTGCACCAATTGGTATAACAATACCTTATTTCGTTCCCTAAAATATATTCTTCTGTAATCCTTGTACAGTGCCAAATGTATTGCAATTTTGTTTAGTTGCATTTTGTTTATAGTTTACATTCCTGTCATGCATCAGAAATTCTCTAATAACTAAATAAAAAATACACTCCTAAATACGTCTGTAAAATTTTAGAGCTGTATAAAAAAAATTCGGTATTTTCATGATTTTTCATCATAATGTGTTGCCTTAATTTAAACATTTTATTTAATTTTTTAGTTAATTTAATAATTTTGTAAATACACGCACACAATAATAAATATTCTAAAACTAAAAATATTAGCAATTTATTTTTTTACAAAAAAGATAAATATAATTAAAGTAAATTCATCGATATTATAAACTATAGTTTTGCAACATATTCTTACAATTTCGTGATTACAAAACTAGTTAAATCTCTCGTCCCGCATATTTTTGCTTCAAGGACGAATTCAAGACATCTGTATCGATAACTATCGAAATCAGAAAAACATGTTTCATTTTTAGATCTTTGAATTTCAAGATGAAATATTAAAAATTTGTAAAACACAGTTATATTTATGCAACGTCATTTACAATATTTTAATACTTTTTTACCTACTATTTCTTACTTTACCGATGAATTTTTAGTTGGAAAAGCTAGGCTGATACCTATGGGCGCTAGGATAAGAGAGGGCCGGAAGCAAGTCCATTTAAAAACTGTTTTCCGAGTTGCGAAATAAATAAGCTTATAAAAATAGAAATTCTGTGAATGATTAACTATTAGGATAATATTAACACTTTTCAAGAATAATTAGTCAGATTTCTACACATTTCCTCAAATTAACTAATTCGCAAATTAAAAAATATATATGTGATAAATTTGACCCAATTGGAAGAGTAAATTTTACTGGGCGAAATTTTTAGATTAGTAATTAATTACAAATGAATACCTTAAAAGTATTTAAGGGATTAAATTGTACGAAAAAATATTTATGTTTTGAGTTTGTAAAAATCTATAAAATGAATGTATAATCACAAGCGAAGTCATGGAACAATAAATTTTAAAACTAAAAAAAAATGTTAATATTATCCTAAAATAAACAATTAACGAGTTAAAAAAATATCTCGAAATGTGAAATTATCTTAATGAAAGAGGAATTCCATAATATGTATTCATGAAAGCCCCAATATATTTTAATGTGCTGTTGTGTAAAGGGGTATGACTAAACAATATGATAACTAATTAAAGCTTACTGATCTTCAATTACTTTTTGAAAATTAGTTAATTTACTTATTAAATTAAACCATCTCTAATGGATTTCAAATGCTGCTTTAAAAATAATTTCTAACAAACAATAGTACTCGAAGGGAACCGAATCAACTTCAATTCGTGGCGCCCTAAATTTATAATGCAATAATAACAATAAAAATATAAAATGAAAATTGCAAAATTGATTTAGGTTTAAATATATGGACTGAAAATAGCAATCGATTATGATGATTTTAAAGAGTAATAAACAATGGGAAATAAAACCTAAAATAATATTTTCTTAGGGAAGAACAGAAAATCTCAGGTTCGAATTTCTGCAACAAAAAAAGTTCACAGATACTAGGAGGAATACATACATGTTGAAGGTAAAAGATTTCTAGAAAATATGGTGTCCAAATTTGGTAAGAGAAACCGCTGATTCAGATGCCATTCTCGTAATCTGATCTAGAATTCCAGAAATTGCCTACTATTTGATAGTTTGCTCATTTTGGAATGAGAAGTTGACTCATCTGAACTCAATATTACTTATTCTCATTATAATAATATTGAGTTCAGATGAGTTAGATTATTAGATGAGTGCTCGAGGAAAATTCGTTTTCGTATAATTACTCAAATTATAAACATTCTTTTATACTAAATTAATAGACAGATTTCTGTGCAATTCTTGTATTTTTTAGTTATTCTCTGGTTTCTGCATTCACATTTTAACTTCCTTTCATCATTTTTAGTTAAAAATTAAAATTATTTAATTCTAACCATAGAGTAATTTGGATGCTCCAAAGATGTCGATGGAGCATTAAGTACCTTTTTTTATTTTGTTCATGGCATTAATTATTCTGAGAAAGTTACGTCATAAAAATATTTTTCGAAACTAGATAAGAATTTAATTATGTTTCTGAACAATTTATAAATATGATTGTTGATAAATGGAGCTATTACCAATACTTAATTTTCATAAAAACCATACATGTTTGGCAAAACCGGCTCCAAACTTTTAAGCAAGGTCAAATTTCAATTAATTCACAATATAGATACTTTGGTGCTGCCATCTGTAGGAAAAACATTGAACTATATTTCTTAAATTAATTAGGCAACGAAAACATATGGCATTAACTCATTTCCAATGAATTAAAAATAATAGTTTAATAGAAATTGAATTTTATTGTAATCTAAAGTAAATTTTCTTCCATCTTCCCATGTTTTAAATCATATGTTCTATTAATCTTCATTCAATTGAGTTTATGTATATAAGCTGCTTTCTTTGCCAAATCTTAAGTTTATATTTAAAAGGTCAACTTTAAACACTTTTCACTTTTTATACAATGTTAAGAATACAACACGCTAACTTTTGTAAAATGGAGCTATATACGTATTTATGGATGCAGAATTGCTGTTTCAATGAAGATATGGAAATTTTTGTAAATGTTATTGTTATTCTCTTTTTCTGCATGAAAAAGCAGAGGAGATTTTAAATAAAGGCGTAAATGATGTTTTACGTCTTAGAATTAAAAAAAAAATTAGCTTGTATTCCTTATCATGAATTTAAAAAAGAATTCGATCAAGTGATATAAATGTATGAAATTTATGCTGATTAATTACGAAAAGAAATAAAATGCAGTAATCCTAAGAAATTATTTTGTTTATAAATAACTATATTTATACCATCGAAATATTTTTTATTATAAATATATGTTAAAAAAGGAAATGTTCTGATTTATATTTAGTTAACTGATATGAATATTTAGTTTTTATAATAAAAACAACTTATTTCAATTGTTTCCATACATCATAATATCAGAGGTTGCTCCATTTAGCTTTACGTGGATGAGCAGTTAGACAGTTGAATTAAGGGGAATATGAAGAGAAGCAATTTTGACAACGTTATTCCACGCTTTATTAAATCAATTATTTAAACGCTAATCACCTGTTTGAAACTTTTCAATTTGTCGTCTACTATTTGTATTTGCTACACCTGATACTTGAATGCTGCTAGATTCACTTCCAAAAGACGAAAACTTTTGAATTAACCTTCGGTTTTCTCAGCCTTTATCCAAACAAATCATCCTTTCATCATTTTCTATATATATTAACAGTATTTTTCCTATATTATTTAGTCTATTTTTGTTTTTGTGTTTGTACATATTTTAGAAACATGTTTATATGCTTTATTCGTTTATATTTTGAGTTTCTTATTTTGATCAGATATCCATATATTTTCTTTTGCATACTATGAATTAATTTTTCTTTCATTTGCATGTGAGCATTTTGTTCCTTTCTTCTGTTTGTATTTGCATCGATTCTTGATACATTGTCTTTTTGATTTCCATTTGTTCCTGTAAATTTCCTTCTTGATACTTCCTTCTGCAATTAAATGTTAACTTACGTTTGTCTGATTATACTAGAACTTCGGAGTTTATATTTGTACCTTAATAAAAATCTATCGTATAAAATTCTAATTATTCTGATAAAAATATTTAGAAATCGCCATTCACAATTCCTTATTAATATTTTCAACTTTTTGTATTTTACGACGCTACTTTTAAAAAGTAATTGTTCTATATTCACTTATTCTCAATAGATGGCAGCACTACAAAATTTGTTGATTTCTGAAATACTTCAAACCGATTTGAGGTGAAATAGCACAACTTTTTGAATGCGTTGTATTTAGAATATTTGCATTATCTGGCACAAATAAAGGTGGAAGAACATGATAAATAGTGAACACAAAATTTAAAATTTAAATGTAATGATATTTAGCATTTATTAATGTTTAATTCTTTAACCAATCTGTCTAAATCTATCATTTTAAATATAAATCAATTTATATTTTAACAATAATCAATTTATAATTAAGAAGTAAATTAAGAATTTTTGAAAAATACTTAATTTAAATGAATCAATAATAATTCTGTACTCTTTTTTTTTAAAGTAAAATTGCTTTGTAAAATTTTAAAATGCGATCTTTATAAACGGTCTTTGTTAAAATATAAACTATAAATATTTCAGCGAACTGTTTTGAAATGATAAAAAATATTTGGCAATTTATAATCGACAAGCATTCCTTACAGTAATTCATGAGCAAGGAGGAACGTAATTACTCATTGCTTTTTATATGTAATAATTCTACATTCTCAATGAATCATGGCTTTGGCCTATTTTTCCTACCCTTAGGAAATCCAAATATTTTTCGGACTAAAAGCATTTTTTTTAGGATTTTGAGAACAGAATAAACAATCCAAAGTAAACAAAAAAGTTAAAAATAAAATAAAATTTAAATTTTGAATATTAGAAAGTAAATTATACAGTATCCGCTATAACCTAAATAATAATACTTAACTCACTGAAATACACGTTAATATAAAAGAAAACTAAATTAATAAAACACTATTCTCAATATTTTAAATTCAACAACTTTCACATATCTTTTTTTATTCATCCTATTACTTATTTTATCCAATGGGTAGTAAATCTAGGCTGGTTTAGTTTAGTTTAGTTATATTAACGTCCCGTTTAAAGCAACACGAGGGCTATTTTGGGACGGACCTCGTCATTTTGAGCCACGGTCAGATGACGAGGACGACACCTGAACTGGCACCCCCCTCTCCACACCACGCCACACCAGCGGGAGGACATTTGGACTGACAGATTTAACGTGCAACAGACCCCCTCACACGGCGGTTCTTCGGTGGAATCGAGTCTCGAACCTGAAACCCTCCGGTTCCGAAGCCGAGACTTTACCACCGGGCCACCGCTGCTCAAATCTAGGCTGGATAACTTTTCTTATGCAATTATTACTTCTAAAGGGGAGAACGGAATTTTAAAATTTAAAGCACTTGATCTCATGAAATGAATACTGCTCAGTATTCAGTATACTTAGAGCGTTCCAGATATGCTCTATGGGGTCGAGTCTGGAGAACTGGCTAGCCAATCCATCCGGTGAATATCCTCACTCTCGATAAATTCGTCACCCAGAAGAGCTCTATGTGGCCTCGCGTTATCGTTCATTAAGATGAACTCTGGGCCCACTGCATCTTGGAAAAGGCAAACATAGGGCTCCAAGACTTTATACTTCACACCATTCACAGAGGCTCTGTCAAAGACGTGGAGAGGTGTGCAGCAATCTAACGTGATACCTTCCCAGACCATTACACCACCACCACCATAGTTGTCGATTTCGCTGGCATTGGAGAGTAGATGGTGGGTCCCTGTCTCTCCATATGAAAGTACGGAGAGAATCGGTGTTGAGGCTAAAATGGGACCCAGGTTTTGGGGAGGGCAATTGCAACTCGCACCCGCCCCCCCCTAGAGAACCATCTAGGAACTGAAAACAGTGTCGGTGAATGAGTGGGACCAATTGCCTCCTGCACTGATAAAATGCCTTATTTCCAGTATGACATCACGTTGCAAGGCGTGTATAGCTGTAAGAGGGGACCATACCCACTATTAATGTATTTCTTTTGTGTATTCTGCAACCGCTGTTTCAGACCGTCAGATTCCAAAGAGTATTACGCACAAACATGAGTGTCTATTATAACTGTTGAATGTTTGCATTATATCAACCTATGTTCACACACAATTTTATTAAAACCTGTCCGTTAGTTCTGGAGATCGTAGACCAAATAAGAAAATTCTCTTAATTTCTTACAACAGTGTATATAAGTACAAGTATGCAAATAAACAAGTACATAAATATTAGTAAATAAACAAGTTTGTATATAAGTATAAGTATGCAAATAAACAAATACATAAATATAAGTAAATAAACAAGTATGTATATAAGCATAAGTATGCCAATAAACAAGTATGTATATAAGCATAAGTATGCCAATAAACAAGTATATAAATATAAGTATGTATAGGTATAATAGATAAGCATTTATTTTAATAAACGATTTTATAAGGGTTTATAAGCCTGGATGCGTGGGTATAAGTTTATTTCTGGATAGCACAGCTCCGATTTATTTCATACAGTTCGTGCCTAGTCACTACATTGTGATGTTCCTTTAATACTCATGGCTATATATCGTGAATTGCAAATAGCAGTTTCATTCTATATAAATTTCTATTGAATGGGCGCCATATTGCTAATTTACATAGAAAAGTTAAAATATTTGTATAAAAAACACCTCTTCCATCTACTTATTTGGTATAACATTTGAGTTACAATTCTTTAATCTGTGATTTAAGTCTATTTAAAATTTCATCAATATAAGTTGATAGGATTTGACATAGAGCGTTCGTATAACACAGCGGAACACTGTATCTAAAATACCATTCAAACATATTTACAAATATACCTTGAATACAAACCTGACACTGGATGCCTTGAATTCTGTTGTGCAAGAGAAAAGCATAACAACAAAAGAAAAATTAATTCTAAAAATTGTCTTCTGCATCTAGAGTCGTGGCAGCCTTCATAGACAGAGCCTCTAGGTAGTAGGGTTTTCCTATCTGGTTGCCTAGGGTAGTTAAGCCAAGAGGGATCAATCAATGAATCAATTAAAAAAATTTCTCCGGTAAAATATAATAAAAATATAAATTTTAAGAATTATAAATTATTCGGACAATATAAACATTTATCATGTATATTTGAGCTAATTTTATCTGCTTTTATCTTAAGTTTTTTTATTCTGTACTTATAAATAATGAATCTACTTAATAATATTGTGTACAAAAGTGGATGTAGGGCAGCCTTTTAATTCATAATGAGTAAAAATAAATATATTTTCCCAAAATTATTGAAATAAAAAAGGAATATAAAAATCAATACTATGTTCACAAATATAAAGCTGCAATGAAATGAGAAATTAAGTTTACTTGTTTATTGCTTCGTAAAGCGCACTGCGTTGAACCGAAAAATATATAAATCGGCAATTATATTGGATTATAAAAGATAAAAACTCGTTAACATTTTATAGAGGAATTTCTCTTTTAACTTCATAAATATACCGAAAATATTGGAGTATTTTCTTTGAGTACTCTCCAAAAGAGAAATTACAAAAAGAAATACTACTATTAATAAATTAGAACAAACAAAGCTTCAATGTCCATTTTAAAGAAAGATATATTTTGGCTACTTTTTGTTTGATATTATGATGTTTAATAATAATTTCGGAAAATGTATGATTAATTTTTGTTTTCACTGATACAAATTATAGAGAAAGTATAACAATCGTCAAAAAATTTGAACTCGAGATTTCGAATAATCTCCATGTTTCAAATCTCCCTGAGTTCGAAAAAATATTTTTAAAAATGCCTGTTCATCTCTTTTTCTATGACAAAAATAATTTTAAATAACGCTTTGATCTAGACTATTGAAATTTGATTCATGGCCTTTACACCAAATTCGTAGATTTCTATCGAATTTTAAGCAAATTAATTCAGAGGGCTTCCTCTCCTACATTCTCCTAAAGAGTCCTACATTCGAATATACATTAAAATTATAACTATAAAACTATTTCTTGATAGATAAAATTCGGCACACACATTTTACATCTGAAACGTAGAGAAGTGTTAAGTTTGGAACCTGATACGTCCAATTAATGAACCGTTTAAAAGATTTGTTCCTTCACAAGCATGTAAATGCAACAAATAAAAAAGCAGTGACTTCAGTATATGAAATTTGATATGAGATTTTGTGACTACAAGTGTATTTTTGTGAAATTTTTTTATATCAATCGATTCAGAACCCAAAAAACTAAATCCGAATTACATTTTCAGGTATGCTTAATCGCATACCAGGGATTAATTGTTGTAACACTAGCCAAGCATCTCACGGTAGATGAGTAAAAATGCTAAATTCCTTTTAAAAGTTAGTATTTTGTAACTATTATAAGCAGGTGTCATGCAAAACTTTTTCTGGGTCTACAAACAGCATTTAGCATTTCTTTTGAAACTTTGGAATTAGTCAAATTCTTTAGCACTCTTATAAGAAAGTACTCTGATGATTAGGTGTGTGCCGAAAGTGGCATTACACCGGTGAAAAACTCATAATTAAAATATACAAAGAATTTAAATAGCTATCAAATGACTCCCTATTCAAAAATAACTTTCATATGCATATGTATTAGATTCAAAAGAAACTAAAAGCAGCTCCAAAAAAAACCATTGAAATAAAATAAAGAGGAAAAGAGTCAACAGGACTACTCCTCAGTTCTGGACAGCTCCGTTCCCAACGACGACACAACGGGCTACGACACACAACACAGGCTTCATCAGATTACGCAACACAGCGATCAGCAGTCCTCCGTTCAGGACCTCTCTATTTAGGTCCACTCGGTCGACTACCGCCTCACTTTGTTTAACTTCCAAGACATCTCAGTTCAGGTCTTCTCGATTCACTCCGCCGCTCTTGTCTTCTCGATGTACACACCTCCGCAGATTGGCTGCCTTATATATACCGGTGGGAGGTGGAGCTAACATCTTCTGGACCAATCAGGATCATTCTGGATATATCTCGGCACCTAATGGACGAATCGGGAAAATTCTCGATGTTTCGGGTATTATTCATTAAGTCGCCAAATTCCAAGCCCCGGGACCTCTGACAACATACCTAGGCACTATTCAATACAGATTACTGTAAATCTCTCTTCCTTACGATAGCGTTATTAGAGCGGGAAAGCAAAACTACACGTTCGTAACAATATAAATCAATAAACATGAACAAAAAGAATATACATTGGCTCAGACTAAGTTAGAGTCCATTATCCGGTACAAAAAGCTAGATAAAGAGTTCTTTTCGCAATTTTTTTCTTATACTCTCAGGATATTGTCCACCTTGAACTTTCTCTGTGCATGCTTTGAAGAACTCAGGCAATTCTAAAGTCCATTTCAATATAAGAGAGTATACTTAAAAGTTTTAAGGAAACTACTCCAACTGGTTAAAAATCAAAAAGTCTTTTGGGCTCATGTGCAAAATTTCACTATAGTTTTCCGATAAATAATTTCTCGTTGATAATAAAGACACTATTAAAACAATTAATGGATCAATTTTACCAGAATATTTTTTTTCTGCACAACGTGTTTTATCTTTAATTATACAGGCAATGAAGATTCCTAAAAGGATTTATTTTATCCTGAGTTAAAAATATGCTTATGACAAAGAGCTACTCACGTAAAATAATTTTTTTTGGTATTTTTCCGTTATATCGACACAAGATATCGCCAATGTTCGGCGAACACGAATCAAATCGCCATGCAAAGCGGATGGCAAAATAAATGTCGACAAAGTTAACAAAACGCAAACAAAGTCGCTAATTGTAGCAACGTGAAATTTGACGTTATTTTGCATTATTGGTGACTTTTTGCTGATGTTTTCTTTGCACTCGTATAACGGAAAAGTAATTTTTTTTTCAAAATGAAGTTAATAGGTAAATTAAAGAATTAATAAATTCTTAACCATCCATTTTCAGTGACTGCATTCCGAATTCATGGTAACGTGTTATAAATATCAATTTATAACTTTAAAAAATTTAGAATTAAAAAAAATATTTCAAAAACTAAAGTATTGAAAGTGTTAGCATTGAATTTAATAAATGCATTTAGAATATCTGCTGTACGTATGTAATAAATGCATTTAGAATACCTGTAAAATATCTAGTTCAAATATCGTTTTATGTGATGATGTTCCAAGTTTTATTCATTTACTTCTATTTTATTTTCTGAGATTTGCTTTCAGAAAATAAAATAGAAGTAAATGAATAAATAATCAGCGATAACTAGGCACCTTAAAAATGTATATAATATTATCACAAAGTGTATGTGCATATATTTAAACAATGGAAAGACTTGTAAAATATACTTAAAAAGTTGCTAACATTAGAGACAAATGAACTGGAAGTGAAGGAAGATTATTTTATGTGTATGAGTGCCAATGCAAGGTACTTTTATATGGCGGGTAGTATTTGTGGAGTCGTACCAAGGTGGAGACTGGATTCCTCCAAGGTTCGAACTCGCGACCTTACGATTTGCAGTCGCGTAACATGTTTGCTAGACAAAAGTGACACGCAATGTTTAATGGCTGTTACTGGATTATTAAGATACCTCCACATTTATACTATACGGATCAGAAATTGACATTCTTAAAAAAAATAATTTTTGCATTTTAAAAGGGCGTAGAAAAGTTTTTTTTTATTGATAATTTCATCAGGATTTAGAACGAGTTAGTTCCATGATTTATAATCTTAAGGTCAAACGTAAGAATGTCAATAAATTCATGAAAAGTTTAAAAAATTCCTATTTAAAAAGCTTCTTCCCCCAAAATAACTATAGACTAAATGTGGTAGCTCTAGGTTTAAAAAAATTTTAGTGAATTCTACAATTTTTAATTATATATATCATATGACGCAATATAGAAAGAGTGCCACATCATCTTGTAAACAATATCATTAAGGTAAAAAAAAAATACTCGCGAATGAAATAACGAAGTTATTGACTGCAAAATTAAATAACCATAGAACGTTTATGCCATTTTTTGCAATAAAAATATTAGGATAGACGAAAAATAATGCCATGGCATAGTTGCCATTTAATTTCGCTACATACTGAGTAAAAAATATTGTTTGTGTATGTGTGCAATAGGAATCTTATGCTATATAATTGTGTATTTCATATTTTGTTTCACAATAGATGCATATATTCTCTGTGATTTGCAAGGTGAGACGTGAATACGATTGGATTAATACCAGTTTTATTATAATAATTACAGGCTAATAATGATACTCGACTGTATTTTATACTTTTGTATATTTTAATTGGTTCTTTCACTATCGAAATGAAGCCAGTACTCGATTCGTTCGCTCTTTTGAGCCAAAATATACAGCTAATTTTTAGAGTGTACACACACACGCGCGCATTTTTTATTTGTATAGTCTGTAATATTTCAATTTTTTTTTATAATTTTAATAAATAAATATTAACTTCTATAAAAAAGTATATTTACTAACTATGTTTTCTATAAAAAGTTCAACTGTTAGATGAAATTTCAGTTATCTGAATGCAGCAAATAACTTATTCATACAATTACTTTTATTATTATCATGATTTGGCGATAAAAATATAAATAAATAAATAAAAATAAAATAAATTAAAAGATGCGAAATAAAATCATCAATATTTGAGTTAATTTCTTTTAGAAAACTCACAATTTATGGTGAATTTTTTAAAGTAAATCATTTATTCAATAAAGAATAAATAATAGCGTCAGATAGGTAATTATCTTAGAATTCTTGGAGCTTTTCTGGCACCTCCACGACATCATTTTTTACGCATTCCTTTATTGAGTTTCTGACATAAAAGAATATTACTTATCTACCTAGTTCCAATTTTCAAACTTCCTTCCTACGCCCGCTCTGGGACATCTTCCGGAACTAACGAGCTTTGTCAGAAAAACAGCACTCGAAGGCATATCTACCCGGATAATTCATCCGTGAAGTCCGGATAGTTCCGTGTCTGACCCTTGCCTGCTGCAAAAAGAACAACGTCGCCATGCGTATGCTAATTTTCGCTGTCAAGCAATCCCCGAGTTAATTTTGAGCATCCGGTAAATGGATTTCATGTATTTATATCACCTACTTGGCGAGTGTTTGGGGGGAAATGTTTCGGAACCAACGGCTAGCATCTTTTAACTTACTTGGACACCAGAGTTATTGAGATGTTGATGCACTTTGTTTCACACATTTCGGGTTATTATTATTTTTTTCAAAGTTGGCCAAAATGCTTTTGAGAAATACGGTTTGGAGGTTGCTTACGCCTGTTTCTTTTGAAGTTAGTTTTGGATTCGTGATTTTTAGTGTTAAAGGGGCAATTCAGGAAGTAATCATTGTGTCTTTTGAATTAAGGTTTTACATTTCCTGTGTTCTTTTGAGATACTACGAATACGGGATTTTAGAGCTTTCATGATGGTATTAGAATTTTATATTGAACTTTGTTTTTGATAAAAAGACTACAATACTATTTAAAAAAATAAATTGTAAAAGCTATACGATATTTTTTAATTATAAGCTTAAACATTTGATCTAAACAAATCAAGATTAATAAATTTATCAATAGGTTATTAATGAGTTACATGTCTGAAATAGCTAATTAGTGATTATCGGCTTTAAATATCAAAGTAAAAAAAAAGATTATTTCATATAGGAAAAAAAATTGCTTACAAATTTAGTAAATATAGAAGCAATATGGTTTACATTATATACACATACACATGTTCAACAATCGTTGAACACATAAATCAAAGTTATTTGTTTCTATTTGAGACTTTTTATACACCTTTGCAGATTTATTTTCTTTTATTCTCCATTAAAACGATGTCGATTATGAATGATTTGGATAGCTAAAATTTGGATATTCATTCTACAATACATTTATTATGCTAGTTTAATAAATGTATAATCAGATATGGAAAAAAAGAGATAAATGATAATATTTAGTTGAGCAAATGTTGTTCAAGCAATATTTACTGTTAATAGTGCACGTGTAAATTATAATTTTTAAGATTATTAGTATGAGCAAGGTTTGGTCGTGGCAGAATCTTATTTATCTTCATAATAATGAAGAGCAGCACTACTTCTAGTATCCACAAAAAAGGATGAATTAGCTGTCATTTCATTTATCAAGATGTTATAATAGCTAAATATAATGTGGAATGTCTTTCCAATACGGGGGAAATGCGTACCTATCCAGGCTATCATGAATTTACAAACATGTGAAATCAAAAACAGGCAGGTATTGTAAAGCATGTAATTTTCCATAAATACTGAGATGCAAAGTAGAAAAAAGAGAATGAATGTCTATAAAAATATAGACTTTCACACCACTGAATTCAATCTTGAAACCATTGGTTATTTAAGTGCAATCCATGGTATGCTACAAGATTCCACGCGATGCTGCAAAATATGCAAGGTAAGGCACTTGAATGATGGGCCACCCTTTTCCAGATCTTCTTCCTCCCAGAAAACATACCTCTAGAGTGATTGCTATAGTAAATTCCATGGTGTATATAATCCACAACTTGATCTGGTGACTTCACCCTTAAAGATTTCGATTGTTGCTGAATCGGTATATTATTTTCCCCAAAATTTAACTTTCATTTTTTTATACATACCTATACTCGCTCTCACACACACGCGCACATTAGTAACGAATCTCGAAATGAAAACTGTCAGATTTCCTGTTAATGAATGGATTAAATCAGTGATTCTCAACCTGTGGGGCGCGCCCCCCTAGGGGGGCACGAGCACACTAGTGGGGGGGGGCGCAAGCATATCAAAGAGAAAATGTTATTTAAAAAAATTATTAAGTGACTGAAAGGAAAGAACACACACACACATACAAAACAAAATACATTTCGACATATTTAATAATTAACTTATTAAATTTAAAAAAATTAATAATTATTAGTGACTTCCTTGGGCTTGTCTTGCAGAGCAAAGTTTTTCGAAGGAGGGTTTAATATTAGAAAAAGACACTCTCAGTTTTTTTAATATTTAGCTGAGATCTATATTTTGTCTTCAAAGAAGTTACCGCAGAAAATCCAGTTTCACAAAGGTAAGATGTTGAAATGGTAGTAAAATACGAAATACCCTTGTTTTTAGTGATGAAAACTCATCATCCACTCCTGCCCAAAATTCAAAGAGTGATTTATTACTAAATTGTCTTTTGGTTTCGCCGCTTGCCGTAAAATCTATGAAGATTTCTTCCTCTTCAATTGACAGTCGTTAGGGAGTATTTTGAAATGGATCCCTTACCCACTTGTAACTTGATATCAGTTTGTCGTCAGCAAGAAAAAACTTTTAAAAATTCTTTGCTAGCATTGCTAAATAATTTTCAATGGTTATAAAAACAACTTTTACATGTTGTTCTTCAGCCTTGTAAGTTTTAATACAATCATTCAAATTTGCAAACAGTGTTAAGTTTCCTTGCTTTAAATTTCTGCTCCACAATTCCAATTTCCTACAAAAAGCATTAACTTTATCACTCGTATCCAATATATGTGTATTTGCCCCTTGCAGTAGAAGACTTAAGTTATTTAATTTCTCGCATATGTCGACCATGTAGCTCAATTTCATCACAAATAAACTATCGCGAAAGTTCTCAGCTTTCGGTTCTGTTTTCCTCTTTTAAGAAAACGGCGATTTCTTCTCTTAATTCATAAATACATTGAAAAAATGTCCTTCGTGATAACCATCTTGCCTCGTAATAAAATAGTAACGCTGAATGTACTGCACACATGTCTTTACAAAGTGCGGAAAAGATTCTTGATTTCAGGGGTCTCATTATTATATATTTTCCTTCGGTTACAACCGTAGTTAACGCAATATTCAAACCAGAACTCATTTCTTTGGAAGCCAAAGCTTCTCTGTGGATCATGCAATGTGACCAGATGCACTATGACGATTTTTGTTTCACAAGTGCTTGAATACTTTGGAATCTTGCGGACATAAAACGAGAATCATCGGTGCATATTCTGACGCAATTTTTCCATTCTATGTTTGCCTCGTCCATAAAATCATTTAAGATAGCAAATAATGCGAGTGCTGTTGCTTTGAGTTCTATTGGTTTGCAGAAAAGTAGTTCTTCTACTACTGACAAATCATCACAAAATCTAACATAGGCAATGAAATGAGCATCTTTATTACTATCTGTTGCCTCATCGAGTAGTATTGAATACATTTGTCACGTAACTTCGACAAAAGCTGATACTCTACATTTTCAGCTATATCAGATATTCAACGGGCAACAGTATCATTTGAAAGAGGTATAGACTGCAATTGTTTTGCAAAATTATCTCCAAACATAATTTCTACAATCTGATTTGCGGCTGGCAAAATAAGCTCTTCACCAATAGTGTGAGGCATTTTACATCTGGCTATTTTACATGAAACGTTGTAAGAGGCAAATAAAGTTTTTTCCTTCAGAGACAAAGTTTTTTTAAACAATGATATTTGCTTTTCCTATGATTTTAATTTTAATTCGAAGAATTCTCTGGGTTTGTTTACGTACTCACTATGAAGCGTTTCTAAATGTCGTTTAAGTTTATTAGGTTTCATGCTGTCTGCCGCCAACATTTTTGAGCAAATGATACACAGGGACCTTTCTTCTTCATTTACTTCAGTACTAGTGAACCCAAAACTTAAGTATTCTTGAGAATATTTTCTTGATTTTATTTTCAGAACCACGCTCGTCTGTGTGCTTTTTGATGCTTGTCTATCGTCTAATGCTCGCTTACGCCCGCTTGAAAATTTATCCATGATTCTGCATAAGTCTGCTGAAGTGAATATTTAATACGGTGAATTGCAATTACACGAAAATATATATAACATACACATTCAGAATAGATTCAATAGCGATAGAAGGATCGACTCGAATGAGATTTCTGGAATTGAAATTGGCGTCATAGAACTTTCTTATCCTTATGAGAAAACATTTGTTCACATCTGCGCACCCTCCTAACTTAACTTTTAAGCTGACCAGACAAATTCCTGACAAAACGAAACTTCTCGCGAAACCGTGAGACTGCCCGACATGGCGGGACGCAAGAGCAATAAAAAGGCATAGGATTCTTGTTTTTCCAATGCTGAGGATCGGTGTTGCAAAATATCAATAGATTTCCGTATTCTTGGTAATTTGTAAAGTTTAAAATTAAGGTTTTAGTGTAGGTTTAGCTCCAAAATACTCAAAATACATTATTTTTGTATACATTTTATTGTATGCGGTGGGGAAGGGGTGCGCACTGAAAATTATGATTGAAAATGGGGTCGTGAATACTAAAAGGTTGAGAAACACTGGATTAAATATATAATGCATAAACAGGGTGATCAGCGAATAAGCCCTGATTTCAAAATTAAATATCTCTACAAAAAAGATCTATAGAATTATGCGGTAAACTGTTCGTTTATTAGCAAAACTAAAAAAATGGTGTACAAAAGTTAGAAAATTTAGTTACAAAAATCGTTAACAGATGGTGTTCTGCACTGAAACCTCTTTCTCTGAAAGGAGTCTTAAAAAAAAAACCCCAATAAAGTGAGGCGGTCTTTGCAATCAAAATACATTTTTTCAAAAAGTTCCCCCTTTGAAAAAAAGGGGGGGGGGGGCGTAATCGAATAATGAAATTTCACATCACGTCTTGCAATGTCTCCAAGGAAATGGAATCACATGCCACAACAATCAATGATTCAAGCTCCGCTATAGTGGCAGGATTGTTTCTATAGACAGTGTCTTTCAATGCTTCCCACAGAAAGAAGTCACAAGGAGTCAGATCGGGAGTCATTTTTCATTTTTGACGTCACACTGAAAGCGACTATGGGCATTGTGATGAGAGCGCCATCTGTTAACGATTTTCACAACTAAATTTTCTAAACTTTTGTGCAGCAGTTTTACAGTTTTGCTTATAAACGTACAGTTTATGGCATAATTCTATTAATCTTTGTTGTAGAGATATTTAATTTTGAAATCAGGGTTTATTCGCTGATCACCCTGTATATATAATGGGCACATGTACTGCTTTATATACCGTGAACGTTGATGTTAACTTCATTTCTATGTTTCTTTATATATGGCAAAATGATTTAAATTAAGTACTCGTTTTCTATTTGTATGTTTTGATGGCTCATGATTGCATTACTAACTCTCAATCTTTTAAAAGTTTAAAACGAATAAAAAAAAGAATTTATTCTCATTCCGTAAATTCATTTCAAAAAAGTCAAATTGCCTTTTAGTAAACTATTAACATAAGAGATTCTAAAGTTAAACATAGGAGAATTTACTTAATTTTCTCAACATCTTCATTTTGATAAACAGGATCTTAAAATTTCTGTTTAAAGTATCTCATAAGCTCTTTTAGGAACGATAATGCTTTTAAAAGTACAGAAAAAGACTCATTATGTGATCCGAGATATTAAAGAGTTAATTTAATATTATTTACATAAAAGTTTACTTCTGGCTTTAAAAAATTAGCTTTTTACAAGGATTTTTTTTATTTAGTGAATTTATGGTCGTCTAAGTTAAAAGAAATGGCCAAAAGATAACATGTTTTGTGGTTTCCAGTAGGTTGAATATTTCTTCTTAATAACGTCGGAACTCTCTTTTAGAAAAACAAAATTTATTGACTTTTAGAATAGCTCCAAACATTAAAGTCAATGAAGAATATACAGCGTGCCATTATCTGTGTTTTCGAAGCCAGAAGTTTCAGCTTTCGTCCCGATAAGAATTCGTGCGAAAGAAGAATTCTGATGCTCTTTCCTGATTAGGACAAAGTAATTAATCGCCTTAATTAAGTGAAAATCGAACCAATAGTGGTGAGAAGAATGTTATTTTTAAAGTAACAGCCATCTGATCGATTCAGACGGATTCTGTTGTCCTGAGAGTCCATTTCCTTCTTTTTGGTTAAATTAACGACTGTCTGAGTGGATATGGCAGACGATTTTGATTACTAATATCCATAGAGGTATTGGAGACGTAAGATAGGGGAAGAATGTTAATTAGCAATTTCTATTAATTATGCAGTTGTAAGAATACCCAAGTCTTTAATTAAAGATTCGTGTTCAGGGTCATTTGTTTCCATGTGGGATTATATGTTTAAAATATCTGCTTATTGAGAGGTGACTGTATTCAAATAAGCCTGAAGAAGCTAAATAAAAAAAAGGTGCCGTTTCTGAATGTGATGATTATTAAGAATTCGTTTTTGAATAATTTTGTAAGCGCTAAATGCTCATAAAATATGTTGCAATTAAAAAAATAATTTTGTAAATTTTGTGGGATAGAAAAAATCGCTAAACCAGTGGAAGTGATGAGATAATCCGAAACATTCTTGCATATTCTCTAGTAATCCATATCTCCCATTAATGTCCATTTAATTCTAAATTGTTCTATTACTTTCTGATAATCCAATTCCACCTTTTTTATTTAATTACGGCTCTACAAGATCTATTAAACTTCTGGAATTGTCAAATTCCCACACTCTGTGTAAGGGGATAAAAATCAGGCATGCTAAGCGAATTCTTTTGAATGATATCGTGGTGGAATGTAGATTATTATGATCTGTGCAAGAAGCAACAGGACTTATGTTTCAGGAACATTTCTTTAATAACCACATTCACACACGAAACAAACACAAAGACAAGATATAACAAAACATTCACGCCCGCGGCTTAACAGTACAGTATCACATACCAATCTTATTATATTTGCAATGCACAATGCATTATGGGATTGCTTATGGGCTAGCCTATTAGGTATCGCCATCTAGTATCTAAAAAAGAAGATACGAGTTATGTAACTGCTACAATATTTATAATTTATGTACTTTTTTCGACAAATTGAAATCTTAATTTGACTGGAATCTAACATTTCTTACTGATTCTATCGTATGAAAATGTATTTTATACTTTTTTTCGGGCTGATAATCGTAATTTGATATGGGACTACTGTTGTAATCAAAAGATAACATATCGAGTTTCATTGATTTAAGTCATTGTTTCCCAAACTTTTGACATATATGTATTCCTTCTATAATTTCCGTAACTCTGAGTACCCCTCATAAAAAAATGGAAGCATTTTAATAACAACCAAAAGCATATTTATTTGTTTCTTTTTTGTGACATACATAAAATTATGAGAAAAGAGAAATAAAATTATACATAATAAAATATAAATAAAATTTATATTGTAAGTAACATTTATTTGGATGAATGAAAAGGATGATATTGTCTGTGCTGAGATGACAGATGATCATAATTTAGCTCCCAGTATGTTAATCTCAGATGAGGTTCCATGTCCAATAGTCTGTTCCTTTTTTTTCGACCTAATCTCGACAGATGTTGAAAAAGCAACTTCATATAAATATGAAGTTGAAAAAGGCAATCGTTCAAAATACGGGGTACACATCAAAGGTTTCTAGTTTTTCGGTCACGCGGGTAGGGACAGTGGATCACAGACGATTCGGCCTTCTTTCATTTTTAACAGTCTCGTTATTTTTCGGGGCTCGACTTTCGCCTTAGTTGTACCACCATCAAACTCCTATTGTACACCTGGCGGTATGCGTACCACATTTTGGGGAACACTAATTTAAGTCAGTGTGTTTATATATAAACGAAAGTACAAACCAACAGACGGTGAAATCTTTAATAGATTAGATTCAAAATTTGATTTAAAAAATCTATATTTTAAATGCCATACTTGTGTACCAAATATAATATACATCTTTAGGTATTGTGACTTTTACATTCATTTGTAAGTAAGCATCAAGATAGACAGAGTTTTTATGAAAGGATTTCCTTAAAATTTGGAGAAGACACTTATCTGAATGTTAAGTATCAGAGTTCCTTCGTATAACTAAATGTTTCTAGTAATCATGTTTGAGACAGATGAAATTCCATAAATGTGTTTTTTGAGCTCAGGTAGATCTAGAATTTAAAATTTTGGAGGATTGCAATACTTCTCTATACTACATAAAAAAGAAAATAAAATGATTTACATTTTTAATTGCTCTTGTCTCATAAAAAATCTACTTCTTGTTAAGCAGTGATCCTCAGAGACTCTTTCAATAGCGAGATTTGCTTCTCATTTGTTTTCATCCATTTGGCCTTGGAATTCCTAGATGAAACTTCTATCAAAATCTCTTCTTTATAAATCTTCATTGAAAAATAGCTATAGATTTTCAAATGAAAAGTAAATAAGATAAATGAATGAAAAAGCAAAAAAAAAGAAGAAACAGTTAAAAAATCATAATAATAAAAATAAGAATTCAAAAAAACATTTAAAAAATAAAATAAAAATTTGAGTAAAAAGATTGGAGAAAGAAAATAAATTACAATGTTTATGATTCGTGAATAACAACAAAAATTATTTTCTATTTTAATAAAGTCAAAAATCTTAAAGGAATCTAAAAATAATATATAAATTAAATTCTTTTAAGATAAGAATGATTAAATCAAAATTAAATAATTCTGAATAAGGCCGTTTTTTCCCTCAGTGATTTTTGCCTAAGTAATAAATTATAAAAGATTTCCTTCAGTATTATCACAAAATATGAAACACATTCATATGTTTTTTTTAATCCTTCAAAAAATAAGATAATTTGTTTTGTATCAATCTCATTATCTTTGGATTTTGGTTTCTTAGCTACTTAGTTCGCTTATATAAATGTCTTTACTTCTGTTCATCGCTGTCAACTCTTGTTCTATAAAAAAATCCAAAAAGATTATTTTCAATGGATTGGAGTATACGAAAAACGGAAGGATTACTTTGCTTCTGGAAGGCACAGCTTATTTGAAAAGAATTTTTCTTTCAACTTTAAAACCTAAAAATTATAACATTTGAAAATTCAAGCCACTTTGAGGAATATTTTTGCTTTTTGTTACTGTGGTGGAGGAATATTTTATCTCAGGAGAATGGTACAATTTCAGTGGATAAGATTCATTTAGTTATTGTAACTGAAGTAAAGGAAGTGACCCAAAAGAAAAATATGAATCCAAATTTAGCTTAATATTGTTGCAATACGGAATTTTTGTTTTAAGTTGGATCTCGCCACAACATGAATTTAACTTTGTCGTAACGTGATATGCATATTATTTTGGAAAAATTTAAGGTGACTGGAATTTGAAACTGTTTTTGTTCTTCTGTAAAAATTGCAAAAATAAATAAATAATTAAACAGAATATAATAAATAATTTTTTTAGAAGATTTGGACCTCTAATCCGAAATATTGCTCCTTGATTATGTTTAAGGCTGGATTGATCTATTTTTATACTATTCATATATAGTGAAATCTCGATTAACAAATACAATTTGTTTCCAAATCTTACTCAAGAAACACCGGTTAAGCAATCTTTTCTTCAGCAATTCATGTTAAAAAGGTTCTACGATGTGTTTCATCCTTTCAAAAAATAATGAAACAAATTTACAATATGTAATTTGCTATTTATAATACGAGTTTTTCTAGGATATTCGCCAAAAAACATGTTTGATTATGTTTCTTAACTTGGTGAAAATAGGATAATGAATTTGTAGCCCCCACAGCTGCTGTCTCACCAGGGCGAAGCTTCTCAACATACGATGCAAAAAATTTCCATTCTTTCAGAACTTTATTTCACTGGAAATTATTGTCATGCCGTTAATTATCGCTAGTCCTGCACAAAACATGTTCAATATGCTGTTCAGTATTTTCCAACACAAGTTGAAATACATAAATAGGGTGTTCCACAACAAATTGAAGTGTCTCAGGGGTCACATTGGGAATGTATTCCATTATCTATGCCCTCAGTTCAGCTAAATTTACAATCAGACTAAATTGTTAAATTTGCAACTGAACAAAACATGTTTAAGATAACACGTTAGAAGTTACAAAGATCGTAATCCGGAATCTTGAAGGCCAGGCTGTTGGGAAATGACTTCCGAAAATTCTATCATTTCTGAAATCCTTTTGAGACAGCTGTATCACTGGCTTTGCAATGTGCGAAGCCGCGCATCAGACTTGAAAAGGATTATATACAGACTGTTAAATTGTTGAAATGACCTGGATTCTCAGAGGATTCTCACAGTGTTTTCCATTAACTGTACAGATAATGGGACCTGCAGAACACATTTTCTAAAAAATGGCTTTGCAATAAACGACGGCATCAACCCGCATCACAAGTTACTGTTACAGGATGAAGTGATACTACTGCATGTACGAATGGATTTCCTGTATTCCACATACTGCTATTTTGTGTATTGATAAAATCTTGGAGAAATAAATTGGCTTCGTCTGTCGAAAAAATATTTCATGGCCTTTCACTATACACGTCCATACGAGCAAGAAATTCTAGAGCCGAAATACATCTTATTGGGTCAGCGGAAAGCAACTCTCGAACACGATAATTTTGTATGGATAGAAGATATAAATCGATATCCATATACATCCAGAAAAATATTGCGTGAAATTTTGTGGACCGACCTCAGAGGCAACGGAAGATTATCTATGCACTGCATACTACTACTCGTCCTTTTCTGTATACTATGGCGACATTTTTTACTGACGTCGAGGAAACTGATTTCAACCGTCTGCCAGATTTCGCTTTGAAAGCATTGTTCTCTTCGAATTTCTTAATTATTTTCTTCAGATCTTTGGAAATCACAGACTTTTTACACTCTTTAATGATCGGAATTTCTTTGAAGATGCTAGCCCACAGTCACCGTTCTTCTAAAAGAGCTTCAGAAGCAGAACGAAAATTTTCATTGACAGACTCATGGCAAGCTGCTCGGATGCAAGAGGAGACAAACACCACACACTCTGCAATTTTATAGCAAATGCAAACAGGGCAATGTGCCCTGTGTATGAGTGTCTTTTAATTTGCATAAAATGTCGTTTACAATGCCCTCTTTTGATACTCTTTGATTTTCTTAGGAATTTTTTTCTTATGCTATTCCATTTTCCTCTTCTTTAAGCATAATAAGTTCAAATTCGAAGTCCTTCTGATCAACGGTTCTTTTTTATGCATTTTGAAAAAGGGATTTTAATCATAGTTACACTGTATGTGACCCAGAAATCGATCAATCGTGTAACTTATTGTCAAATGGCAACAGTCGAATGTAAATAACCGATCGAACGCTTCAGACTATTTCATTGAACGAGTTAAAGGCTGAACTTAATTCAATACCTTTCTTAGCTAATTAAACTGCAAAGAATTATTAGGAATGCACCAAAAGAGGCTCGTCACTTTACATAAACCTCAATTCATTCAGAAA
The DNA here is from genome assembly GCA_026543055.1 of Argiope trifasciata. Lineage (NCBI taxonomy): Eukaryota > Metazoa > Arthropoda > Arachnida > Araneae > Araneidae > Argiope > Argiope trifasciata. The sequence continues at coordinate 975,359 of JAPMOQ010056715.1, read as the reverse complement.
CGGAAAGCAAATGAAATAAAGGCTCAGGAAACAGAAAATGCATCTTGGAATGAAATTAGGCTTAACTGCTGTATGGACTAATACTCGCCATGGCAGGCACCGTGAAAGCCTGAAATTTGTCTTTTCATATTACATGATGTAATTTCATGAAATAACTTGACATTCTATGAAATAATGGATTATAAAATTTAATGGTAAGATATATCATTTTAATCAGATGAAATAATAATTTGTTGTAAGCTGATTCCATATTATTAACCCGTTCGCGACCAAGGTCCCGTGGACGCGACGCAGCGATTCCACTCTTATCAGCCCAGCGTCGCTTCCACGCGAAGAGTTCCGATTGATATGGAGAGACCAGCGTCGCGTATGCGTAATCGGAAATCGGAACGTTTTATTTGAATTTTTAAATGCTACTAGATGGCGGTAAACGGCAACGGTTTTCACAACGGCCGGCTCATATGGTATTTGACCTTCATGAACGGGCATTAGTTTCTGTTCTATGCTTCTGTATTTGATATATTTATTGATGTAAACAAAGTGAGAATCACGGCTCTTTAAAGGGCTGGGATTTATTGCGCGCTGTGTTTATATTTTGACAGATTGTGGAAATTTATTGAACGTTTATTAGTTAAAATGTTGGGGTAGAATTGCGTTTGCCTTTTGAGGTTTGATAGAGCGAGATTTCGAAATAGATGAATGAATCAGATAGTGAAAGGGAAGAAAGTATTTCTTCTAATTAATATACAAGGTGGCCAGAAATAAAACACCCCTACTCTGACCTCCATGGATATCGAACTACTCAGTGTAAAGGCTCAAAATTTTGTACACATACTATTCAAAATATGGGGAAACGGATTTCACGAAAAAAAAATTAGTTCCTGAAATCACCGATAGGTGGCGCTGCACAACTGGAACTATGATCAAAAGACACAAATAATAATAAAAATTAAAATGTTTATGCGGAATGGAATGCTTCCATGCTTCCTTTTTAATTTTTCTGCCCCTTATGGAAAATAAAAATAGTAAAGAAGCTAGAACTCCCGTTGTAACTGCAATTTCATACTGTAACCAGAAAAATTTGCATAAAGCATGGTTAGAAGCCATGTTCTGGGTATAAAAGAAGTTAAAAGGTGGGGAATGTCATTCTTATTAGTGATGGCTGTCACGCTGCCAGAACGCGCTTTGCTTGTGAAGTTGTTTTACGAGAATAAAGGAAATGCTCCAGCAGCACTTCGAGAGTTTCGCCGACTTAAGGATTTGCGTAAGGGACCATTGCTTCCACAAGCTCTCAGGAGAATGATCGCTCGATTCGAGGAAACTGGACATCTTGGAGTTCAGCCTGGTCGAGGACGCAAACCGGTTCGTTCAGATGTCGTTGAAGATGTTGCCACCGGTATTGTTGAACAGTCAATGGATAATGTTTTAGGCTGCAGTAGTGCACGTGCAGTGTCACGACACTTGGGTGTTCCCTATAGCACAGTGTGGAACGTACTCAGAAAAATGGTGCATTGTTTCCCGTACAAAATCCGCCCTAATCAACAATTGCTGGCCACAGACAGGGAGATGCGACTGACCTTTGCATTGACATTTCTTGCTAGAGTTGAAGTGGATGCATCGTGGCCGTGGCAGATTCTGTGGAGCGATGAGGCCCATTTCCACCTCAGTGGAACAGTGAACACCCATAACTGTCGCATATGGGACACGACAAACCCCCGTACCTTCCAAGAGATTCCACTCCACTCACCGAAAGTTACAGTCTGGTGTGGATTCACAGCCACATTCATCCTTGGACCGTTCTTTTTCGAAGAGGTTACTTCCAATGGCCTTGAGACATGTACCGTGACGGCCAACAGGTACAAAAGGATGCTCGAAACATTTGTTGTACCCCATTTGCAGCAGCGCCAATGCCTTGACACCATTACTTTTATGCAAGATGGAGCACCTCCACACATTGGACTCCCTGTGCAACAGTTTCTTCGCCAACATTTCACCACTGACAGAATAATCAGTCGCGCGTTTCCGACAACTTGGCCATCTCGTTCACCGGATCTTAATCCGTGTGATTTTTGGCTTTGGGGACACTTAAAAAACCTTGTTTATCGAGAACGTCTGATAACCTTGGCAGATTTGAAAGAGAGTATCAGTCTGCATGTGAGAAGCATCTCAGATGACCAGTTACGATCCGCAGTTGAACAGGCTGTCCACAGACTTCACATTTTACATCTTCAGGAAGGGAACCATATTGAGCAGCATTCCCTGCATCGATAACGTCCTTGTTTCATGTATGCTTGGTACTTTCAAATAAAATGTGTTTAAAACGTGTTTTTGTGTCTTTTCAGCATACGTCCAGTGGTACAGCGCCACCTATCGGTGATTTCTGGAACTAAATTTTTTTTTCGTGAAATCCGTTTCCCCATTTTTTGAATAGTATGTCCACAAATTTTCAAGCCTTTACACTGAGTAGTTCGATATCCAGGGAGGTCAGAGTAGGGGTGTTTTATTTCTGGCCACCCGGTAAACAAACTGGGAAACACGGGTGTTTGAAAGTGCACGTGTGAGTTCAAGTGACTTGTTTATTGCTTTGTTTTTTTCGTTAGGAGAATATGGGGGAGTACATTCAGCGAATTATTGCAAGGGGTAAGAGTAAAATATTTATGAGTGGTGTTCGGTTTTAGCGGCGTTTTTTTATGTTTGTGTTTCGTAGAAATTTTGGGATATGTGATGGGATTATAATTTTGTGGATTATAATATGTGATGGGATATAAATTTGGAGTCTTTTTATTAAAATGCTGATTTTATACGAATTTTTTTGTAAAATTAGGCTTAACTGCTTAAAATGCGCGGGCCGGTAGTGACGCTCCGTTTCAGAGCGTTCGGTCCCGTGACTGAGTTTTATTTCCGGTACGCTGGTCCTCAAGGGGTTAATGTATTTTAGTGCCATTAAATTTGTAATTTTAATAATGTACGAAATGTATTCTTTTTTAATAATTTAACAGCCAGAGAAGTCAGTATTCAGGGCTAAAAAGTTAATAACCAAAAATTTGTTGATTTGTTTTGGATTGTTTGTAAAATTACTCTTAATAGAGGAAAATATAGCAGAGATAACCTGATAGGTTTACTGGATTACCAATTATTTAAGAATTCAATTGAATCTTTTGTACATAACTTAGTCTTAATAGCTTTATTCACAAAATATTTCAAAATCTTGATAATCGGTTTAAACGTCATCTAATACCATAGTATACTTCCTGAATCGAAGCATGCTTAAAAAAGAATAGAAACTGATTGATTTCATTTTATGTATTACATGATTTACGCAATACATTAGATTATTATTCAATAAAAATTTGTTTGAATCTATAATAAGTATTCAGCAAACTATAGCGAAAGAAAAATTTAAATTGTCCAATCTGCTTCTTTTATAGAACCAAATCTCGAATCTATTTGCCATGAATGAGGAAGCCAAAACTCTGCACTAAGATGCCGCCAATGAATTTTTTGAATAATCAGATTTCAGAAATTATTGCCCAAGTTGGCTATTTCGTAGGACCAAATATCGACTCTATTTGCCTTTAATCCTGAAGTAAAAACACTGCACTTTAGATGCTGACAATGAATCTTTGGAATAATCAGATTTCAGATGTGTGCTGATGTGTACAAATTTCAGTGAAGCCAAAATACCATCCTACCGCAGACTTGAATGATCCACAATAGATTTTTAATAGAAAGAGAACTCAGACCTTCCGTTTACGAGTGCTGAAGTCAAAAACTATTTTACATGAACCTCAATGGATAATTGGTAGAAACTGAACTAGGACCTGCCTTCCATGAGTACTGAAGCCAAAACTCTACCGTCAGGTTACTGATTTAAACCTCTTCAATGACAGGTGATCTGATACTTATTTTTTCACAGTAGGGAATGCGGTTTCGTTGTTTAATTGGCAAGGTACTCACATGGACCTTTTGTAAAACAAATCAAGAGCCTGTTTCTATGAATTCAGAATAAAATAATATGCTACCCTACCACCACGTCCACAAAGTCTGAAAGTTACACTTTCGGCCTCTTAAATCCAAAATGGTAGTTCTATTTTACAGAAACAGATGGAATTTTGAATTCTTGTATTGTTGTGCTGCATGGCAATTTTCTCTTGAGAAATTATTTGTGCCAGTCAGTAAATTATGCTTGTTGTACATTAAAAGAAATAAGTTTATTTATTTATGTCGGCAAAACGTGCTTCAAAAACATTAACAAATAATTGACAATAGATATACAACAAATGAATTCAATATCATTTTCCAGTATGATATCATTTCTTGAGGTGAATCGCATAGTAAGAGCAGAAGCGTTATCGAGAGTTCCTCAAAAGAAAATCGACAACAAAGGTTGGATTTGTATTATTTGTTTATAATTCACAGTTTTTCAAATAATGAATAATTTTTTTTCTTTCTAAATAGTCGATTACAATTGTTCGCATCACATCAGAGTTCCAATATTTTAACTAATTCATTTGCAAATAGTAATTCTTTGTGTATACAAGTTTTTGTTAAACATTTCCTTTGTTGATAAGAAAAAGCTATCGATTCTAAAAGTGTAAAAATATAAGGCAGAAAATTATTAAATATTTTTAAAATTCATGCATGTTAAGAGACAAATCAAATGTTTGTTATTCTTTATTTAGTTTCAATTTTCAGAAAATATAAACATGCTTTAGCAAACAATTTTTCTGTTTAGAATACATTAATATAACTGGAAAGAATGAAGAGAATTTTTATTATTAAAATAGCCTGCAAATATTTTCCTTGAAAATCAATGTAATTGTTTCCTGAAAAAATTAAAAAGTTATTTCGAAAAGATTCGTTTAATTCGATTTGAATTAGTACTATAAATTATTCTTTCATTAAAATATATAACAAATTCGAACACAATATTTAATTTTTTTATTTCTATGCGTTTTGATAATTGAAGCATTTAAATGAAATGCGATATTCAGAATTAAAATATTGTTTGCAAAGAAATTGTTTGCATCACGTTTAAATTTTCTGTTTGAGGGAGCTATATATTTATATATGCCATCTTTTAATATTTGAATTGTAAAATAAGCAAATATATTTGTATCAATGTTTTTTTTTTTCTTCATATGATATATGAAACAAAAGCTGGAATTTAAACTAAATCTTTTACTGCCAAAATTTAGAATTTTTTTCTCGATACACATGTATTGCGCTTTAAAAGCATATTTTTAATTCGCTGGAGAAATACAGGTTTTGTTTCGAAACATTCATTCTTTAATAAAATATTAAGTAAATTGATATATATAACAATGGAACAATAGATCATTAAACTAGTTATAAATTGAAAAGATTTGTTTCCCTATTAACTCTTTTGTAAATGAAAATGCAGCAATTTGCGACAAAATTACTGAAAGAAATATAATCAAAAAAAAATAATAAGAAATGGAAAAAATACTGAAAAAAGGTTTACAAAAATAAATATTGAAAGAAAAAAATGAAGAATTTCTGCAAATATAGTATTTTATTATTAACACTAATTATCTAAGCATGTAGAAAATTTTTCAGTTTATTAATGTAAGATTTATTATAAAGATTTATTCTTTATTGTTATTTATAAAAAAAAGTGTTTCTCTCTAACTGTCTAGGCATCCTAAGCTTCCATGGCGCAGCATGGCCAAATTTGGCCCTTGCGCCAAAAACCCTCAACTAACTAATCCTAAGCTTCCTATGTGTGTATTATTCCTAAGCTTCCAATATAGACCTAATGCCCATAAAAATCTGATAACGTAGGTTGAAATTTTTTTGCTTTATTCCATGGAAATTTGGACAAGGAAAATTCTTAGCCAGGTGAATTTCTTGTCATCATACTTGGTTCAAAATTAAGAAATCCAAGATAGTCCTCAAATTGCTTTAAAGCTAAAAAAGTCAGCGAATAAACGAATTAAACCTAATGGTCACACACACACACACACACACACACACACACACACACACACACACACACACACA
>JAPMOQ010056715.1:947953-969325 GCA_026543055.1 Argiope trifasciata | reverse complement strand
ACACACACACACACACACACACACACACACACACACACACACACACAATAATAATAAACGAATTTGTAAAAATTTCCTCACGTGTTAAGTGTAGGTAAAATGATAATATGGATCTATAAATTTTATACTTCTATCTGACTGAAAATCAAACAATTGATTGATTCACGATTGTTTTCAGATACTTTTTTTGTAATTTATTATAAAGGTATTCTATATAATAATTTCCTTAGTAACTGTATAAAATAAACAGCTTTGTGACATGTATGAAACATTTTTGTTGGAATTCATCAAATTTTAGAAACCTTTCGACAAATTTAGATTTATTCTAACTAATTGATCAAAATAAACTCATCTAATATTATTTAATAAGTATATTCCCCCCTATTTCACCACCCGAATGGGATTATATTTGGTATTATCTTCGATTAAGATTATGTGCTGATGCGAATTCAAGAGATCTTAATGAAATTGATGCGGCAATTCCGGAAATTATGATCCATCAGTTTTCCTAATTAGATCGATGACCCAATTTTTTTAAAAAGATACTTTTTGTTTTAATTTGAAACACATTCATTAAAATTTAATTACACTGTTTTAAAAGGTAGATAAATCACAAGCAATTGTACCGTTTATATTTTATATTAAAATTCTTTATCACTGCACATTAAGAAAATGACCAAATGATCTATATTCGAATATGTTTCAACTTTTTTCATTTTTACTTTCTTACATACGTAGTACAGAGAAAGTATAGTAATTGTCAAAAATTTGAACTTGAGATTTTGAAAAATATATTTTTTTTAGATTTCTTATTTCGATAAACACCTTTTTTGAAACTATCCATCCGTCTGCCCATATGTGACGGATGGACTCAAAAACGTTTCGAGCTAAACGGTTGAAATTTCATATGCGGTCATAACATCAAATTTCAGACCTATACCGAATTTTGAGTAAAACTATTCAGAGAAAGCTCATCTGTCCGGTTGCCCGAAAGTACGTTAATAAAATAATTACAAAATGAAGAGAGCAAGATAAATTAAATTCTGTACAAAAAAGCATCAATAGTCTATGCACCTATCAAATTTTGAATCAAATCCAACAATGGTCCACTCTCAAACTATGTATCCCCATTTACATGTTTCTAATTATACAGACAGCAAGACCCTCTGATCTTTAACAAAAAGTTCGAACAGATATCTAAGTCTTTTGATAAATTTACATTAATTCGTCCTATTTGCAGATTTCTAGCAAATATTGAATAAAATCTGTTCAGAGCTCCTGCTATTGTAATAAAAGTTAACAGATGTTGCAAAATCAAGAGAGTCAGAGCGATAAAATTCGATAGACTGATTTAATTTCCATAATGAAGACACTTGTCACGAACTATAGTTTGACTGTACTTTCGATCTATACTTTCAGAAAAACGTAAACGCGTTAATTCAAAAGTACAATGAAAATATATCAGTTTTGTAATGAGTTTTTGTGACTATAAATGCAGCTTTATATCAAACGTTTGTTTCAATCGATTGAGAAAAGGGTATTTATTACGCAAATTCGATTTTTGGAGACTATTAACGCATGTCAGTGATTAATCGCCAAATAATGCGCCGAAGATTATACGATAGATTCAGTAAAATTACTATTTCGCAATTATTAAACGCCGATGCCCTGCACAGCGTTGTCTGGCATTACAAGTTTATTAAAGTATGCGAGAAAGTTTTGTGGATGCCACTACTGCTGGTTTACTAAAGGTAGTTTTAGTATTTCATAAAAATTGAAAAGTTATTTTGAATGGAATCTATTCATTCCAGCTTCCACAAAAATCAATGACGAATTCTTTGCAAAGGATTTTGCCGAGGACAAATTCATTCAAAAGCAAATTCTCTTTAAAATGTGAATAGAAATATACAAGGGAGTCACAATTCTTCCAATTTACATTCCTCAGAGATTAAACCTTCTTATAATGAAGAATTTGATTATCCTGATACGTTATATTAATGACGATCTTGATACATTTCCATGCGAAAGGAATGATACATTCGAGACGTTTCCACTTAATTTGTTAGAAGGGAAATGAGCGAAAGGGGCATTAGTAATGGTATTTAGAGAAACATTTTTCCGAAATAAATGTGAAGGATACTTATTTGGTATGCTTATCTGATTATTTCCGAATAGCAAAAATAATACGATTTCGAGGACATTATCTCTAAGAATTTACTAGGAAAGGATAAAATAATTTTCTCAGTTATTGATGATAATGAAAAATTCGTATCTGAAGATAGATATCCATTTTAATTTCATATTTCTTTTATTAATATGCGTTTTCGCTTTCGGTGAATGGCTTAATTTTACTGTGGAAATGCAACTGGCAAGAGAAATAATCTACCATTTTCTATGAAAGGATATAATGCATATGAAATGTATGCGATTTATTCATCTGTAAACCATTATAATATTGTATTTTTTCAGGAATTACCCCTATTCTATATTTGATGTTGGATCGGCTCATGGTTGATTAGATGATGCTGAAAATAAATACTTTCTTCACTTTTTCGTATACAATGATGTTTTGATTTCTGTGGTTGATTACGGAAATATTTCAATCTGTAATTAAATAGAAAGGCCTTATAAAATGAAACCAAAAGTTATTTGGATACGCTTAAATTTTATTGGTGCTCTTTATATTCTTATTTTATAGTTTTAAATGAGCAACTCTTTTATTTATACATAAAAAATTATTTATTACTCGTACTTCGAAATGGCTCTAACGATTTGGATCAAATTTTATATTTAGATTAAATTTATCTAGGTATCTTTTTTTAAAAAGTACGATATTGCACAAAAACAATTTTTTTACAGCTAACTGTTAAAAGAAGTTTATTCAATTTGGGATTCGAAGTGTGTACAGTGCAATATTGTGGTTAGAATAGCATGGAATATTGCGAGTCTTTGGTTAGAGCCCAGATCTTTGCTTTATTTTCTAAATATTTTTGACATGTTTAGGTAAGTGTCTTTTCTGAAAAAAAAACACATCGCAAATTTACACAAAACCCCCATTTTTAAACATCTATTACAGCCTTTTTTTCACCTGCTGACACATAGAGTCATCTCGGATACAATTTCACCATGGTCAAACCGTTGCAAGTTTAAAAACATTAATGATAGATAAATTGTTAAAATGAATGCTGCAATGATTTTTTTTACCAATTTAAAATTTTATATTTTCAATATTATTAATTTCATTTCCGAACAGTTTAAAAGTTTTATTTTTACAAAATATGACTGAATGGATGCAACAATTTTTAAATACGGAAATCTGGTGAAAGCACATTTATGCACAAAGAAAAATTTAAAATAAGTATTAATGTAATCAAAACGAAGGGACTCTTGAAATAAAGACAACAAAATATTATTAAATTATTGAGTTGGCTTATGCAGAGCATACGCTTAATCTGGGAACACGGAAAAATCTAAATGACTGAACAGCCGCAACACTGATAGCCACAACTATGATTAAATCCTCAGGACCATCACCAGCCACGGTATAATCCTTCCCGTGGGAAGTACGTCTCGTCATCGATGACTTCACCTTTATCAATAGGGTACCGATAACTAACCACTATATCGGGAGCTTCTTATACTTAATTACGAAATCCTCCCGATTGGAGTAAGCAAAGCATGAACTGAAATAGGGATTAATAGCTTAGAATGGTACAGAAGAAATACAATTAACTTAAGGAAAAAATAATGTGTTCGCAATTCATTACAAGCCGACATTTCGAGGGAAAACATCCAGATGTATAGTACTATATATAATCACAGAAATGCCACAGTTCATTTTATTTGCTCCTTAACAAATTATACAAAGAAAAAGAAGTGTAATCGAAAAAAAAAAGATGCAACCCAAGAGTTTAAGACCAATTTTTTAATCTGTAACTGAATACAGTAACAAAAAATGAAACGTTAGAAACATTAAGTTCAGTATATTAAAGCCACACTTTAAAGCAAAACTAGGCCTGTTTTAGAACGGTTGTCGTGATTTTTGACCATGGTTAGATGAGAAGGATGGCAGCCTAATCTCCAACTTTCCACTGAACATGCATTGAATACGGCATGTAAACTTTACATCGAAGATTGTTATATACAGTTTAGTAGTATATAAAACTGAAGATTTCTGGCGAATTTTCGAAAAAAATCCGCCAGGGTACGGCGACATCAGCTCTAAAGTCAGCAGCCATATAGACAATATAACTTAATCCTTAGAACAGCAGTATGAATCAAAGTTTAAATGAAATCCATCGCAAGTCGAACATCTGTTAATCTGTATATTTGCTTTATTACGAATTCGATAACTCGAAAAAACTGATTTATTATGACCTGGTTTTCATTGTTCACGTCATGTTACGTATTGCAAAATATCGGATGTTACAATAGTTTTTAAATCTTCTCTCTTGATAAACATCCCATTACTTTATTTCGTCAAGAATTCTTTGAAACCATTTCAAGTAATGTTCGATAACACATTATAAAACCCTCCCAGATTTTGCGCATGCGTAAGGATGAATTTAATTCGTCAAAATAAGGGTGATAAGGAAAGATGACATTAGGAGATGTTTACATTTAACAATGGAGACTCAGTTTTATGAGACATAACAGATAATTAGTAATAGAAGAAAAAGGCAGAAAGGCACAAAATATTTCAGAGTAATTTTTACTTGATGTAAGGGGCTTAAACATTGAATTATGAATAACAAATGAAAAAAAATTAAAATTGTTAATTTTTATAAAATAATCTGTATTATAATGCTTTCTTATGTTATTGAATTTTTATCTGTTGATAATCTTAAAATATGGTATAATATTGAGCTTATTTTATTTAAAACATTTTTCTTTAAGGATTTGCTATAAATATAGAAATTCTTTAAATTAAATTTCTTTCAACTAGATTCATTTAAAAAAATCAAATTTTAAGTTAAAATACGATCAAAAGCGATACTCGCATACACATGAAAAAATCTCCAATGGGGAAATCTGAAGGTAAATACTGGAAACGCTCATCTTTCCGCATGTCACCCCTTAATGAGACGAAATCGTCGAAATGTGGTCATCTCGGAATCCGTTGACGAACATAAAAAAAACTGGCACTGATCAACAATTTCTCAATTGACCCAATCGTTTGAGGCATTTGTCCAGAATTTTATATGAGGGCTTCCAAAATTGAAAGGAAGTATTGACAGAAAGCAAATTTTGATCGCAAATAACTGCGTAAATTTGCAAGGTTAAAATATGAAGTTATATGATTTAACGATCTATGATTTGTAGATACTGTGTAGCAACGGATTGCACGCGTTAGGATTGGTTAAATTCATCTAAATAGGGATGAAAGGATTTTTCTTCATTTACTAGTACCTAAAGGAAATCCAAATTCAAAGGGAATACCGGAAATGCACTCATTGTTTCGTGTCTCACCTTTCGCGTTTGAATCGAAATGCGGTCTCGTAGAATCCTTTGACGAACAGTACCTACAAATCGACTATAAAAGAATGTTAGAGGTACACATTACTTATCAGCAGTTAAAATTTGAATTGTTTTCCAATATTTCAAAGTGTTTTTCCCTAATTGTTTATCTATTAAAAAGAATAGGTAGACTTTGATAGAAAAACAATTTTCGACTAATCAGTGATGTACCCAGACAGACTGATTTACCTAGAATCCGTCTTCTCTGCTAGAAAATCTGTAGAATCAATTTTGCTCAAACGCAGCTTAGTAATTTGATTCTTAATATTCGCGACGGAAATTTAGGCTAATTGAAAACATCCGAGGTGCTGATATATAGGGTATTTTGAGCATTAATCAGTTTGAAATTCATTGACTGTTTTTGCACTGCACTTTAGACCAAATATTTTTTGTAAGCAGTTTAAGTTCATCCGAGTATGTTAAAATTTAGGTGGGCGCTATTTAACAATTAAAAATCATGAAGTATTACAATTATTTTACAAGAAGAATCATTTGATTTGCTGCGTACGAGAATACAAGAGCCGGCTAAATATTTTCTTCCCATTAAAAGAACAATTTGAAAAATGACGATGCCACAGTAAATTAATATTCCAGATGGGAAATGAAAAATATCATAGGTTACATTTTAAGCAGTTTTACAAGTTACATTAAACGTTGAAGTTCATATTTGACAAAGAAATAAAACAATTACCCCAAAGAATTACAGACAAACGTCACGGAATTTCAATCCTAAGGTTACAACAATAAGATTCTTACAATCCGTTTGTTGGCCAATTCAGACTTAAAATGCGGAAAAGAAAGTCGGCAAGCGAAACCGAGTATACAATAGCTTGAGCACCTTGCACAAAGAATCATACATTTACATTTTGAAGCCAAAAACTGTACTTGAAACATTTTGCAAAGTTATATTCATATCGAATGATTAAATTTCTTTCACAATTTTAGCTTTTATAAAAATATAAATTTAAAATTAAGAATCGAGAATTCATAAAGGTTAGAGTACCAATTTAATTATATTAAAGTGCATTTCAGTAGCTGATTTCGTTTAACATTTCTTTGATAAATTGCAAACCAACAATCTCTAATACAATGCGAGAGTTAAAGGTGATTTGTCATTTCATACGAGAAACTTCATGATACTGGGTAGTCGCAAATCAATTATCAATAACTATGTTATCAATGAATTGGGTTACCAGAGGTGTCACAGGTCATGAAAGTGGGAGGAGAAAACAATGGACGGTAACTCGCTATTACCTGGAACATTTTCCATTTTAAAGGAGAATTCAGAATTTATTCGTTTACATAAATTTTTAATAGATGCACATTAAAACATCAAGATCATTAAAATGATAAATAAGTCTTTGATTTAAAATCATTGCATTTAAAATCTGCCACTAAATCTTGAAATTCAAATTAAATTTGTAATGATTATATCAAAGGATATAATGAAGTTTAAAAATAAATCGTTAATGGAATATAACTTGTCCACATAGAATGTGGCAAGTGGACAAACTTGGAAGACATACTTTGCGCATTAATACAGGGCATAGTATTATGTAACAGCTTTATGCGGTAAATTTTTTTTTTAAGAACTATACATTAAAAGCTTATGCGTCTGAATAAATTAACATTTCGAATCTCACAAGATGTCAAATCAAGTATTGAAAAAGAAAAGTCAGATAATTTGTATACTCAAAATTTTATTCCAACAATCATAAAGCAAAATACACTATGTCAAAGTTATAAATCGATTCATTTACAGCAGAGACCTTGCAAATAGGTACATTTGCAAAAATTAAGCAATATTACAATTGCATGAGTGTCGTTTCTCGTACACCGGGATACGTTTCATAATTTGTACAAGAATCGTAATCTGTGCATAATGAAACGATTAAACAGATGTCGAACAAAGATTTAGTTGAATTTAATGAAAATGCAAATTTAAAAGTCAAAGAGTTCAGATAGCTATCCTCTTTAAAGTCAGAAATGAAGTATATAAAGAAATTTGTTTCAAGTGAAACTTGAGATCTAAGACAGCAGCAAAATATCGGGCAAATCTGCAGTACAGGGATAATTCACTACAACAAATTTTTGCACTTTTAAATACAGCAAACTTATTGAAATTAGAGTCCAAACAGATCAAACAATATATTGATTACAAACTAAAAATTAGAACTAGATTTATTTAAATCTTAATATTAAAACCCGTTAGTAAGGTATATGTATACAATAAAAATGCACAAAAGTTTATTCAAAAATATGCTCATACATTTCAGTACAATTCTCATTGGACATTGCTTAGTAGGTAAAAATTTACTTAAAACCGATTTAAAGAGCTTCAAAATCGCAACGCTGTATACTACACTTTTTAATTGTATGACCTTAAGTTTGAATTAAGAAAGGCTGGACAATGCATTTTATTAATACAAATTTCACTTATTCCGTTGTTTTAAATCTGTAGCAACGAGTTTACTAATATGGAGACGAGACTTCCGATAGTTATTAAATTGGGCATTTAACAGAATTATGAAGAGTAATCAGTGAAGTATCGAAAATATAAAGTAGCAAAAGCGAAACTGGGTTTATCTTATTCTACCCACCCTGAAAAGTCTCATATTTACGAGAACGATTGCCTATTTACAAAGAAGGATTTGACAGCTTTAAGGCTGGCATTAAAATTCTGAAACGGATCATTGAAAAGACAAAAGCGAAAATACATGTTAACTAAAGAAATTTTCTACAATATAAATCATTAAATTGTTTACTAAGCAACTCGACATTGATACAAAGCAACCCAATGATACATGGTTATTGATAGAATTTGTTATTGGAGACACTAGTTTAATTGTTATGGTTCTATGCCATTTCAAAATAAACGCAAAACTATGAAAGGCTAGTCTAGAAATTTAAATTCAATATACTATACAATAGTTTATCGCATTTTTTGAACGAGTCGCACGAAGTTATAAAAAAGGACTTGGGAGTTTTAAAATCAACATGCTTGTGTTATAAATTATACGTGCGATGCAAGAGGGCTGGGGGAACTGAGTTCTCAAACAACGCAATTTAACTGCTTCAAAAACGTCGAGTTTCTATTTTATAAATTGAAATTTTAAATTTTTAGAGACATCAGCAAAGGCAATGTAATTTTTACTGTGAAAATTGTAGTTCCTTTAGCAACTTGCTTGTATAAAAATTCGGTTAAATTTTTTCCGAGTTAAAATAACTGCATCAATTGGAAGACGGGCGTAGAGTTTTTGAAAGTTGTATTCGTTCCATTCGATTCCTCGGACGGCGTTATATCCTAATCTTTACTAACCGATTCACCGTAGTTCCAAATTCCAAAGCATTTTGATTTCCGATGGTGATCAGGCATCAAGATCAAAATGCGTTTAGGAAATTCGAAAGACTGTCAATTGACTGGCTAGCACAGCCATTGACAGCCTTTCGCCCAAACTTTAATTTCTGAAATTCATTAATATCGAAAGAACAATTGTAACTAAAATCCAGTCGAATTATAATTAACTGCTTTTCTAAATTCCTTCACAACGAATGGACTTTACCAACGTTTAAAAATGCTTGTAATCGATAATGAAATTTAAGTTTACCGCTTTATTTCTAATGATTATCAACAGTGAATTTAACTGCATACAAGAAATCTAATGCATATTTTAATTCCATGGTTTTGCTTTGAGTACAGAATATTTGATAAATTGACATTCATCTTCAGCTATTTTCTTACACTATTTCAGACTGAAAATGACAAAGTTAATTTTTAAAACCCGAGATGAGTTTTTGGGATTGAAGCTTCTATCGTAAAAGGCTATTGATAAAATTTCTAAAATAGACACTTCTCT
Organism: Argiope trifasciata; assembly: GCA_026543055.1. Lineage (NCBI taxonomy): Eukaryota > Metazoa > Arthropoda > Arachnida > Araneae > Araneidae > Argiope > Argiope trifasciata. The sequence goes on along the minus strand of JAPMOQ010056715.1, from coordinate 959,951 downwards.
ATGATAAAGGAGAATTTTATTCGACTCAAGATTACAGTTTAATATCAATATATAGGTGGAGCAGTAACTATTACAAACTGTTAAGTAAAAACATGCACGTTTCCAATAGACCTAAACTACTATGAATGAAATCGAACGCAAGAATTAATGCAAGATCTTCTGGTTTCTAGAAAATTTGAAATACAAGTAAAATGTATAGCATTAGGAAATCTCGTTTTATTATACATATTAAAGTTCTCTTTAGTAGTAATTCCTTTATTAGACCTAACTAATTCGGTACATAAGGAAAATTTCAAACGTAAACCAGACAAAGTCCGTCATTCAATATCAGAAAGGTAGTTACTAGAAATGAAAATAATTCTCAAACTCTGCCGAAATTGCGCATATTAAATTTGGAACAGAATAGATATTTATAAATTTACATTTTAAAGCAAAATAGTATAAGATTTTTTTTCGAAAGGGTATACTATTAAAGTCGTTACAAGCTTCTGTTCAAACCGACCTAACATAAGAATTTATTTTTGCAAGAAGCGTTTTGTCCGCAATGTTGGCCAGGCACCGCGGTCAAAACGTTTCAGTTTTTGGAGGCAGGAAGTGGTTCGTTAGCTTCGCCGGCAAGCTACTAGCCACCTTCTGTTAAAGGACAAAGACAACGAATTTCTATACAATTAAATTTCAATAATTAACATACTGATTTGTCACAGTATAATTTAAAATGCCACGAAACTCATTGGAAAGACTTTCCAAAGTTATGCATTTCAAGTTTAGACTAGAATTAAAGGGAAAAACGGACTTGCTGGTTTAATAATTTTAGATTGAGAAACTACAATAGAAAGAGCTTTCAAGAGAACGGTTATTCCAGTTATTTACTGCTTCTCGATAGTTGTTGGAATTACCAAGTTATAAAATTAGAAGCACTTCGAAAGTTTGAATAGATATAACTATAGGCATTTAAAAATCAAAATTGATTTTGAAATTTGAGGCATTTTTATATTTTGAATATAAAGGGGAAATTCATTAAAATGAAGAAAATTTGATGAAATTAAAATCGTTAAATATGAATACCATTGCTTTAATTAGCAGAACAGTTCATTAACTTCAGATACCACTCTGCGATTATATCAATATTAGGCACTATTAAGCAATCTAAAAGACCTAAATAGCAGTTTAATTCAAAATTAACTTCGCTGGCATTTCATTCCTTTTAATTCCGCTTTTACATTTATAGAAAAAGACTTCAAGTTTTTAAATACATTCAGAATTTCATATACAATATTGAATATTTTGAGGAAAATGGGAACTGCCGAGACTCAATTTTATGGTTTTTTTCCCTCATTAAGAATCTGAAAGTACAGTAATCGTATCCGAAATTACCCAGTTGCTTCTGGCTAGTAAAAGGATGAATTAAATATAAGTTCCGATATTAAACCACTTAAACTTAAGATTTACTTAAATTTGTAAAGTAACTCGGAGTCCAGAAACTGGTTTTAAATTGAAGTTCCGAATGCAAATTAATTTCTAATCAAAAGGTTCTCTAAACGCAATATATTATCTAAACAATAAATATTCACAACTAAATTTTTAGATGCGATTAAATCATTCGAGAAACATACACTGTCCAGCCTTTAATATTATGAAAACCAAGTTTTATATAAACTAGAATCGATACAGGATTGGAAACAGAAGACTACCACTTGACTAATTTTCAAACAAACAAGCATTCTAACTAAAAACAAATAGTAAGAATACTGTGACGAGTCTACTCAGTCGTCCTTTATGAAAAGACCGTTACAATTTCGAGTTATAGAAATTGAGAATTATAGAATTAAATATTAAAATTTAAGCTTACTTCAATTAATATTTAAGAACTATTTATTAAGGGAACTTCAAAATTCAATGAATGTGCAAATATGCTCATAAATATTGACCTGAAACAAAGAAAATTGCTAATAAGTAGTACTATGCTAATATAAATATTGCGATACAAGCCGAGCAAAATTATTCCACAAAAAGGAAATTTTCCAATATATTCCATCATTTAAAATTATATCAAAGAATGGTTTTAACTAGACATTGTATAGACATTTAATTTAAAATTTTAAGATCGAATGAAACGGACTTTTGAAAGTTTTAAAATTTGTGGTGACGTAAATTTAAAATAGGATTACAGGATGAATGAAGAGTGCTCGGTGGAAGAAACTATCCTAAGGTAGTTTCTATTTGCTCTATCATCTCTATTCGAATGATATTTTCATTCGTAATTGGAATTTCTTTAAAATTTTACCTTAAGTTTCTTAGTTGAAAGATTAAAGTGTTACTGAAATGGAGTTTTTCAATATAAATAGTTGCTCATAACCTCTTTATCGTTACTATTTTAACGCGTTAGTTAATTTTCAAGCAATTTTTAAACTGACCGAATTTACATATGTGGAGAGAGTTAGCATTCAATGGCAATTTGTACAATGACCGTTTCTTTGTTCGATGTGTATTAAGTCAGATTGAAAGAAAAAGAAACTACAGAACCGAATAGATTTTGAATATTTCTTTCCAGAGACCTCAATCTATAAAGGATTAGCTTTCGGAAGACTGAATCTAGGTTTATCATAGTCAGCGTAGAAGACTTGTTAAATCCAATGTCTGTTCACAGGGCTTCCAAGTCGAAGAATAGCAATGGCATATTGTCGAAATCGCATGTTAATATTTAGGATTAATTTTAAGCAAAGTGCCGATTAAATTTAAGTCGCTGCCAATGTTAGATGTACAAATTGCACTTTACAGGTTTAAACCCTTTGTCAGATCTTCACCATTTTCCCCTACCATGATCTTCACCCACTTTTATAAAATACAATCCCTCTTTAATTCTATTAAAATAGCACTATTTTAAAGACTTACCAGCCCAATCCGTTGACACGTTAAGTACTGGTTCCCTGGGGACCGATACTTTCCGTTTAGACCGCCGGTCCCGAACAGCCTAGACGAAAAGTATACAGGGAACAGCATCCTTAACGTGTCGACCTCTATTCAACCTACTCACCAAAACCGTCGTTGCAATTTTCCCTTAACTCGCCCCAACCTGACCTTCGTTCTAATCGTCATTTTAACTTACCCATGCACCATGCCCCGTGTGCTTAACAAACCTATTAAGTGCAATTTCTACTTAGCATTGGCATCTGAAACAATCGATAAACGAGATTCGCGGACTATACTAAGAATTCTATCATGTCCTACTCTTGGATTTTCTTGAAAGAAAAAATTAGCTGCTCGTTATTAGCATTTCAATAACTATACGTGTTCCGTTAAATAAGATCTGAAACACTATTACCGAAGTTTAAATCATTCTTTGATGAGATGCCGCTACTTTAAATTCCATTCCTTATCGATTTAGAAAATGGTAAAAAGATAACCAGCTGGATAAAGGTTTCCTATGCGAATGGATCGGGGACCGTATTCTTTTAGAAGTAAGGAAAAATCTGAATTAAGAAAAATTGGACCTCTGAGTGGGTGGGTGGGTATCTCATGCGACGTATTGAGGAAGATAAAGTACCCATTAACTTTAATTTCAAATGAAGTCTAAGTTATACGGAATGAGAAATTTGTACGCCTGAGATTCAGAAATGAGAAATTCAAATACTATTGAATTTGAATGATCCGATAGAAAGGTTCGAATTATAGCGTCGCTTGGAACACATTTAGTACCAACTAAATATCTGACGATAATACTTTAAACTTACGTAGCCTATCAACCGAGCGAGTGAACAAAGTGTAGTGAACCCGAATTTAAGAACACAAGAAGCTAGTGCCAAACAAAATTTTAACCCATGACCGGATTTTAACTTTACGACCGATAGAATACTAGTTAAATTAATGCATCTCGATTGGATATTTTATTTCATACGATAGGGGCCTTGATAATTTAGGTTTTAATCGGTTAGTTCGAAAACGAAAACACGGTTCTGTCATAATGTCTGCAATGATCGCCCCCTATAGGAATTAAGTCGCTTCCTATAGTCTAGTATTTGTCCGTTTCATTCGCAATAAATAACAAAAATTTTAAGATTGAGTATTAAATATTTTCCGATACACATTGAAGTTCCCTTACAATACATCCTTTTAGAAATTACTATTTATTAAGTTAATGTTAGATTAAGGTTTGCAGCTTGAAGAAAACATTTATAGATACAGTTAAGCTGCTACAAGAGATCACGCTATGTCGCATGAAATAAGAGCCATTATTTCCAAGTTCATTCAAGGTATAAGAGGCATTTGATGTTTTTACCATGTAGTTGGAAAGTTGATTTCAGCATTAAAGAACTGGACACACGCACATTATGGAATTAAGGTAAAGTATCACCATCTCTCCGATCTGCTTTGAAGTGATGAAATACTGAGTGACCGATCCGCCGTTACAGCAACACTGGCGAGAAATGTGGTCGACTCCCAAGGATCACAAGCCACGGTACAAACTTTCCCTTCGTTCCGTTATGAAATTAAAGTCAACAGATCGGCATGTAGATCTTTCCTTCCAACTCAGTCACGTTTTTTCGGAGTCCTGAAAGAGAACAAATTCAATGAAATTTGGATGTCGTCTTCAAATATATTGGAAGCGATTACTAAGCGAGATAAGTGTCACTCAAATTAATGCAAGCAAGGGAGAAATTTTAGTGTTGTTTAAGGCCCATCACCGATTTTCATAACAAAATTAATATCGGCGTGTTCCATCGGTCAAGATAAAAATAGTCCAATAAGAATTAAATTACAGCAGAACTAAAATTTTTATCATTAGAATTTTATGCCACTCTGATTTGACTCATCCAAATGAAAACGTTGAAGTTGGTTCCTTTTCAAAATCAAAAGTTTTGGAAGTGATTTTCGCATAGACTTTTACTAATTTATTACAAGTGATTTAAATTGTCGATTTATGTCTCGTAATGATACGATCAACAGATTAAGGACAAAAAGTTGGCTTCACTTTAAATTTGGTGCAGTATATCAAATCATTTATTGAATTAGCCAATTTAAATTCCAAAAACAGATTCAGTATATATGCATTTTATACAATAGTTTCAATCCACGATAGGGATTGAAGTTGTCTGGCTTTTGCATCATTAAAATCCATGGCTACGCGGCGCTAAGCTTATGGTGAATATATACATATCGTGATGTAAAATTGCAATGAAAAGGCCTCCAATTTAAGACTAATTCCTTAAAAAAAAATGGTCAAGTATATAAAAGCAAGTTTAGTCTTATGTAAAAAATCAATCGATTGTAATGGGAATCTCCCACTAGATCATCAAGAGAAAATCGTATACAAATGATCGACGTTGGAATTAAAAATTTGGCACTCCGTTATATGTACAATTGTATAACGTGTTTGGCATGCACTATAAACTGCCGCCGTTTTACCAAGTAATTATGTGTAAATGGGTATACCCAATAAGACCAGCCCATAATGCCCTTCTAACTGAGGCACTAGATCATTTTTCAAGTGGTTTTAACGCATACGATTTTTATTTTCCTGCAGATCCCATTGTTGCTGCCATTGTTTGAAAATATGCTTCTTTTGGAAACAGCCAAAGGAATCAAACTTAAATGGGTTGATGCAGTTAGCGTCAATTTCTGCGATAAATCAATAAAAATCAAATGCTGCTATTCAAGTTTCCAATGGCATACCAAGTTCGAACTTCACTTCGAATTTGAAGTTCAGATAATTCATACTTTATTGCATTATAAAATTTTAGCTTCATATGGAATTTCGGAACAATAAAATATGCACCTGTCAAATATCTGTTTGAGCAGTTTCATCACAAGTATTTAAAGTTGGCTCTAGCTTCAATTATGGTGCTGGATAATTTTTGAAGCTAGCTGCTCTAGATTTAACCCATTTGCCCGTAAACATATGGGAAGTTATGATCGATTCCCGTACAAACTCGCGTAACAAGTTTCTAATAATTAAATTAGACCTACATCCCGTACTCATACAGACCACTTGTGTAATTAGAATTTTAATTCCACCTTCGAATTTTAGTTATATTAGCATCTTATTTCAGAGAAACGCGAGAACGATTGTGACGCAATTCGTTATTTTGAATATTGGTCAGATAAAGATGACATACGAGCCGTTGTCATCAAATTTCTGTACAATATTAATGGGAGGACTTGCGATACAGACCTCGAGTTTAAATTTTATAGAACCCTCATGACCAATCGATCTTTAGAATGTCCGCCTCCGTTTCATTAAATTGCACACTGATGAGATACTATACGAAAATTTATATTTTCGTAATGCATTTTACAAATCTTGCAATTAACTCATGGCAAATCTTTGCTAAACTTGTCTATTAACGCATTAGAACCATAACAATCGAATTTCTACCTCCATTATAACGAATATAATAAATGACAAGACATTTTAGGGAAACCTGCAGTGCTTAATTCACACCATGTACTTTATTAAATCTTGGTTCTTCAGTTGCCGAGTGAGAAAAATGTGCGTTAAAAACCAATGATTGAACAAGAATCTCAATTGTAACTAAACTTACCGTTTTGACTTTGGACTCCGGTTGTGAACAAAACATTTGACTAGATTTCCACGCCCATTTTTAGTTCAATTTGAGCTCAGACACGAAATAACCTGCAAGAGAAGACCTTTGTGAGAAAATGAAACAAGACAAAATACTGCCCTTTAAAAGGCTTAAAAACATTATGAAAGGCATTTTCACATAAACTACACAGAATCGATTCTACAGGTTATTTAATCTGTTCCATTAATATCAAGCGGAATCTGAAGCAAAACGCAACAGAAAACTACGTTTTGAACAGTACTGTGATGAATTACTTTCAATAATAATTTCTCTATAAATATTTATTTTTGCTGCAAGTACTTGCACATTTTACATTAGAAAATTTTGAAGTTTCAGTAACCATGCCAACTACGATAATTTTTTTATAGAATAAAAGTGAAGGATGGAATTTTATTAATTGGCTTATATACCCAAGAAATTTATTTTAATAATTATATTTTAGATTATTAATAAATATACCGATGAGCGAATTTCAAATCTTTGTACTCAAATTCTATGTCCTGTGAATCATTTAATAGAATATTCTTCAGGAATTAATATCTTGAATAAAATTCTAAATTTAATTATGAAAATTTAAATGCCGTATTCCTTTTCTATAAGAATGCGAGGTTTTAGACCGTCTTTAAGATGGTTAATCAGTGCTTTGGTAATTTTAAGAGATTTTTTTTTTAAGATAATGAAATTATTAAAGTTATGATATTCAAAGCTTTAAAACTCGGGTGAATTTGATTGCAGGGAATTGAAACGTTAGATTTCCAAGATAGCTTCACTGAATTAGGATCAAAGGACGGTAAAATTTACTTTTCATAGTATTTAGCCGAGTTAATAAGTGAATGCATATGGAAAGTTCTCTTTTTGAACGTAAAAGTATATTGTGTACAGGAGTTTTTTTTTATCTATCAATTCTTTGAAATATCGCCTAAGGAGCACCCTGTCATACACGAGGTTAAAACCGATTAAGAATTCAATTTATAATCGGGCTTTTAAAATATTTGTTTGCAGCAAGTTAGTTTTTGTATTTATTAAAGATTCATCTCTTCCATTTCGAATTCAACTTCACGGCTGATGAAAAGTTAAGGAGAATAAATGGAATGAATATGGTAAAGCTTCCATAGTAGCTAGAGTTATACGACTCGTAATTTAATGCTTAAAATAATTTTGATAGAGCTATCACGATAGTCACGATGTATATACAATTGTTTCAGACAGTTGTATTACTGGCATACCAACTCGTTGATAAAGACTAGTTTTATAATAAAAGATTTAAATTTTAATTGAAGTTTGCCTACAAGAGTATTTCGATGAAAAGATGTTCACGTACCACTCGCTAACTAAGCAATAACAATAAATATGACAATTATAAGCAAGCACGATTTAATTTACTATTTCACGTTTATTTCTTTATTCAAGGAAATCAAACATTAAATTTCTACTTTAATGTTGCATTTAAAATTTTAGTTTGTTTTGACTTTCGAATTTCTTTAATTAAAGAAACAGCTCAATTCCTCGCATTGCATATGGAAGAAATACTTTAAAGACATGACTAGAAAACTACTTCAAAATTCGAATTTCACGGCACTAACTCGATAATATAGTTGATAACATCAAATATTTACAGAAAAGATAAAACTTAAACAATTCAAAATGGTTGCACTAAAATTAAGAAACTTGTAACATTTTTAAAAAAAGAAAAACGCTTACTAATAAGTGAAAAAGCAGTTTGAGCATTGGGATTCACGACAACATACACAAACATAGCTTGCTTCTATTTAAAGCAACAAGAAACACTTCCGAACATACATAGTCAATTTGAAATGGCATAAAAAGTGGAAAATAGTCAAGAACATTATGCTTTAAAGTATCTTGTATATTTCCTAACCAATCAAAATGCTTCTTATCGATATTTTTCCCTGTCTGACATTTAGGAGAAATTTACATACTTTACTCGTTCTGTCGCCTTAATAGCATGATGGTTAAATTCATGAACCTTGCAAAATTCAGTATTACTTCTCTGAATATCTTCGAATAATACCTGCTTGTATAAGCTACTGCTAATGCTATTTATTTGGTCGCCTTAATAGCATGATGATTAAAATCATGTTTCGACGGTAAATATTACCAATATAAGGCTTATTTCTCTAAATATTTGTAAATAATGTCTTCTTATATAAACCACTGATGTAAGTAAATCCGACACTTTAGATTAAATAGTCTCACTTTTGTAAATTCTGCTCTAGAGATTGCTGTAGTATCCGTGCATCATTTGACTGTGATTCAAAATGTCTAGATTAATCACAACCGAAAATATATCCGTCAGGTACCTAAGTACAATGAAAAGAAATTGGCTTTGAATTAGGCTAATAAAAATTATTTTTTATACCTAGTTATCAATCTAATTACAGTATGTTAAATATTTAATAAGCTTGAAGCTTTTAAAATACCTGAATTTCTAGCCAATGGTTTTCTTGTTCAGCATTATTTTTTCAAAATCTTTCGAATAGTGCATTTTTATAAAACTTTAAATACAAAAATTATTAACCAACTCTTTTCGTAATCGGAGGAAAATTTAAGATAAAAACTGTAGTGATCTTTTCTTGTTCATTTCATTATTTGAGTTTTTACACTGCTACATTTTCCTCAAAATTATAGAAATATCAAATATGAACACAATCATTAAAGGCAACAACATGGATGCATCTTATAAGCTGTAAGTCCGTAGTTCTTTATAAAGTATTTATGGATTTTATTGCGGACATTCCATAGTTTTCCCGCAGGATTTCTGGCTTAGGGGTATATCGTCTTCTCCTCGTTCTGGGAATGATTGTTCTTTACTGTGTGTTCTGTCTGTGAGGTGTGTGAAAGAGCCCCTCTGAAAAAAGAAGTTGAACAAGTGAAATGTGTGTGCAATTTTCCTATGAATAAAATGCATGAATGAAGTTCGGTCCGTAGAAAGGGTTGAGACGCACATGTAGCGAAGATATATTTTTGACTCTAAATATAGTTACTGAAAAACAAGACATACTTCTTGGATTAAAGTCGCTGACTTTGTCAATGGGCTTGTCTGCGATACGTGCCATAAGAAACAACAAGTGATGATATCATACCATTGTTTCCACTGAAAGTGGGGTGCAGTAGCTTCTGAAGGCAAATACCCCTGAGTACCCAGAGGGCAGAAGTCAGACTTCCAACTCATATGAAGATAATTCACAGATTCAATTATACAACCCGCATTTACAGGGAAGCACATTCACCCGCTTTAAAGATAGAACACGAATAATAACCATGCCAGAATAGGGACTCGAGCCCGGGACGTGCAGAATGCGAGGAAGACGCGCTACCCCTGTATCAGGACGCCGGCTGACAGCAGGTAATTTACACAATTGTGATCACATGATCACCCACCAAATGAATGGTTGTGAGCGCATCTCATGATGCAGATGCTCTTTAAATATATCTGATGAATGGTATTTATTTTTATGTTTCTGCAATTATATTTTCTCTGTGTTCGTGACCACTAATAAAAGTGACCCCGCAATATTTTTTATTGACTCTGCAGATATTGTTTCCCCAGCAATAATGAACAAGTATTTAATGCCAAATTAACAAGAATCCTATACCGAATTTCATCCATTTAGCTCAAATCGCTTTTGAATTATCGTTTTTACAGACAGAGAAGCCAAAGTCCAATATTTTTAAAAATTCGGACTTGTCTTAAAAAACATAACATAAAATATCGTGGTTAGTTCTCCTTCTTAACCCCAGATAACTGCATATTCCCGTTGTCTTGAAAGTTATGCAGAAAAGATTTCTTGTTTGTCAAGAAAAAATAGACGTTCACGTGAGGACAATAAATCAGTATTTTAACGATCGCTTAGAAACTCAGTCAGTTTCTTGTGAAATTAGTAATTTATGAAGAAAATAATTGTTTCTGCATTTAAGAGATATTTGTAACCCTGATATGGAATTACTTATCAGAAATTGTATAAAACCAATAAGTGACTCAAAGTGAAAAAAAAAAAAAAAATAAAAAAAAAAAAAAAAAAAAAAAACGTTTCCTAGTTTTCTTTACGTATAATCTATTTTGTTTACAAGAGCATAAAGTATATACTTATGAACAGTGCAGAAATATTTCGTTATGGAAATGACTCCTATATTGGACATGAAGATTTGACAAATTATGATTCTGAATATTTTTTAACGATTACAGTAATTTCCTTTTTTATACTTCATATAAAAGAAAATAAAAATATGTGCATAACTAAAGCCAAGATAAATGAATTAATTTTATTTTATAATCAGTGTTGGGATAAAATGTAGTGACATTTCAAGGTATATCGGCAAATTCCACTCTGTGAAAAAGCAGAATTATTTCAACATCTCTATCATTTTTTAAAAATTCTTATATTGGTAATAAGAAATGAGTAAGGAATTTTATATTACTTGCTTGGGTTATTGAGAACCATTTCCATACCAGATAAGTCGATTTCAGAAATGAAATATATATTCAATCTCATTTTCAATCTAAATTTCATCATATTCAAAGAGAAGATGAAAAGCGTTTGACAGAAATATCTTTTTATCAGAACAAAGTGTAACAAAAAAAAAAGCTTTTGAACGGAATTTTAATTAGGAAATAGAAATATGCCCGAGTTTACTAAGCTAACAGAAGTTGTGAAGTGTTTAAAATTTGAACAGAATTTATCACTTGTCAGTAAATCTCTCGACACCAGCATGAGCATCATTTCTCCATCGTAAGTACCGTCGATTTAAAAATCTTCGAGGCTGAAAAAGAGAAATTCTAAAAGGCGAAAATAAACAAAATTCAATTAAATTTAGTATCTAACAGGATTTAATTTAATTTTAGGTTTTTGGACTTTCAAAAGACATGCGTTTGATAAGCTTCATTTTCACAGAGTAACTGAAGTGAAGCTCTTAAATTTAAAATATAAGTAATTGAAAGCACATTACTAGTTTTTTTTTTGATAAGAAATTTGTTTATATAAGTTTTGTGATACTTTCATAAGTCCCTTAACTAGCTTCCAGACATTAACTTTAAAGCTTAGAGCAGAGCAGTAGGTAATCGTATTAAAGTGTTAATAGCAGTCTAAAAATTAATTGATAATTTTTAAATTAAAGTACGTTTTTTTATGTTGAAAATTAATTAGTTAACGCTCTTTAGCAAAATAATCTTTAAAAATGAGATCTACGATCGTAAATTCCAAGTTATTATGTGAGAGCATTATTATTTTTTTTATCCTCATTTGTCTTAATTAATTTAAGCCATTGGCCAGTTTAAACTGGTTTGAAATGATCACGAGGCTTCTCTCTCTCTCTTTACACACACAAGCACACACACACACACACACACAAGCACACACACACACACACACACACACACACACACACACACACACACA
>JAPMOQ010056715.1:867870-947853 GCA_026543055.1 Argiope trifasciata | reverse complement strand
CACACACACACACACACACACACACACACACACACACACACACACACACACACACACACACACACACACACACACACACACACACACACACACACACACACACACACACACACACACACACACACACACACACACACACTCACACACACACATATATATATTATTTGAAATGTTTTAATCAATATCTCCCTCTCATTTTCCAACTACATATTTTTGCCCTTCTTTAGCTTTGTAATGCCTAGGATTCAGGTATTTTTTACGTGTTAACTATTATGCCATATAACAAAGGTCAAAATCTATATTCTGGGTTTTGAAAGTATTTGAATAAGGCTTTTTAAAAGAGTAGATGTGAAGTCGGATTAGAAATTCAGCAAAAATCCAAAAAGATTTTTGTTGAAAATAAATAATAAATTTTTTAAAAATATTTTTGACTGTATGTTTTTTTTCTCTGCGCATTTATATCCTAAAATTGCATTTTGCTTTTCAGTTTGTACATTTGTAAATGGCAAATTCAGTTTTTAAATAGTAGTTTATTATATTATGACTTTAAGTATGCTATTACATAAAGTATTAAACCAGGAGATTATTAGGACCATTACATGAGTTCAAAAAGATTTCAGTTTGCCCCCGAATAATATTTAATTTCTTATAATTGAATCTTGAAATATTCAGAGTATTGCAGAATTCGGCCGACAAATTTAGAGGGGTTATAGTAGGCATGAACAGGATAAAGAATGACCATACAACATGGGATCCCAAACGAGGTTTAGTTGGTAAAAATCGCAAAAATCTAAGAAATCTGAAAATTGTAAAATATTAATAAAAAAAAATAAGAAATGTTGTTTCAACTATGAATTATTTTTAAGTGAAAGCACATTTTTAATCATTCCTTTTCAAGTCAGACATTAGCGGATTTGATTATCTAGTGGTTCTTAAATTACGAAAAACTACTTTCGGATACATATTTGCTGAAATATTAACACCTGATGAAAAATGAAAGCTTGCAAATGTAAGGAATTTCATTTTCTATAATTTGATATAAGTGATTTGTGTGAGAACAAGGTAATTTTTAAAGATATTAATTTTTATGATCTCATATAGAACTGATAAGTGTAAGTGAAGCCATATGTAGAATGATAAGTATAATATAAAATCCAAAATGCGTTATAAGAGAAATTCGCGAAAAGAGCATTTTTCTTAGAGTTTGTTTCCATTCTTATTGTTTCCATTGGCTCAAATTACAATTTATCTTTAGTATGAAAATAACAAAAAAATTTATAGATAACCGATTTCTTGTTATTTTTTTCTCTTAGCAACTCTGACAAGTTTAAATAGCCCTCGTGTTGCTTTAAACGGGACGTTAATATAACTAAACTAAACTAAGATCTGACAAGTTTAAAATAAATGTTGTTATGGAAATTCGTCTGATGAATATACAAATAGTCCAACAAGCATGATAAAGATATTTTATCTCCCAAGAATGCAAGAAAAAAAAGTTGCACTACTCAGCTGACACATCCACTAAGATAGCTCTGCAGAAACTCATTATGCTGGCGAACATGAAACAGCAATAACGCTCACACTTCAAAAAGACAATGGACTTCTGGAGTAAATGTTCTTTAATAGTCTCCTAAAGGAGTAGGGGAATTTTTAGAAGGATCTTCAGCTCTTGGTTCCTTGTAAAGATATCGCCAGAATTCCTGCATTTTTTAAAACGCTCACGTTTTAATCAAAAATCTCCAAATTCATCTGCAAGCTGGCATTGTCGAATACCATTGATTTGACTTCACATGAGCATTAAAAATATCTTAAATCTAGCTTCATAACACTGATATCGAGTGGGCCCAATTTTGAATTTTCATTTTTTAATGTAGCCAAATTTTACATTTTCAAATAAAAAAAGAAAATATCTTGGCATATAATTCTGAGGTGGAAAAATTTAATCTATATTATTGGGAGACTTTATAGTCATTTTGACTCGTTTCAATAAACAATAATGCATAAACTGTATATATAAGAAATAAAACAAGTTAAATCAAAAACAATTGATTAAGTATGAATGATTAATGGCCCTTATTTTATTCAAAATCTGTAAAACAAACTTAGGACAAAAGATGGAATTATTCATCTAATCTGGATAATCTTTTCATCTTTAATTGATAAAAAAATAAAACCCAGTCAAATTAAAATGAGACAAACTGTATAATGTATATATCGCAGAAGCTGGTAACGTAGGAATAGTCATGAATAAAAATATTTTCTATTGGAAATCAGGAAGATACAGAATGAAAATTCACGTACGGTCATTTGTCTGTCAGACGTACTTGAAATGAAATCAGTGAGTCGTGTGTGCTTCCGACATTACTATTGAGACCAGAGAAGGGGAACAAAGCGTTGTAGAGGGCTTTTTTGTACCAGAAAGTGTGTCAGGGTGTTAAACTCATGCCTGAAAGTCTGCTGTGAATTACGAATAAACATATCACATGTAAGTCTGAGTTAAATAAACGCTTTCGGAAAATCCCTTACACATACTCCATACTGTCCAGATATCCCTCCTTACCCTTTCCATGTTCTTGAATCTCCGAAGAAAGTTATGCGTGGGCCTTCATTCATAAAATTACTCATCCTATATATTGAAGCTTCGAAATTGAAAGTATAAATACAGGTGCTATATTCTGACGGAAAGGTGCACTTGTTGGTACAATGAGGATTCCATAGGCAGGCTTTAATTATATTTCTCGAATGTATTGATAAACTTATCTTATAATGGGATACATTTATTAATAGTTATGGCGATTACTTTTAAAATAAAAAATAGTTTATTTACTTTATTTCCATCTGCATCGTTTTCATTTGACTGTCCCTTATATTAAATATATTAGAAAAATGTGACCGTTTACTCTTTTCATTCTTTTATGTGAATGAACTATTTATGAAATCGGATTGAATATTGTGTTGAGACATGACCATTAAAATGTATAAACTTTTAAAATGAATCTACTTAATAACTAGTTATAGTTTGTAAACATTTTTACTGTGAGCATTTAACCGAATTTCTTTAACATTCTTTTTTTTTTTGTCTTTCATTTAATGCCAACTACACAAAAGCCCAAACAACGAAATATCGGCATATTCCTTTTATTAGTCTTAAATAACAACCAGTCGTAAAGTTTAATTCACAGACAGAAGTTTAAGAAAAGTTCCTTTTTGTAGCTGTTTCTGAATCCACATGGGAAAAATGTTGCTACTCTCTACAGTTTCGTTATATTTTTTTTTCTTTTGTGATATCCACTTTATACTGCTGCAGCTTGAGCTTTCAGATGTCTATCAAGTGCAGGAGGAAATATCTTTTGTTACTGCAACAAAGTGTTACTGGTGGCGAAGACATAAAGATTTCATATTTTCGATCATTTTCTATTTTAACAACAATATCGCAAACACTTTAAAACAGATAAATAAAGAATATTTCTTTTAAAGCATTAGTTTTAGGGAGATTCTTAAATAAATTTCAACGATTTTAGATGTTCCACTAAATTAAGAAAGATATATAAAGTGCATATGAGACATTGCTATATAATGCAATGAAATAAATAAATGAAATATATTATCTTGTCAATTGCATATCAGCAATTGACTATAATAAATGTAGTATACGATCAGTCAATAAATTGCAGATCAGCAGTTGATAGTAGTAAATATAGTATAAGATCAATAAACCAGTCAATAAATTGCAGATCAGCAATGGAGGATAGTAAATATTGTATGTGATCAGTCAATAAATTGCAAATAGGTAGTTGAGAAACTGAATATAGTATGTGATTAGTCAATAAGTTGCAGATCAGCAACTGATAATAGCAAATATACTAGGTGATCAGTGAATAAATTGCTGATCAGCAATTGACAATAATAAATATAGTATGTGATCAGTCAATAAACTGCAGATCAGCAATTGGCAACAGTGAATATAGTTTGCTATCAGTCAATAAATTGCAAATGAGCGTAATTTTACTTATTTACTAATCACGCCCCTCGTTTACATTATAGAGTGCTTTAAAGATCAATGTGAGAAAAGTTTAAAACATCAGTTATATCATTTGCACTTAAATACTCACAAAACTGCAACATACACAAACAATATAAATGTAGTAATCAAAAATAAATAAGTATACAATAGTTAAAACAAATACTTTGAAGTTACTGTGGAAGCACATTAAAAGTTTGATTGATTTCTGATTAATTTTATATTTAATTAACTTTTCTTCTTCAGAAGGTTACAGAGAGTCTTTTTTTAAATTTTAAGTACATTAAGTGTGTTTATATTTGATTCAAACGTTTAAGAGAAAAAGCGACACATGCATGAATATGTACACATCCAATATTTATATTTTTATTAAAAATATTGATAATTAACAAAATATTATTTTTGAAAATTTTAATCCCTTTGAAATATATAAAAAACATTTTATCCTTTCAAAATTTAAAGCATATGCTTCATATTTTGAATTTTCAACCATTAACTTTAAAAAACACTGTCACGTTTAAAAAGTAAAGATAAGTCCCTCTAATAATTTCGTTGTCCAACTTGTCAGAAAATATGAATATTCCGCGGAAAAAAAATTACGTTTAGTTCGCCCCAACGGGACTTTAGTATTCACATTTAAATTTGCAATTTAAATTTATTCATTGTAACCGTTGAATATTCATCAGGACAAAGCCGTGTTAACTACTTCTTTTCGCAAATAAATTCAAAGAATTTTCGGTCCAGTACCTGTGGTTAAAATCAACTTCAGTAATTCTTAGGCATGTCTTAATTCTGTTGTTTTGAATCAAATTTGAATAATGAAGTGGAAAAAGGCAATGATGTTTAATTATGTAGCAGCCTTTTCTTTAATTCAGAAAAAAAGTGATCATAAATATGTACTGCTCATTAGACTTGAAAATTACCTTTTTTTATGGATTGTGATGTTAGAATTCATGTGAAAACTTAATTTTTTATGACATTTAGAGCAAATATTCCATTATTCAAATCTTGGCACGAATGTTATTGAATTATTTTTTCAGAAATAGTTGTCTCTTCTAATATAAAGATAAAAACGTGAATATGTGTGTTGATATTCTACAGACCATTTGACTTAGAGCTACTAAATATGGGACATATATAATTTAAAGGCAGGAAATATGCCACTTGGGGGGATTTTTTACTTTAATTGAATATAGAGCAAAATTTTGAAAAACTTCCTCGGCGACCTGAAAATATTACAATTAAAAATTATTTTTGCTTAATCTTAAAAGTAAAGTCATAGTCAGAGACTGACTCTTCGATCCTCTGGAAGGCACTCGGATAAACTTGAATGATCGGAACTTCGTCCCAGCAACACTGGCGAGAACTGTATTTGAGTCCCAAGGCCCATCACCAACCACGATACAATCATTCCCAGAGGAAATATGTCCCGTCATTGTTGGGAGGAGTCAGCACCCCCTTCGCCGAAACCTTTATTGTGTACCCACAATGGTGCCAAAAACCAACCACCATGTCGGGATTTTCTCATTCTCATTTATGAGGGGTCCTCCCACTCTCCCGCTAGAAAGTCTTAAAAGTAAATAAAAATAAAATAAAATATATTGCTTTTTTAATATTTAAACTACATTTCTAATTTTAATTAAAAATGTTTAAACATATTTCCAACAATTTATGCCACAGAAAATAAAATTTATATTGCGCGAACATATTACGTTTGCATGGGAAATAAATGCTCAATTTTAACAATAAAAATAGCATAAATAATGAAATGAAGTCTGATATTGCAAATTTCAAGCTATCATGTCAAAAAAGTTTTGATCACGTGCGTCAGCTTAAAAGAAAAAAAAAAACGATACCTTTTTTTTTCTTTCTTGGCGAGAGCTTTAAAACTCTTTTGCCAGCCAGGGAAAAAAAGTTTAAAATGAAAATTGCCATTTATGCTTTATTCATTGTCTGCGCGATTTGGAGCTTCAAAACTCGCAACCAAAAAAACATCATTGTCTCACTAAAAGGAAGGTTACGTTTGGAAGCTAACGAGCATTTACGTCGCAATTCGATTTCCAAATAAATTGTTCATCAATAAACTTTCTAGTATACTAATTTATACTGAATTTTTATGAAAACGATATTTTTGCAAACACAAACTGATATTTTCTAATTTATGAAATCATAAAATAGTTTCTTCATGGATTAATTTTAGAACAGAAGTCAAATCCACCAATGTTTTCCACTTAAGAATGAATGAAGTGATATTTTCCCCATTTGGGAAAAGAAAATACTTTTATCAAAATCCTTATTAAACGTGAGTGAAGTTATTTGAACATATAAAAATTAAACAATTTAATTTCCACTGAAAAAAATTCTATGAAAATAACAGCTTCGATGTTATAGTTTTACGTCAGCCTTTTAAAAATGTATCTGCTGTCAAAAAACCATACGTAATAATATAGAAATACTGGTAAAAGCAGGCCAACCGTTTTGAAAACGTATCTACTTTCAATTGACCATACATAATAATAATGCAATCTGGTAAACGCAGGTAAAAAAATATATATGCGATTAAAAGATGTTGATGAATATTGCTATTTCTGCTTTATTCATTGCCTACGCGATTTTGAGATTCAATTTGTTGCCTTCAATTATTAAAAATGTTCTAACGGAAACAGGATCATGTTCTCACATGATAATAAGTTAACTCTTAATGCAAACTAATTTGAGAAAAATGTAATTTTAGCACGTCTCTGTGAGAAATGATATAAACGTGATAATTTTTAGACAAGAAACTGCAAGAAAAAGCTTTATATAAATTTTAAAATGTCTATGCTATTAATTAAATACTTTTGCAGTATTTAGGTAAGCATGACTTTAGTATCAAGAAAAAGGCAATGAGACATGAAGGCAATTTCATCCATATCAAGGCTGGGCATATTGGTTAGTTGAATTAATGACATTATTTAAATAAAAATATAGAAAAAAAAACTCCATTAGTATTTATTCGAATATATGTCTTACACTGAGTAGAAAATAAAATATTTTCTTAAAGTACCTATGATTATGAATGATAATATCTCGTTTTTAGAATACATGAAATCACAAATATTATACATTTTTATTTAAATTAAACAACCTAGTGGAAGTAATGAAAACTACTTTAGCATTTAACAATAAATTTGAAATAAAAATTCTACAACGAATATTTTTTTAATGAAATTACAAAATAAAGTTTTTGATGACCTTGTTTTTGGTAATTTCATATAAATGAATATTAAAAAAATATAGGTAAATAAATATATGTTCAAATTCTTATTTTGTACTTGGTTTCCGAATGCATGATTACATGAAATTTAACTCCCCTTTTCATTTTATTTTTAAATGACATTAATGAGGTAAAATGAATATGCTGGTGAAATTTATATTTTTTTATTTGTTTAATTACATTAAATACAGAAGAAGGTTCAAGAAGATATTTATGAGACGAAATATTGCTAAACAATATAAAATAATCTGTTCAATGAATTATAATATAATAATTAACAATAATAGAATAATTTTTGACTTTTTAATATTTTTATATAATTAATTTATTTAAATCTATTGAGGCAATGATAAAGTCCTGATGTACTTTATAAAATTAAACGAGAGCACTATTTTAGGAATAAGAATTTAAAATGTTATAACTATTTTTAAAAACGCTTATTAGGAAAATTATTTCCTAAATCTTATTATTTTAAGTTAGGATTGAATTTCATCTGTATCACATGATTCCCTTGATTATTCAAATCTGCTTTGCCCAAGAAAATAAACGAATGAATGATAAAAATAAACCAAAGGGATTAGTATCGCCAAAACCTCGCATACTTTAATTAATTTGAAATGCCAGGAAACGTCTTACGTGTCATTGGCGACGAAAAGTTACGAAATATTCATATCTGGAGTGAATTTAACATTTTTAATGAATCTAGTGCACCACTCATGGCACGTTTCTTGGCGTTTACTTCCTGGCATGGTGTCAATAATATCGAAAACTCGAAATTGTGTTTTTAATTTGTTTTTTTCACCTAATTGAAATAAATATTTGACCCAAATCAACATTTGTAGTCAGAAAATTGAATACCAAATTTGATATATTTAAGTCATTGCGTTTTTGAGTTATCAAGTTTAAATATTTCTAAAAGTACTGACCGACAGACAATAAATCCTTTTTTGAATTTTCCTCAAACTTTTAAAGGTGTCTACAATATAGATGCTGAATGTGCGAGCCGCATTTTTATCTACAATATGGATGTTAAAATTTGTGAATCGCATTTTTATCTACAATATAAATGTTAAACGTGTGAACCGCCTTTTATCCATCGAGATCTTTCGTATAACATATGTTAAAAACAGTCGGGCAGACAAACTACCTCTGTATGAAGTTTGCTCAAAATTTAACAGAAATATACAAATTTGAAATAAAGATCATATGCAAAATTTCATCCATCTAGCTCAAAGCGTTTCTGAGTTATTCTTACTCATAGACAGACAGATAGACGAACATTTAACAAAATTGTAACTTTCGAGCTCAGGGTGTTCCAGAACTTACAGATTCATCAAAATCTCAAGTTCGAATTTTTTACTATTATTAAGTATTTTCTTTACAATGTATATGTGAAAGTTCAAATAATTATTTTAATTTGAAAAAAGTGCAAATTTTTTAAAACTTTGATTAATACCTGAATATGTTTATTTCTAGTTTTGCTTGAAGATTCAAATCTGAAAATCGAAACCAAATATTTATAGTTCGTTGAGTATAACATTCGTGTTTTACAAAAAAATAAATAAATAATTAATCACTTATATTTTAAAATTAAGAGATGCAAAAGCTTTATATCATAAAAGTAAAGTCTACTGGAAGCATGTCGTTTGAAAGGACAGGAACCAAAATCAAATTACATTCTATAAGAGTTAAGCTCAACCTAATTTTGCTTATTTGACGTTCTTAGAGATTGCGAGATTTTTTTAATCTATGGCACTTAAGTTAGAGAAATGGTGCTAACGTTGGCATAGCGGGATTAGCCGATGAGTGATAAATTCTTTTCACGTTTTCACCACTTCACAATTTTGATTACCCGTCGTAAACTCGCGCTATTTTCTACCTTCTAATTAAAATTCCAATCAAAAGATTTTTCCCTCTCACTATTTGGTGATAAAACGATTTTTCCATCTTTGCCTTTTTATTCGCACTTTGTACGAGACGAAATAAATTATTAAATACATATTTCCTTTCTGCTGTCGCCTCAACTGAGGTGGGAATAGATTCTCATTAACTCATGATAGAAATATACTGCCAATTCTGCTCTGATCATAGATGAAGCAAAGTTTAAAAAATGATGAAAAGCTGAAATGACTATTTTTTTTCCAATCGGGGAATTTTATTAAATGTCTTGAAATGTTATTTGGCTTTGTTTGATAGATATCTACAAAATAAAATGAATGCCTTATATTGACTTCAGAGACGGATAATTTTTTTCTTTCTCCTATTAGAAGTGCAAAAAGCTTTGAAAAAAGTCGATTTCGCTATCTTCTCGTTCCAGATCTCCCCGAATCTTTAAAAGAAATTCCTTAAACTACATCCATCTATTCTTCTATGAGCGCGTACCTAAAAATATTTTGTTTTGATGTATATAATTTGTTGTCTCATAAATTGGCAAATATCTGTCAAATTTTGAATGAAATTCTTTCGTCGGAAGTCTAACTGTCCAGTTGTGCGAGTGCAAATGAATATAATAACTATAAAATGTAAAAGGTTAGGTAAATAAATAACTAGATAATAAATACCAAGCAAATAAATAGCTAGATACTACACTAATATCTAAAATGTAAATCCCGAAATAATTTACATGAAATTTAAAAATGATGATGATTGATGAAATCTGTGTATGGGTTGCCAGGCTGTTGGTCTAAAGCAGTGCTCCGCAACCGGTGTGCCGTGGCATACTGCTGTGCCATGAGCCAGATACAGGTGTGCCGCGATCAAATACATTATATTTTTATATTTGACATTTTACAATTTTTCATCATGTATTTAATACACAATGACAATTTTTTTTTCATAATAATTTCTATTTTTCTAAATATACTGAAGAATAATTATTATAACTAAATAATTATTCAATGGTACCCTGGTGATAATAGATTTAAATAATGACATAACTTTAAAATTATACTTCTCCGAAGTTCCATTAGACGTTTTCTGGATTTACGTTAAAAAAGAATATCCTCACATTTCCTACAAAGCAATCTTAACATTACTTCCATTTTCGACGACATATTTATGTGAGCAAAATTTTCAACTCTTGTATTAATTAAAAATGATAAGCGGTAATATTTAAAAGATCTTGACCAAAAACTTCGGGTCGCGGTGTTAAATATTGAGCCACATATAAAACTTTTGTGTTCATTGAAACAAGCGCAGGTATCACATTAATAATTTTTATGATTGCGTAGAAATAAATATGTTACGGTTTTATGTATGTACACCTTTCAAATAAAAAGCAAACATTTATTGTAAAGTTTGTGTATCAATGAATTCCTATATACTTTAGCTTCTGGTGTGCCGCGGAATTCTAGAAAGAAATAAGGTGCGTCGTAGGGTGAGAAAAGGTTGCGGAGCACTGGTCTAAAGCACCTGACGCATGTTGTTGTCTCGTGCCCTATGGTACTTTATAAGCCAACTGACAGTTATGTATCAGCGATTTAAACCGAGTGAGCGTTTATTGTTTTTTTTCAGTAGCTTCAGCTAGGGCCAAGAGTATGAATTAGCTACTTCATGCGTCACATTTGCTTAGGCAACCTCTTTTTACAGGGTAGAAGCAAATTCACACATTTCACAGATAGAACGCCTATGCCCAAAGCGGGACTCGAACCCGGGTCTCCGAGATCACGGAGAAGATGCCATACTAGGAAGCCGGTAGATTTGATAAATATATACTAAATTCCATTCATCGAAACTGAGTCCTTCTTCAGTTATTGCGTTCACAGAAATGAGAGACAGGTGGCCAAACCTTTCTCAGGTTTAATTTGAAATTTAATATATCTACAATTCCAATGCTAAGTCAGTGTTCTAAATTTTATCCGTCTAATTTTATACGCATATTGCATCGTGATCTGCCTGATACACAGAGTTCCTATAAATCGATTTCGTTCATAATTTGATAAAAATCAACACATTTGTGTAAAGATCACATACCGAATTCCAACCATTTAGCACAAAGAGAGTTTTTGAGTTATCCTACTCGCAGACAGAATATTTTCAAAAATGTGTTTTCCGACTCATGGATGTATAAAACATGAAGCTTTGTCAAAATTTCGAATTTCAAATTAGAATACTTGCTCTTTGCATACAGCGAATGCGTGAAAGTAAAATTTGTGTAAGATTAAGATGTGACATTTAATGAAATTATCCTAATTTATCTTTATTTAAATTTTATTACCCATTTTATGTAATTATATAACTGAAAATTTACATATTTTTTATCATATCTTTCTCTTTCTTCTAACTATTTTGCAAAAATGAAGAAAGGTCACAATAAATCAGGCATATTTATGGTGTCTTATCATGAAACAATTTCAAAAGACTTTTGAATGAAAGTGTTTTTTCAAAGAAAAATTTAGTACTGCATTATTATTCATAATATTCAATAGGCAATAATAAAAATCAACAATTTATATCCCGCTGTGTAAAGCGGAAGATTGAAGAGGCGAGTGTTATTTCCAGTATAGTTTTCATCATCTGACCACGATTTAAAATTATTAGGTCGGCACCAAAATAAACCTAATTTTGATTTAAAATGGAGCCTTAATATTGTTAAATTAAATGTTAACAAAGTTTTAAGCAGCAAAATACAAAAAGAATGTATTTAATATGAAAACAAGTATATGCATTGAAACAAAAGGTGTTATTTAATAATGGCAAGAATTAGCTATTAATTTTTCAAATCAATCCTCCCCTGCAGTCTATACTAGATCATTTTGACAGTTTAAAATGTCAACAAATTTTCTGATCGAAATTAAGAAACTATCTTTTTATTATTGTATTGTGACGTATAGCACTACTGATAAGTCAACTGATAGTTAACTGTCAGTGATTTAAGCCGAGTGAGTGCCTCTTGTTTTTTTTTCAGTAATTCCAATTAGGGCCAAGAGTACGACTTAGCCACTGCATGTGTTACATTCGACACTGATAGAAACTGATAGAAAACAGATAGAAAAACATCCCCACTGATAGAAAACAGAACAATAACCATGATCGAACCCGGGAAGTTCAGTGCAGGACACTCTACCCCTATGTTAGGACGCTGGTTTCTATAAAATATTATAGAGATTTGAAAAATTCGACCCTTACTGTTTTCAATCTTCGAACTGACTGGATTACCTATTTATGAAGTATGATTGAAGAGGGTGTTGATACGTTTCACAAGACTATATGTCACATATATAGATTTTAAAAAAAGAGTCCACATGAATGAAGAATAAAGGACTGTGAGAAAAGAAGTTGGAATGATAAATAAAGAGCTAAAATATTTAAAAACGAAAGATGTCCCTTTTTTTTTGTAAATTAATAAAATAATTGTTTAAAGTTGACTTTTACAAAACTAATCAAAACATTATAACTGATTGAGAGAGTTAGGGAATATTATTATACAATTTTTTGGCCAAGTCATTTAAGCAGATGTCAGAATTATGACAGATTAGAACAGAAATCGTATTATTTTGTTATAGTTGCTTATGGCACTTTACAAGCTCGCTAACAGATCTGTCTTCGATTTAAACAGAGCGAGCGTCTTTTGTCTTTTTATGGCGTAAACTAGGGCCAAGAGTACAACTTAACTAATTCAGGCATCGCATTCGCCTGCACAGCCTCTTTTTTCAGGAGTATTCATTCATGCTCATATATAGAACCCTGTAACCATGCCCATGCCGGGACTCAAACCCAGGTAGCCCAGATCACGGGGAAGACGCGCCACCCCTATGCCATGACGCTTGCAACTATCGTTTTTCGTGCAAGCTCTTCGATCTTGGAAATTTTTTTCTCAATAAAATCCCTCCATACTATTTTGGGAATTATTAACTAGCGATTTATAAGTTCTTTCCGTGTTGAAAGATGCTCTTATTTTATTAATATATGCTATTTCCTTAGTAGTTAAAAGCAAGTGTATTGCGAACATTATTATTTAGATTGATAGACTGTTTTTTTAAGCATCAGAACTAAAAAGAACCGAAATGCTTATACGTAAGATAAGATAACCTCAGATTTCTCATCAAAGTTCTTTCTGTTGTTATAGAAGTTAATTACAAAATGCTATTAAAATAACTTGACAAATGTTATAAAATCACAATATTAGGAATATCTTAGAAAGGTACAATCAATAACGAGATAATTAGTTAATTTTATAGCTGATTAAAAGCTATTTGGGGACTATTATCAATTTAATACAGTTTATTTAAATAGTCATCCAATCATGAACAGTCATATCCAATATATTACAGATTCCTATACCGTTTACATAATCTGTAAAATTGTACTTCGAATCAGTAATCATTTTGTGCCTAAGAACATTTTCAACCACCAAGCTGCCATGGCACCCAAATGAATAAATTCGAATAAACTTTATGCAAATAAATCTAAATGTCAAACAAAAATTATTTTTCTCAGGAGCAATTTCATTGGTTTGGAGTTATTCAAGATACTTTAAAACAAGTTAATAAGAGTTTATTTATACCTTTCGTGTAGTTTAGCAATCAAAATACGTGATACGTTTTTAAATTCGAGCTGTGGCTCTTTTTAAACTAGCTGTATTAAATATTTATGTAAGATACCCCGAGTTCCGACATCATATCTCTCATCCCATTTATTGGTAAATAGTTTTTTTACTAGGTTTAATTTTATAAGAGTTGCTTTTAATTATTGTAGTTTTGACTGTAAATAATGGCTGTAGTATTGGATGTATAACATCGGAATTGCACTCTTCAAACTAACGCCTATCTTAATTCTTATTTGATATGCTAAATTCTATTTTTAAATGAATAAAATTTGAAAGTCTTAACGAGGCGATAAGAAAATTGAGTCTTCATTAAAGTTTTTTAATAATTCTACTGACTGACATCAATAAATGTCTGTTCAATTATCTGGCTCAATATACTAAGTTTCTCATCGAAAAAAAATGTAGAGCTAAATTTTCGGTGATAAGTTTGAAGAATTATTAACTCCGAACTAGCCTAAGTTATTAAATTTGCAAATGGAAGAATTTGTTATGTAGAAACATGTGATATGTATGAGAGCATAATTCAGTCTTGCATGAATAGAGGCTACAGTGCTCGCAAAGTGTGAATACGTGATATTATACTCGATAATATAATTTGATAATTTCATCAAAAGGATATTATTAAAGTTTAAAAATGTGTGTCCCTTTATTATTGCTGTCAAGGTCCTATAATTTCCTTGGAACAAACTACATGGAACGAGAGACGAATAATATATAATGTTGTACACTACTAATAATACTTTGTCATCGAGGCTGCTTTCGAGCGCACAAAAAAAGCAACTGGACTCGTTTCGTAGCTAGAGCTCAAACGAATTTCTTGCCTCTAATTTAAAATTACTTTCGGAATTTAGCACATGGAACTTTATATCCACACTTTATTAATCCTTAGACTTACACGTGATATTTCCAAATGTGTGCTGAATTTTTTTGAAAGCAACATTCTAGTAGTACACCAAATTTCTGCACCAGCCAAAGATGTAAACGATATCTCTCAAATTGCGTCAGGAGATGATTTGATGGATGAGTCTCCTTTCAAGAGCAAAATGTTAAATAAGTCCGTACAGTATGTCATAAATGAGCCTTATAATAAATAATCAATGATGCCAGATTATGTTTCTTTGTCTTCTTAAATTATAAATTGCTGAAGAACTTGGCATTTCTATAAATATCTGAACAATTGTCTTTAATTACTAAACACTCGTGTGTTCATATTAACTATAATGAAAAGATTATCTCTATTTCTATAGCATCGGTTCAAAACTTGGTAAACTTTTCCCGGAAAATATTTCCCAGATTAGTTACTTAAGTCGAATCCTCGAAAACATTAAATATTTCTTAAATATGGCTTTTTTCTATTACAGAAACTTCAAATATGCGTCTTCAGGCTGCTGCTCTGTTTGAAGATAAAATGGTAATGCTACTTCTGACCACTGCAATTTGAATCAAAATCACCCAGGATTATCCATGCTACTTGCAAACGAGAGTAGAAATGCCATGTTTCAACCCGAAGAAATTACTAGTTTCCGCCCAAGGTGAGAAATTGATTTATATTGATCCATCAAGAAGAATTCAAATTCTCAAGGTCAAGCAATTGAAAAATATCCAAGCATTTTCAATATTTTGGGTAGTTTATATTCTGTACTGAGCTATTTGAATATTCTGAAACTTAAAGCCGATTAAGTACCTAATGGCGCACTTCTGCATATTGGTTTACAGAGCAAAAATTGCCTTCCAATGATGGAAAATCTGCTTTTTAGGCTATAATTCTAATCTACAGAATGACTGGAATATTTCGAAAACGGTTAAAATTGGAAACGTCTCATCTTTAGTTCAAGTAACTTAATATTTTCTTCAATCAAGTAACTTAATATATTCTTTTTAACGGTGATATTGATCGTTGTTCTCGACTTATTTGGCCATTTGGTAAAAGTATTATTAAATCTAAGGATTAAAAAAATTCTCAGGATTAATTTCCTTTTTACACCTAGCCCATTAAATTTTCACTGCTTCCGACTTAATTTTTTAGGTAAGATGTCAATTATGAAGCGAGTGTATCCAACCATGAAATCTTTAATAGAATTGCTTTAACTGTTTGGCTATGACTGAAATGTGCAAATCCCTTTCAAATTTTGTATGTTTGGAAGAATGATTTTGGAAATTGTAGAAATTTTTGGCAAAAGGTAAATGATTAAATTTCATAACTGATAACTTAGAAGCGGTCTTTTTCTATTAAAACCATCCATTACTGAACAAATTTGCTGTATACGGTAGTTTTCATAATGTGCAATGTTTGGAAACCCTATTTTGTTTAAATTATTGCTTATATTGCAAACTTCTGTAGTAAAAAATGAGCATAGATCCCTCAAATGTTTTTGTTGTCTATCGAATCTATTGTGTCGTCATTTTAGAGAGCCAATCTGAAATACTTGGTACTGTCGCTTTTTGTTCATACTTCAACAGCAGTTTTTAATTTCGAGTTGTTGCAGTTTTCCCATTTTATCAAGCTCGACCTAGAGTTGAAACTTATTTTAAAATAAAAGTATTTCCTTCAATTTATAATTGGCCGAAAATTTCATAGAACATGAAATATGAATTAACAAATTATGCGTTATTAATAATGCACTATTTATAATTACACCAACTATTGGAACATGATGACAAAAATTATGTATAGCAATACTTTGTCTCTATAGATTTATCTAAGAAAGCAATCGGATCATTGGAACGTTTCGGTGTTCATGAATCGAATTTTAACAGTAAAGAATGCTTGTTTGTGGTTTTATGGCTCAAACCATATTTGGTCATGCTGCTCCAAGTAAACCGTAAAATCGAAGCAGCATATTAAAGACAATTGAAGATCTGATAACGTAAAGCCTTATAAAATAGCATTGAAAAATTAACATGGGTGTTTACATATGAAAATGTAAAACAATGCAAAACACAAACAAAAGATAAAGCGCTAAAAGCAAGTATAAAAACATTTAGGTTAAATTTTTCACCCACAGTTCTGTAAAGTTGATATTGGGAAAATAATACACACTGTGGGTTAAAAACGGGGGTCTTCAATGTTTGGCACCAAAATTAACAAGGCATGCTGGTGTCTTGGCTCCACAAATTTGCCCTTGAGTATATCTAGGCTGTCCTTACGGAGGCAAGTCGGATTAACATCGGTCTCGCGTACTGGAAGGACAGGCCAAGAACCAATGATGGGTTTTACGGAGTGTAACTTATTACTCTGCAGTTCCTCTTTGCAAGATCCTACAACTCTTGCCGAAAGGAATTTGACGGGAGAAAGCAATTCACTTAGTTTTCGGCAGACTGTTGGGAAACTGATGGTATGTACAGAGAATCTTACTCGACAGTATTGTAATATCCAAACTGCTGCCAGTATTCTTAATCGTTTCGTCTGTTGACTTCTAGTATTCCCATTCTGACCTTAAAATCATTCGTTTGGCCAAGCACTATCAAAACCCTTGTGTAAAGGTTATGAACACTTTATGTAAACTTGTTTTATATTTAAACGAGTAAGTTTCGGCGATTTTAAGCTACGACGGAAATCGGAAATTCAAGTGACGAAATTGTAATGGTTAGTTAATTTAAATTTAATTCTTTTCCTAAGGTTGCTTAGTGTTTATCTGGGATGGATATCTAGTATTTTTCTTCCTATGCTATAGAAACTTAACTTTAATTTTGGTGTAGGCCTAATACTTGAACTGAATTTCTCGTTCTTGCTTTAATTTATGAAACTTCCAATTTATACAATTCATTTCGATTATTTGAATTCATTGTTATCTTTTTCAGGACTTGAAAAAATTACTTGATTGAGCTTAAAGCGGAGGAAGTGGAACCTAATCCAGATTTGCCTTGTCTTCATAAAGACGTGCATACAAAAGATAAATTCATCTTTCAACTTGTGAACTCTCGCTACAAGCCATCTGTGTGGTAAAAAAATATCCAATACCTTCAAATACGTGGATGGCTTTGGATTAATGACTTATTCCAAGCTACTTAACTGTAAAATATAAAATGTTAATCAGTTCGATCTAAAAATGTTTACCTGAACATTAAATTTGTATCTAAAATTAATCAATGGTAATTAGTAAAACGATATTATATGGGAACTTCAATTTGTATATCAGAATTTATTTCTAATATTTAATGGTTCATAAGATTTTTCAAACTTTTGTTTTAAATTCTTTCGAAAGGAACGGAAATGACTATCGGAAACGGTTCATTTTCCAAACAAGGCGGTATGCATTGCGATAAAGCTTCATCTTCGATTTCGTTAAGATTTGCATCAACCTATATTTTATCGATGTCCATATATGAAATTTCGCGAAAGATTTGCCTCTTATTTAACATGTATTTCAATGTTCAAAGCCAGATTCAGGTCTTGGGTTTAAGCAATTCTCAAATTTAACGTGACAGTCGCTGAATGTGTCGCAAATCGGACTTGCTACTTACTCGGTTAATAAAATACTTAAGGTCTAAGTATAGCTGTCGCGTTTAGATGGATGTGTAGAATAAAACCTCCAAGTTTCGTATAGGCTTAATCTCTTAAGTAGGTTAAGCAGTAACCTACATCTTTTTCTTCTTGAAGTCTAACATTTTTAGCCACCATAATACCAAATTCAAGTCTGTTTTAAATTCTCAAATGAACTTTGTTTAACTCTTTGCCAAACATTTGGATTCTCATTTTGTTTACTCGTTAGGTTGATAAGCAGTACATGTTTAACGTGCAACGCGTCTACGGCATTTAAGCAATTTCTGTGGGACAGCCATAATCTCCAAGTTTCTACATTCGAACTTTTAAACGTTTAAAACGCTTTGCGTTATTTTTGTTTTTCTAATGCAAGGAACAAATTTTGACGGACAGGTGAGGAATGCGAAAGGATTAAAGTAAAAACTGCATATCTAGGCAATACCAGTTACTTCATTCGAGCCTCTTAATATCCGGTCATTTAAATTCAATAGTATCTGAATTTGTTAGTTTCTAAATTCTCAGGCTGCCAAACTTTAACAGCTTTCATATAAACTTGCATTTAAAATTTTTACAATATTTACTTGGTGATAATATTCATTTTGAAGGTTTAACTTTAGTGTTTAATATTGATCGCCAATGTTGAAGGTAGAAATTGCACTCAATAGGTTTAAGTTTGGAACATCAAATGAAGCTTGATAAGTTGAAATGGCGATTAGAACGAGGGTTAGGTTGAGTTGTGCAAGATTGGGAAAAATCAAATAGGGGTTGGAGTATGGGTGGAATTGGTTAGCACGTTAAGAATATTCTGGTCCCAGTATACTTTCCGTCTAGGCTGTTTGGGACCGGCGGTCTAAATGGAAAGTATCGGTCCCCGGGAACCAGTACTTAACGTGTCAACGGATTGGGTTGATAAGTTTTATGAAAGAATGTAGCAAGGAAAGCGTAGTAGTATTAATGTAGCAAGGAAAGTAAATTTAATCGGTTTCTATTGAGGTTGGGATTGTCTCTAATGAAAATAGGCATTTCAGGGGACTAACAAAGGCATTGAATCTATAGAGTGTAATTTGTGCATCACATTGGCTGTGACTTAAATTTTTTTTTGTTACATAATTTAAACTCGTCTATTAATAGGGTATCGGCAACTGTGTCAGTAGAATTCTTAGATGTTAGATAGGAAATCACAAAGAACATTGACTGGATAAGGCTTTCACACTTGATTGCTAACTTCTCAGATTTTCTTCCGGGAGCTGAACCTACAATGATAGTTTGAGGAATCTCGAAAATGAAATTTCAAATTCTAAGCAAACTTTAAATAATCGAATAAATTTCTTTAAATCCGACTTGACTGGCTTCGAATTAAATATAGAAGCGGTCATTGCAGAAATTGTCAGATGACATGAAGCGTTATATTCTAAGTAAGCCTCTTTGTACTAATTGTAAATTCGGTAATTTAAAAGAATCCTCGAAATGAACTGAAGCTTTAAAACGGTAGCTGTCGGTATGTTATAACGAACTAATTCTATAGCTATCCCTCTCTAAACACCTTTTAATCTTTCACCTAAAAAAGCTAAACTGCTGTAAAATATTAATTGCGAATAAAAATATCATTGGAATCGAGATGAATTCAGTAAATGAACCTAGGATCGAGTTTAAAATGACTTCCATCCAATGACCTGCAGCCATCTAACAATTCTATTTTAAATTCACGTCTCTGCGTATTTGAAAATTTAATAATCATCCATTTAATTTGATTTTTATTTTAAATCAATCTAACTCGTGAAGTATTTATGCAATGTATACATAATATTTAACTCAATATGCAAGCTTGAATTTTAGTCTGGTATTCAATTTCCTATTCTTAGAATAATTCGGTTTAACTTATGCTTGCGTATTTATTCTAGCATACTACTACTTATTACCAATTTTTTTATTTCAGAGCAGTAATTAAAGAAGGCATATTTGCACATTCATTGAATATTGAAGTTCCCTGACTATTTTAATTATTAAAGTAAACTCTAGCATAAACTTCAATGGGATATATTTTGCAATTGTTATTAAATTTATATAACTTGAAATTGTATTGATCCTTTCGTGAAGAACTAGGTTGACTCTTAAATGTATTTTTAAGGCAATTTTATTGTATGAAATGCTTGTTTTTGAAGATATAATTAGTATTTACCTGTTTGTAGCTGTATTTTCATGAATCAATTTTGTTTTATGTGAAATTAGTATAAGTAAAATTAAAGGCTGGACAGCGTCTCGCGGGATATATTTACTCATTTTAACTTTTGACTATTTTACTTAATTGCTTATGTGACGGTATATTTCGAGAAGTAAACTCAATTATTTGAAATTTGCAATCAGAAGTTGAAATTAACTTTTCTGGATTTTGAACTATTGTCAAAGTTTAAATAAATCTTTTATCTTGAATTCAAATCTTTTTAATTTGTATGAACATGTTGTTCTACATTCATTGCTTAAGAATTCATTGCTTTAAAATCTAGGAACTGATAAGCAATAATTTCATAGGCTTTTTCTATACTATCCAATTTTTATGGGGAAGAAATGCAAAGACTAAACGTAACATACATGTTCTACTTCTCTCCAAATATTGAGTATTGTACCTTTTATCAGAAAATCTGCAGCGTCTAAAAATTAGCAGTCATCTCTAAATCTATGTAAAAGTAGAAATTGCAAACGGAATGAAATGCCAGCGAAGTTTAATTCAAAATGAACAAATTTTTGCAGTTCTGAGATCAGATTGTTTGATTAATCTCGCCTATTACTATCAACCTCCACCTAATATTAATATTTTAATGAATTCTTTATTCCACTGAATAAAACTGATAGTGAAGTTCAGGAGTTTTTAAAAATTGTTTCCTTAATTTTACTGGAAAAAACTTCCTCCTTCGTGTTCAAAATTGCTCAATATTCCCAAAATTTAAACCTTTTAAGTTTTAATGCCTGTCCGACTACAAGACCTTCGACTACCGAATGTTTGAAAATAAATTGAACTATTACAAAGCAGGATTATGTAATCATCTTGCAAGCTAATTTTTCTTGTAAATACCCCCGCCTACAATGCTTGAACCAGACAAGTTCGTTATTCTCTTTAGTTCTTGTCTAACCTTGAAATTCGTAATTCAAGGTTATAACTTTGTAGCATCTCAAATTTAACCGTGGTAAAAACCTAATTACTTGAAATGTAAATCTGTAATTCAGTAATTTAACACTTTAAAAAAGGTGGCAAGTAGCTTGCCGGCAAAGCTGACGAACCACCTTCTGCCTCGAAAAATAAAACGTTTTGATCGTGGTGCCTGGCCAACATTGCGAACAAAACGCTTCGTGAAAGATTAAATTCTTTGTTTCGGTCAGTTTAAATAGAAGCTTGTTGCAATTGTAACTGCGATATCCTTAATCTTCGTAATACTTCATTTTAAATGCAATATCTAAATTCGTTGTTGCTTGTTTTGTTAAAATGGAGTAACTCGACTCCTCTTTAATGATGGCAACAGAATGGATTAGTCCGAGTAATTGCGCATGCCTACGGCAAAGTGAAGTTTCTAGTAATAGTGTTTACTAACGTCGAATGACAATTCGTTTGGTTCAAATTTACGACATCCCACACCTATCGAAATATTGCGATAGCTTAAGTCGAGTTTTAGCTATTGTAAAAACTAAAGATTTCTTAATGCATACAATAAGCTTCACCTGAATTTAATTTTTTTGCTTCTAAAAGGATTATTACTAGAAATCCATTTTGACATTCGAATTAATACATTTTTATTGATGCAACAAATTGTAATCGCCATTGTTTAACGAGGATTTAGCTAAAATCTTAAATTGCATGTAAAATTTTCAATTTTTTACGGGTGTTTCAAGAATTTTATCTTAACTCTGCCTTTGCACTTGTCTAGAAATTTAGGTTCTAAAAATTC
The DNA here is from genome assembly GCA_026543055.1 of Argiope trifasciata. Taxonomy (NCBI): domain Eukaryota; kingdom Metazoa; phylum Arthropoda; class Arachnida; order Araneae; family Araneidae; genus Argiope; species Argiope trifasciata. The sequence goes on along the minus strand of JAPMOQ010056715.1, from coordinate 925,608 downwards.
ATCGCGGTGTGTAGAGTACTTCGCTTGTATTTCAAACCTTCCCGAAACTAAAGGATACATTTCTAAAAGGCGTAAACGACTAGCAGTGAATTTATAGACGTAACAGCTAATGTCTATTTAACTGAAAATATTACATTAATCTTAACCTAAATTCTCGAGCGATTGCAAAAGGAGTCGGATTTTAAAATTTTAAGAATTAAATACTTGGGTTTTAATTAGAACTTTAGATTCAAATTTCGTCTCTTTGAGTAAATTTATGATTTTAAGTAATTTTTTAAACAATTTTCATATCCTTGAGCATTTCTGAAACTCTCAATTTTGCGCTTTAAGCAAAACCTTGGAATTAAAATATGCATTAAATTTTAGCCTATTTAAAATGAAAAATCTAATGGTGATTTCTGAATTTCAATATTTCGATATAGGTTATAAGCAAATTTAAACTTTTGTTAGTGAAAATTTCATATCGGATTATCTTAAGATGCCACCGTAATCTTTCACATTCGAGTCGATTTTGATCTTAAATTGCTCTTCTGATAATATTCGAACATCAGAACTTAAATTAGGAACGAAGGTTGTCAGCGGCTGTGCTAGCCAGTCGAATGATAATCTTCGAAATTCCTGAATGCATATTGATGTAGATGTCTGATCACCATCGAAATCAAAATGCCTTGGAATTTGAAAATCTAATGTGAGCCGGTGTAAAACAGGATTAACGCAGTTCTGGCAGGTCGAATGTGATGTAGATCGTTTTGAGATCATTCAACACTCGTCTAACTGCCCGAGATATTTTCAAATTAATTTAATGGTTAATTTTCACACTTGTTCCGTTCGAAATTTACGTCTGCCCACTAAAAATTCCATAGGTTTTGCTGTTTAAGAATTGGAAATTTTTTTCTAAAATGCTAATTGGAACTATTCTTGAAGCGGTTAAATTGGATTGTCTGGGAATTTAGTTATTCTTGCATCGCATTATCAGTTTCGGATACTGTATCGCATTTAAAGGTAAAAGTAATTCGAACTGTCATCGCACCTTCGTACGATTCGGGTTTAAAAGATGCACTTATGGTGATATTTAGGTTTAAATCGTAGTTTAACTTGGTACGCTAGCATTTCATATTTTTATCATTCGGCATAGGGACATTATAATCGTCACTTATTCGAAACTCATGCCTATAAAAACATTGAATGGAATTAGGGTTAAAGATATTTTCAGTCTATTTGTATTGTACAATAAATTGCATAGTAGCAAAAAATCTGCTGAACATGCATTTTTCTTTCACTTTTTATGATCCACTTAGGAAATTTAAGATAAAGTTGGCAAATCATATCCAATCGATGTAGACGTTCTTATAAATATTACTTTAACAAATTATGAGAAACATTAATGCAGTAGATTAAAACTTGCTCTTGTCCTATTTAGTTAACATTTCAGTTAATTACTTTAATTTCTCTCCATCGGATATCTGCTAGTTTAGTAAAATTAAAGATGGATTCAATATTATAGGTAGTCTCTCCTATTTTAATATAAAAATCTGTTTTAGCGATTTTAAAATTAAAACGGAAAATGAAATTATATAATGCATTGTCCAGCCTTTGCTTAAATTTTAATGTATTTTAAGATGTGTAACGTGCAGATTTGAGACTTTTTTAAAACTTTGAGCGTGTTTTTAATCAGTTCACTAAGTAAGCAATATACGTAGTTTCTTCTTTGTATCCAATGAAAGCTAAATTGGAATGTATAAGAATTGTTATAATATAATTTTACGCAGTAACTATAAATGTACTTTTTAATACGATGTCGATTAAAATTTGCCATTCTAATTCCGAGAATTTACTTTGTATTTTTTAATAGATTGCTCTTGTTATTTATATCTTGCAAATCTTGTTATTTAAAAAGTGTGTATTTAATAACTTGTGTTCATGTATTTTCACTATAGAAATAGAATATTTACAGGCGTTAACATTCCTATCTTTATGTACTATTTTTGTGAGCTCTAAGTTGTAGTGTACTGTTCATTTTTTTCACTCTCGTTCTTGTTTGTCTAAAATGGTGGACTACAAACCGACTGTAAAAATCCTAATATTGTAACCTTGTATTTCGTAGAATTGTACTTATTATGACCGAAATTATTCTAATGCTTTTTTCTTCTATATACCATGTCAATGTCAAATTCGATGAAACTTGAAAAACCTTTCTGAAGTCATAACTAGTTAATAAATTTGTTTTATTAATAATTTGGAATGACTGCTTGCTTTGACAATCTATTCTCGTAAGAACATTTGCATCGTGTATATTAGTTTAGTAATTTGTGGTTTCCAATCTCTTATTGAACAATCAATTTAAATGAATCTTTTTAATTGTTTAATAGGCTAATTTTTCATCTTAAGATGAAAAAAATTAAAAGATGGGATATTAAGTTTATTAGAATTGCTTAAAATTTAAACTTAAAAACTAAAACTGAAATGAAATTTGTAGTATTAATTATCTGAAACTTTGTAAAGCGATATTTGAAATGTGTAACAAAAGCCCGATGTATTAACGAGTCTATCTTCAGCTGGAAAGCAATTTTTGAGTAACTTGTAGCATTTCAGACTCAACTGTAAGTTGAATTCGTCGTTATTTCTGAGCAAGTAGGTATTAATTCTAGCTTGTTGAAATTTTACAAACTGGCCAAACTTTTACTAACGAATTACCAGCTTTTTATTGGCTATTTTTCAATGATTTACCTTGAAAATCGAAATTAAAGTGTATGTAAATATTGGTTTGAAAAATTCTTTTAATTTTCAAGTAAACCGCATCTTTATTTTGTATAATTAATGTTGATTTAAGCAAATTTTTAACTCTGCCATGGAGTAAAATTTAAGCTCCTTGTCGACATTCGCACTCTATCTCTGTGCGTTTGTAAAATTTCGGCTCCCATTTCTGAATTTTTCAGCTTATTTGACTCTAAAATAAATTCGATATCTGAAGCTATAGTTGTACACCCATGCGTCTGTCTAAAAAATTCGGCTTTCTAAAATTTTCGAAAAAGATTAACTCGCTCAACTATTTGTATAAATATATTTGAAAACTCAATAGCATTTTGAATATTGCCAAATTATCTCCAGTAGAAAATTGTAAACAAATTTAAATTTGGAAACTGTTTTGAATTGCATTCATATTTGATCGAAATTATTGTAAAATATATTTACAATAAGGATAGAAGTCATTTGATACTATTGGGAAAAACTTTTAACTTAAATGAAATAGCAACTTAAGCAAATCTTAATCGTTACTATTCTTAGTCATAGTAAAAAGTATTTCATGTCAGCAATTTTTCAAAAAAATTGCTCACCGTTTTCTGAAAGTATAACCTTCACTGGAAATTTTGAACAAATTTATTCGAATCTTATCTAAATGAAATCGGTAATCTGAAAAATGCAGAATACACTTAGTACAATTTTATTGACTAATGTAGATGCACACATCCTAAAAAATCTGGCAATTCACTTCCATGAAATTGAATATACACAGAAAACAAACTATTTCAACTTTGCTCGGAATTTCCCGTAATCCCAATAGACTAATGCTGCTGGTTTAAAAGGCTTTGCGACGAATATTGCATTTAATTGGGCGACGTTTCGACGATGGTTTTCGAAATTCGGTTGCACCAAAATTCTGTGTATGTGAACCCGATGTTTAAACTTCAACATTACATTTAACCATCTCTTTAAAATGACTTGAAAGCGTTGAATAATGTATATTCAAATCTTATTCTATCGTCTAATCATAAAGTATCAAACTGCCAGTGTGAGGTTTCGAAATTGTTACATTTATTTAAAAAATTAGCTAGAAACCCTGTTGAAAAAGTGATTCATTTTCCTTGGTAATTCGAATAGGCGAACCACAATCTCGATGACGTATGACTAAAAAATACCTTTTTGTACTAGCACTGCCCGATTAAATAGTTGGCTCATGAAAATAGCTTTCGGTGAGAATTTGTTGGAAAAATACGCATATTTTAAATTGTATTATGTTCTATCAATATTAGATTGTGTATTAAAATTTTAATCTTTATACTTTTATGTATTTATATTTATCCTGTTCCCACAGACGCATTCTATGTAATGTACTCCAGATATTTTCCGCTGTGAAATAATCGGTAAGAGAATCGTTAAAATCTGAATGCTTTTACAACCTTCCATAGCTGGGCGTTTGACTTTCGTATCAACATGTGTTCGACATACGAGCTTCCAATGTCGGAAGACGAGCATTCACTTGGGAAGATATTCCAACGATTATTGATATTCTACACTCAAATCAAATTATGATTCAGTCATTGGTAGCAAGTCGTTTATTTGTACGCTGTTGATCATTTTTTTTCCTAGTTTCTAATTGGTGAATTTGAACAAGACAATAGCATCGTTGCGGCAGCAACAGCTGCAAATGTTTCTTCAACTGGCCCATTGAAACCTTCACACATATTCACTGCACTGTTTAACAGAAACGCTTATGACGCTTTAAGCTGACGAAACTTTGGAGCATAAGTCTATTTGAGAGTTCAATATTTTCTACCAGTTTTTCGTAATTCTATCGTCATGGACAAAATTAAGTATCTAAAAACACTCCGAAATATCTACTAAAAGTAATATTAAAATAAATCCTTACACAATGAATATAAGAATCCCGATATTTTTTGAATGACAGCAAAATTAAAACCACAGTAACATGAAATAATAAGAAAAATTATTAAAACTAGTATACATGTCTTTCTGAAGCTTTCCCTAATAAATGTATTTTCCAACCTCCACATAAAATTCTGGGCGAAGTTGAGAACGATTGGGTCATTAAACGGTATACAGGGTCTCTCAATGTGAGGTATACGTACTTTCAAAGGTTCCGAAAAATTATCTTGGTGTGGGGGTATCCAGATTACAATACAGACATTGACAGATTAAATTTCATTATTCATCTCTTATGGGCTATGTCCCAACAGTTCAGACTTCATTCTCTAATGAGTCAATTACTCATACAAGAGTAAAATTTATAGTAGAGAGAGCAAGTTTGTTCACGGGACAGAAAGTTTTAATAAAGCAATAGTCGGAAGGAAAGATTGAAAAAACTATTGGCACTTTCAACCCAAATTATATATTATGAAAAATAGAAATAATTCCTTTTAATCTAAAATAATTATAAAGATATATGCCTAAACTATCTTGCAGGATAATAACCTGTCAAGATAGGGACTACTGGCCAACATTTGATAACAAGGGGTATATTTCAATAATCTTTACATATGTCTCGATTCTGCGTTGTTTTCTGCAATGAAATTTTATTTATATGTAGCTGCGTTAATCTGTGGATTGTCTTTCATTTGTCCGATTTTTGTTGCATTAGTATATAATAATCAAATGATAATTAAAATTTTATTAAATAAAATTTCTTTGGATATATTTTGTACATTTTAAAGTAATTTTATATCAACATAGCTGCTCTGAATATTCACAAATTGCAATTGCATGAATCCACTTTAAAATCTCACGATGAAATTATAATTTAAAAAAATTATTCCTACTTTGAATAGTCAAAGTGATGTTCAAGCTACGGCGGAAACATGACGTCAGGTAGAATTAGTAAGAATATTTCAGGAATTATATTACAATTTTCTTCACTTTAATATTTTTAATTGGTTACAAGCCTGTCTTCAAAGTTTAATGTATAAGAGATGCTAGCTATTATACATAAAGGATTGAGATTTGGGTGCATATACGGTGAAGGTAAGTCAAGCAGTAAGCAAGCAAAAAAGATTGAAAAATGTTGATCTATAACATGATTTGGAATTAACACGTTCACAAGCATGCAAATATGAAAACCGATCGGCAATCCACTCTTTGGATTCGATTTTGTATTTTATATAGATCTAAGTTTCTAATGGTCAAACTACATGGAGAGTACATTCACATAGCAATTAGCATTTTGAGTTGCCGTTAATATGGACGAACAGATTTTCTGTCCGCGGTTTTTGTTGCAGATAGTCAAGAAATAAGTCGTCATTATTATATCTTCTATGTTTAAGTTGCATACCAAATTTTATACATCTAGCACTTCGCTTTTTTTAAAAATTATCATATTAGCCATTCGGCAAAGTTTTTAAATGACATCCAGTTGTGTGAAATGTAAACATTCTTCGAAATCTTGAAGTACATTTTTTACCATTAAAGACCCTTCTTAGTAATATACACTTGGATATTTCATCTCAGAATTTCGGCCTAAAACGATTTGAAAACACATTATTTATTGCTTTTCATCTACTTCATAAAATTATTCAATCTCTAAATGTTTCATTCGAAAGTGTGCTCTGTACAAAAAAAAAAAAAAAAAAAAAAAAAAAAAAATAGTATTCTGGAAGAAATTTATCTTAACTCTTTGTTTTAATTCTCATTTTTAAATCGAAGTAAGGAAGAATAATGAAATATGAAGTGTAACATTACAAAAAAAGGGAAATTTCTTTTATACCTTTTTATTCATCTCTTCTGATAATAAGGATTAGTGTATATTTGTGCTCTGCAGATTAAATTATTTTACTAGATATTGCATTTAACTCTTTTCTTTTTTCTTGTCCAGTGGGGAAATATGTTGAGTGTGAGAATATTATGTGTAAGTATGATGTTCGGAGTTCAGTTAATAATGCATTTAGTGCACTTTTATCTTTTTTCTGCAATAAGATTTGAAACCATAACTGGGTGTTAATGATTTCTACAGAATCATAAAATAAAATAAAAATTTTTTAAATCCAATTTAGGCTTCAAGTATTTTTTAAAATTTTCCTAATTTTCATTATTAAAAATTTATTTTAATCATATTTTGTAAAAAATGTTTCATTATTGACCTGAACTGAAATCGTATTCTTCGTTTCTACTAATATTTTATTCTGGTTTACTTTCCATTGTTGAGTAAATTTCAGTATAAACCAAGTTTTTAATAGAATATTTAAAATTGCATTATATTTATAATTAAGGTTTAACTTTTGAACTAAATAATGCGAGGTTTTAATACATTCATTTTCAAATGTTACAGTGTCTACCATTGATATAATTGGATGTTTAAAAATATAGGTATGGTAAATTATAGCACACAATGAATAAAAAGATGCAAGTGTTCTAACATAATGAGTTATACATTTATCAAAGAATGGGAATTTTTTAGTAAGGAAGCAATTAAGAAATACTGATAAAAATTGTTTAATTGAATGTATGCAAATATTAATTTCGGTGAACCAGTTGGTTCCAAAATAGCTATTAAAAACAATTTTTAAAAAACGATCTTTCTAATACTCAATCATGTTTGTAAATTCACAAGATGTAATTAAAAATCTTTACTAGGCCAAGGATGTTTAGTCAAAATAACATAATTAAAAGCTTTTCTTGTTATATCTTTTGGTTGTGACAATTTTGTTTATGTGACCATAACAGATTGAATCCGTTCTTAAGTATGTAAATACAGATTATATCTTAATGTTTTTATTATCATAAAATGCTCAAACGTACTCTAAATAATGAAATTTCTTATCTATTTTTCAATTAATTTGCAACTTCTGTTATCTGTTTACTTTTCAGGAATTCCCTACGATATTGACCCAATTGTCGTGATATCAAGGTCTAGAGTTTGAATCGCAAAGATAAACAAGCAGAGAAAATAAATTTGTGCGTAGCTTTCATACTTCCCATAAAAATATATCATACGAATGATAAATATTTATTGCGTTCCAGCAAAAGGGAAAATGTTTCCCTCTTATCTAGCATATCTTATAAATCTGGATTTTTCCTTTTCCCTTTTTTTATTTCCAAGAGAACGAAATGCAATTTGGACGAAATCTAAAACAATTTCTCTCGCTAGATTTCACTTAAGAAAAGCGTTTTGCTGATCTTTACGTTCGGTACTTGGCTCCAATAGATGAAGTAAAAGTAGTATATATCGTTTTGTGTCGCACTATTTTCTTTCCTTTCTTTTTTTTCTTACGGTGGTGGAAACAAATGCCTTCCATTCCTCTCTACGTGTTCGGAGTTCCAGTTGTGTGGAGAGCATTTTTGGGCAGTAAATGAATAATATTTGTTATGACTAGGGAAGAAATATGGCTGATTTTGCTGTTCGTTTAACCCTGAAAAAAAATGGTGCCCTTTTGTTCAGAAGTGATTAAATCATTTCTCTTGTTTGAAATTGGTTGGAGTAATTTGAAACAAGTTTTCTCTTGGGTAGTTCCAAGGCAATGCATTAAATTTGAAGTCGTTGAGGATCCCGGCAATTTTTATTGAATACTTTTTTTAATCTTGAAATTATCTGAAATTTTTTGCTATCGTCGGATATCTGGATTATACTTTCAGGTACTTGCATCAATTTGGATTTACCCACAGTGCCTTAAAATCCCCGTCGGAGGATATTTATCATGGTACAAAAGTAATTTTGATACTGCTATATCTAAATACATAATTATAATTGGAAATACGCTTCTAATGACGGAAAGAAATGTATTTTATTGAATGTATTTCTATAAAAACTAGGCATTCTAACTTTTGTGCTGCCAGCCGTATTTAGTAAATAATTGTCGATAATCTAAAACATACGCTGAAAAAACCTTTGTTCACAATTCACTGTGACTAAGTTATAGTTGTTTAATCTACGTTTTTCGACGTTTCCAGGCAATAGATTACATTTGAAATAATTGCCAAGGAGCCAGCAAGTTTCAAATAACTTATTTAAATCTTAAATTTATGTGAATTCGCTTTCCATGCAATGGTGGATTATTATACTTTCAGGAATTTGTCTGTATTTGGATTTATCTATAATGACGTGAAATCTTTCTCTAAACTTGAGGTCCATTAGTATTTTCGAAGCCGTGTGAAACAGCTATATAGTTCCATTTGGAAAAATACTTTATATTACAGTAATAAATATATTTTAAGTTGTTTTAATCCATATTTGTGTTTCTATGAAAGTTAGGTATTCTATCTTTAGACAGTAACTTCAAAAACTCTAAAAACAGCTATATTTCTCCAGTTGTAAAAATGCTTTAAATGATGGGAATAAATGTATCTTATATTGTTTTAATCCATGCATGTATTTCTATAAAAGTTAGGTATTTTCATTTTCATTTATTGATTCATTTATTCCTATTGCTCATTTCCAGTAAAAAAATTGCCGGTACTCTAAAATATTCAATAAAAAACCCTTTGATTTATAATAGAAATTGTTCGAATTAATTTTTTAACCTGTAAAGAGCTGTATACAAATCAATTTAAAAATGAAAAATAATATAAAATTGTATAAATTCCAATATTGATTAATTAAATAATATAATTTCAATTTGCTCGAACTATCCTTTCTCTATCGAGACTCCAAAGTTATCTAAAATTCATCTAAAATAATGATTTTAACGTGTTAGTCACAGGGGAATGATTTATTTTTGTCTAGAATGTTATGATGTTAAAAATATTGAACTAAATCTTATTGATAAGATCGATTAACTGCATGAAAATTTGTCACTTTAATTGTTTGAGGCATATAGTGATTGGTTGAAACTACATAAGATGTAATTATACCCGTCATTTAAAGCATTTTGTCCGTTGAAACTACGTGCCCATCTCTAACTGCTTAGGAATTATTTGTTGAACTACGATAAAAATGAATAAGTGGTATATTTAGATGTTATATTTATGTATATTCCACATCTTTTCTTGATTAACTGAGTCGAATTCAATAAACAATTATTATTATCTTAAAACAAAAAAACTGCAAATTTACAAAGCTAAAAAAATAATTAAATGCTCAAATAATTAAAAAATGCTCGAAATTTGATCATTTTTTATGCAGTAAATTTAAGGAAAATTATTTTAGAAGATATATTTTTAAATTATTTTAAAATTCAAAATTTTAACAATGTATAATATTAGTCTTATGTCTACAAAATATTTTTTCACATGTTACTATTTTTAAAGATATTTAAACGCATTAAAATTAACATTGAACCACTCTAATGCTACTTTTCGAAATTTCTGTTTTATTTTAACACACATCTTTTGACCAGGTTTTGATTTGTTTGAATGAAGTGATTAGACAATGCCTAAAACCAGACATAACTCAGTTACTCCAAGGAAGGCAAGGAAAAAAAATGTTGAAAGTAAATAACAGTTACTCCATAATGCCAGGGGCTTGAAGTTGCGAACAATTAACTATTATTTCACATCTTTTCGGAAGAGATTATTTCGGAAAAATATTTACTTCTTATTTTAATTAGAAATTAATTAGAATTTAATTAGAAAACTTCTTATTTCAATTAGAAATTAATTAGAATTTAATTAGAAAACTTCTTACTTTAATTACTTTCTCAAAACCATCAGTTTACTTTCTATGCATTTTTTTTCTAGCGTCACTGATGTTTTAGAAATTTTTTAGAAAAATATATTCTTTTTCCATTTATATGTACATAATATAATATGAAAACAAAAATTATTATATTATATAAAATACAAATGGTAATTAAACTTCTCCTTTCTTTTTACGATTCCAGGATTAACTTGTCGATTTTCAGATTACACCAAAATCCCCAATCTCCATTATATATTAAAATGTCAAGATTTCCCCAAAATGGATGAGTTCCGATTTTATTTGGAGATTTCCATGTTATGCCAAGATCGCCAACACTCTTTCCTTGATTTAACCATGTAAGAAAAAATTGATACTAATACGAGGAGATTATGGTGTGATTAATCTTTTCTAATTCCTTTGAGATAAAATGTTTCGCCCAGATTCTAGATATCAGTGAGGGATTTGCTTCATAGGGCGATTATCTAGGAGACTGCATTTACAACAAAGTCAAAATTCCCTTCGAAGAAAAAGGACGGATTTGTTATTTATGGAAACATAAAACGCATTGTGCTACCATCATCATTGGCTCCTTTTTGTTGAAAATTAACTTTGATATTTACAGTGTTCGTTTATGTAATATTTTAGTTTGTAATTGAGAAAGAATTAACACATACTTGAGGATACATTTTTATTCTCGTTTTGAAAATTATGGAAAACGTTGCATATAGTTTGCACGTTAATATTTTTTTTATTAAATGTCGTAATTTAAACATTTTTGTGATTGTTTATAAATGCTTTATTTGCAATTCGTTAAAATAATAAATATGTATCAAGTACCGTAAGTTTTTACTTTTCATTTTTTACTTATTATTTTTTGAAAAATATGTTACTACCATTTCTACAATATAGAAATTAAAATAGATTGGAATTCGTCTCCATCATGTATTTTTATAATGTGGCAAATTTATACCGAGCTTTGTAAAACTTGGTAATCTCATCTTGCTTGACAAACACCTCCCATTGCAAGTGCATGGGAGAAGTTTAGCATAACGAGCAAAACAAAATATTAAAAAAAGGGCTCATGTAACGAGCGATGTTTCGCAGAACGAATGGCGAGAAGGCATAGCGCAATCACATACTATATTGGCTTACATCTTAAGTTTGAATCTGCCTGGAGCGCTTATTTTTTAAAAAATGTTTTGGTTTTGCTCGGATAGTGTGTCGAATGTGACTCGGAAGGGATTTTGTAAGTATCTGTAAAGCATTAACCGACGAGATTGAGCGTTTAGCCAAGATTATGGTAGATGCAACGACGTCGCTGAGCTTTTCTTGCTGCTTTGTGGTACAGCAGAAAGTTGCGGATGAGATTTTGTCAAGACAGGAGAAAATATTAGCCTCAGAAACTCAACAATCTTCTCGGAAAATGAAGGAAATCCGGAATGCACGGGAAGTTAATACATCGTACGTTGAGAAGCAGAACCATAATCGGGCTGTAGCTGTGCACGCTGCAAACTCAAACACTAACGATTCAAACTCAAACACAAAAACTACACTTAACGATAATGCTGTTTCTCGTTTTCTCTAAATTGCAAAGAGTATTCAAAGACAAATGTCTTTATAAGATTATATTGCCAAAACATGCATTATAAACTAGAAATTATTTGACAAATTTTTTTTATTTCTTTCAAAACAGAGCGTTTTGTTCTATTTTACGTAAGTGTGGGAAGGGTGATGATAGAATGTTTCGTATAAGCGGTGTTTAGATTACGAGAGTATGACTAGGAAATGAACTATCCTTATTAATTGAGGTATAGAATAAAATATTTGATTTTTTTAAAACCAGGTTTAAAATTTTATATTGGAGACTAAGCATTAAAATTCAACCACGTTGCTTATTTCTTTTTGAGTTATAGCGTTCTTATATATGCAAGTAGACGAACTGGAAGATAATTATAGCGTTCTTGTATGCATACATATTGATTTTAGTGTTCTTATAAACTCAAGCAGAGAAACTAGATGACAGTCATTTTGTTGACAATTTTGGTTTAAGTGACTATGCAATGGCGAATTCTAAAAAAAAATAGCTTAAAAACGGAACTTTAAAACTGTTTTTCTTGCACAAAAACAAGGAATTATTTGATGAAACATTTTAAAAACAGAAAACATATTATTTGCTTTTCCCTACAGTTATATTTAGTTGTTAGTGGTTTTAAGCAAACCATTCAAAAGCCCTTCAACTATTGATTCCAAAAATGGATTTGGAATTAAAGGAGCGACTGTTTACTGCAGCACCAGAAAACAAGCATGTATGATTTCTTTTCGTTTTATATCAAAGTAAATATCATACATTTATTATATACCGAATTCTACAGAAAGGAAAAAGCTTTCATTTTCATTGTTTTACTCTATTTTTCCCTTTTCCTTAAACATGCCTTATAAATTTAGAATTACAAGATTGCTACAAAATAAATTTCTTTTCTATTTGACTCAGCTTTCTCTTGGATCATGTGCTCTTTTTATATAAATAATTTTTAACATTTAATTTTTTATTTAAATAGTTAAAATACCTTTATTTTTGTATACAGTAGTGTTGTTTGATTAAGTTCCGTTTAGTTATATTAACGTCACGTTAAAGAGCAATACTAAGGCTATTTTGGAAAGGATATTGTACCGTTATCAGATGATGAGGACGCCACCTGAGTTGACTGCCCCTCTAAATTTCCACATCACACTTGTGGGAAGACGTTTGGCTCCGATGGATTTAACTTGACCGGCTTACTCTTTAGAGGAATCGGGTATCGAGCCTGAATCCCATTGTCAGGTAGTAAGATCTTGGCTTAAACAATGGTTCAGCATTAAGTTGAAAAAACATCTCCCAGGTTTCTTTCATTTCCCATCGGAAAGGCTTGTTTTTTAAAGGCAATTAATAAAGAACTAGTACTGATTGTGCCGATCTGATAGAAACACTTTGGGTTTATAACAGAAATAAATTAATTCTCAGCGTTAAATACACTTTGTATTAAGCCTTAAACACAAAATTAATTCAACATTTAACATAAAAAATATTCGTATGTTAATTCTAAGAGAGAAAAAAAGAAAAAAAAAGATATTGCGAAAATTGGTGTTGGTTGCTTGATGATTTTTTTTTTTTTTTGCTGAAAGGTCTTTAAAGATATACAGTTGTTCAGCCAATCAATCCTGTTACGTGTGTAAGAACCAGCGTCAAAAGATGAAAAATTTGCTGAATTAAGTTAACTAGACTGATCTCGCATGATTTTGATTAGTTCTCAAGATAATTCTTTGAAAGTAAGTAATCCCCGAGGAGCTAGTTTCAATTTTTATTTCATTTTTTTTATTTTATTATTGCAGTAATTTTCCCTATAAATCATTTTTTAAAGTGTCACGTGTATTTTTGAGATTTCGAAATATTTGATTATATGTTTACATAAATTCAAGAGCATAACAAATCAGCAGATGAGATCGATTTTTATTTAAAATATTTTGTACTAAAATAAATAAAAAAAAACGTTATAATTTATCTTATTAATTTTTTACAGATAATTAAAGAATAATGGATCAGTGTAAGGAAAAAGATTTAAACGTTCTGTATGAATTTTTAATAATTTTAGAAATATCTTTAGCATTACTTTTATGACACAAAATAATTTATAATAGATATAATGGGTATAGCATAATTTTTACGAAAAATGGCCTTTCTTCACATATTAGATCCTCATTGAAGTAGCTATTGAATTTGCACGTTAGAAATGGGCTAATTATTTTTTTTATCATTTCCCAACATGCTGGTCGCCATGGTAATCTTACTTTAACTCTTGTAACTTCTGGCTGTGGTATTATTTAAAAGAAGTTATCCATAGGGTTCCGATTGCAAACAAAGAACATCGTAAACTATTATTTTTCTTTTGTTAGAGTATAAATACAAATGCTCTTTGAGTGACCCGATATCTCATAATAAAAGTCATGAAATTCGTTTTTTAAATAATGAATAATTATGCAAAAATGTAATTTCAGTTAGAAAAGATCTTATTGCTTATTTCTGAATTATTTAACATTATTTTTTACTATGTGTATGTTTTGTGATTATCTAAAAATTCATTTCCTCCAATGATCGCTTCTTGAAATGCACTTTTTAATTACAAAAATTAAACAGTTATTTCATACATTTCTTATATCGTTCGTTTTAGAAACTTGCATTCATTACATTTTTACGATTTTATTCTGCAGAGGAATGATATTGAGGACAACACATTTTCTCGGAATTCTTTTTCAGGACAATTTATCTTTCAATTATCCTTTGCCTCTATTGATATTCATTTCTCTTTAAAATTTATTCTATCTTAATTCAACATTTGTGAAATATTTCCATATATTGCATAATAAAAATCTATTTTCACATCCTTTATTTCATATCTATTTTGTGAAATTAAAGCTGATTGGTATATGTTTGAAAGCGTTGTGGATTATCATATGTGAAAAAAAGGCAGTGAATCATATACTTATTTCTAAATGTTTCAATAATATGATCTGCAACGTTTTAGTAGATTCAAAATAAGTAATACAAGTGCATTTTAATTTTTCTATAGGGAAGTTTTTTAACGAGAATTTAAGTAAAACCTATTTTTTTATCATACTTATCAAATATGATAGGTATGACAGAAAATCCAGAGCAAATATTAAACGAATGACGATACAATAAATAGTTTCTTTCATTACCATTCTGAAAGAACACTAAGCTTTACAATTCTAAAAGAATATACAAATCTAATATATAAAAATGAATATTTGTCTGTAGAATAGAATAATAAAAATAGAATAAATACTATTTATGCTTCTCATATATATATCCCTCAATTTCAATGGATCCATTCACTATAATAAATATCATTCTTCGAATCATTCTTTATTAAGCAATACAACTATTTCAAATTCCAAACGATGTTTCCAAGATTATTTCTTCTGCTGTAGCAACGAGCAAGGTACCAGCTAGTTATCTTATGAAAACAAATCAACTGATTATCCAACATGAGTGTTTAAAATGCCATTTAAAAAGAAATATTAAAATTTTAAAAAATTAAATTCGTTTTTAAAGTTATTAAGCAATTGGACGATCCTTATTAATGCTCATATTTATAAAGCAAGTAAACCTTTAAAACTGTAATAGTTTTCAATACAAATAAAATGACAACGATTTTCTGCAAATAGATATAAAACATATTTTATACTAAAATAAATGTTCTTGTACTGAACCATTTTATTCAACATTTTCGTAACATGCCAAAAACAATTTTCAATCCAATTTTTCAACAAAAACTCTGTTTTGCGATCATGCGTTTCAATCAAAACCAATAATCCAGATTCTATTGTATATTACCATAATATAAGCTAGCTTTTCATGCTTTAACTGGGATATTGGAAGTGAGCTTAAACTGTCAGTTTCAATTTATCTTTTCATACAGGAATATAATAAGATAAATTCGAAACTCTAGAAAGGCTTCAGAGCTCCCAGCTTTTTTTACTGTGTAAACCGTATTGTTTTTGCATGGTATGGATAAATATTAAACCAGTTTAAATGCTGATCATTTTTCTTTTGTAACAGACTCGAGCCATTTTCAGAAACTAATACTCAAATAAAATCAGAACTCTATTTGAAGGTAAAATAAATTTAATGATGAAAAATATATCTGTGATACTTTTCAGAGAACGGTTAGCAATTTGATGAGAAAATATTTATATTTTGTAGTTGCAGTCGGAAAGTGCTCTTAAAAACGAATTTTCCAAATTTATTTTTGTAGTATATCAAATTAAATTTGATTGAAAATTATATCTTCTTTCATATTGTTTTTTTTTAAAATCCTTTTTTTTTACTTTCTTAAAAAAGCATTTTTATATTTCTTTATAGTCATAGAAAAAAATTCATTTGAGGTTTGGTTCGTTTCTTGAACTTGTTGCCATTTTAAGATATTGAAAATTTACCATCCTAAAAATTATATTTATTTTAATCGATATATTTTATAATTTAACATAATGTTGGCTGTTTCTGAAAGTACCATTTAAAGGATGTTCATATTTTCAACTATTTCAGTATTGCTTTTTATGGGTTTTTTAAAATTTGTGTTTATTGATATTTACTATGAATGTTGAAATGTCTTAATCCAGGCAATCCTGAATTCAGACAATTCGTTTATTTACAGCCATATATGTACATAAGAACGACATGTTCTAATCTGGGTTAAAATATTTGATATTTACATCATTTGAAAGTTGATGATATTTAGACCACAGTCGAAGTCTGAATGTTTATCTTGAAAAGAGTTCTTCATAAATTCGGAGAAATGACACCATGTGAAACTAACACGTTGTTAATTAACACGGCTATTCCAGGTATAGCTCTAGGAATCCACCGAACTTCAACTAGTGGAGCGTAATTCAGTAATCAACAATCCAAAAAGTTTCTCTCCCCTTTCTTAGAACCCCCCCCCCCGCATTTTGTCCTGTCTGCACTTCTCATTTCATTGTGCTCTCTATCTCCCAGTAGTTATTCAGCAAAATGCACCCATCAGTGGTTACCAGTGGAGCATGGGATTCCGTTAATAATGCGTTCTCGTAACTGACCGTTCTGGAACACGTGTTAATTATAGTCCCTTCTCAAAGAGAAAAATTAAACATTCAGATGGCTTGACACTCCTTCATCTTGAAGGTGCAATAAATTTCTCTTAAACGATGAAAACCCAAATGTGGTTTTTCAGCTGGACATCGCTAATGACCAGATGCGATGACCACTCGGGTGAAGAATATCCCCATCTGGCAATCTGGAGGCATTTAACAATGGAGGGTTT
This sequence comes from Argiope trifasciata, assembly GCA_026543055.1. NCBI lineage: Eukaryota > Metazoa > Arthropoda > Arachnida > Araneae > Araneidae > Argiope > Argiope trifasciata. Next base: position 908,409 of record JAPMOQ010056715.1, on the reverse strand, counting down.
TAACAGGTTGTAACAAAGCTGGCCAGAAATGTCAATTATCAGAAATGGGAAAGGGGAACGTTACAATGTTTAATGTTTGCATTGAAATTCAAATATATAAATAAAAGATAAACGCATCAAATGGAGCAATTTTATTAATGAATGAATAAAATTGTCGATGAATTTGAGTTGTCTATGAAATTGAATTGTTCACGAATTTCTGTTAACAATCTAAGCATTTAATCTGTCATTTAGAAAAAAAGTAACATTATTGTTTTATTTAAAAAAATACATTTTATTATGCTTAAAAAATTAGCCTGTGGTTGGAGAATCATAAGGTAGCACGTTGGCAAATAAACTATTTAAAAAATAATGATACATGGGATTTTAAAAGATGAAAATGAGAAAGCATACTTTTTCATTCAAGAATAAAATGCCTTTCTTAAAAGTGAAATTTAAGAGATAGGAATTAATTTCTATTAAATACTTAAAATTTCAAAAATTTTGGCAAGGCAAATGGAAACAAAATCGAACAAAAACCGCAGGAAAGAAAAAAAAAATATTAAGAAACTTACAACTACTTCTGATATACCGAATGGTTTGAAGGGCAGCGGCGGCCTAGTGGTAAGATCTCGACTTCGGAACCGAAGCATCTCACTTTCAACACCCAACAACGAAAAATAAACCACCAAAGAACCATTGTGTAAGGGGTTTGATGCACGTTAAAACTATCCGGGCTAAACCACGCAGCTGGTGTGACGTGATGTAAGGAGGGGTGGTGGTATTAGCTGAGGTGTCGTTCTCGTCATCTGACCACGGTTCAAAATTACGAAGTACATCCCCAACAGTCTTATTATTGTTTCTTAAAACGAGACGTTAATATAACTAAATTAAACCGAGTGGTTAGCATGTTTCTCCAGTAGTTCTAAATATTTAGAGGAAAAATTAATAGTTTGAATAAAAAATTCTTCCCTGTGAAGACATTAAAATAATTAAAGGGGTTGATAAGCTGATTGTCTCTATATCATGATACAGAAATCATTTTATAAAATTTCCTAAGATAATTATTTTCAACAAATATAATCCTCTTTATTGTATTTCGAAAGAGTAAATGTATTTCCCTCATCAAAGTATTTTATCATATAAATAGGGAAGTGTGAGTAGTTAAAGCCGGTAGTGGGAGATTGTTACTGAAAATCATCCCATTATAAGTAAGATGTGGAAGTTTTCTGTATAAAAAGCTTACAATCTTGGATTTCAAGAAATATGTCTCAGGGAAAAGTATTATTTTGTAAAATAATCCAATATTTCGCATCTTACATATAAAATGAGATTTAATTTAGAGAGAATTTTTATTAAATTTTGATAAGAGCAGTAAATTTTGAATTGATTCGACTAATAAACTGGCACGTTATATTCAGAATTTATAAATATGTACGTTAAGGAATTAAGAATGATAACAAGAAGATAAAAAAATCATTTCTATGAACACATTTTTTTTAAAGAAATGGACTAAAGTAGTGTAATTTTAAATTGCAAACAGTTTCCGTAATATTGATATTTATGAAATGAATGTACGGATAAACAATTAAGTATACATGGCACATGCACATGATTAAAATAATTGAATATATTAGTTTGTATATCTTTGCCACAATTAACTCTATTTCTGAGGAAAATGACCGTTGTATTGCTTAATGGTTTTAGATGATTCTATTTCCTATAAAATAAATGTTTGATTTGTTATTAAAGAAGATAGTTTTGTTTGCAGAATATAAATTTTAATAATAATTGAAATTATTTAGGCGTTCTGGCCTATAGATAGGGCATCCACCCGGTAATATAGGCGTTCCGAGTTCGAGCCCTGGTTTTTCTTTTCCTTGTGCTCTATCTATGTAAAAAGAATTTGTGCAAGTGAAGGTGGGAGTGTCATGAGTTAGATATCAGACTTTTGTCCTTGGAGGCTCCACCCTCAGAAACTTCCACATCAAAACGTCGACTCGACATAATCAATCGAAATGTCTTATACCGACAAAAAAATCATTCAATGTTGTATTACCACATTTATAATAAAAAAGAACTACCCAATTTTCTTCAAAGCCTGAAAGCAAAAAATATATGATACAATATTATGTAAACCTGGACGTTTGGATTTTAACTTTCACGGCATTTCAAGAAGATTAAATTAAAAAAAAGTCTCTTTTGTTGAGAATCCTTTCAAATGATTACTGTCGTTATTTAACGTTTTAAAAGAGAAAAATCTCTTTTAAATTCCAGAAAACTAGCAACAAAATGCTTAGTAAAAGAGGGCCATTAAAACAACTCGTTTAATTAAGTAAATTTAAGGCACCAAAAAGTAATTAACCTAGAAACCTAATGAGAAACAAAGTCAGTTTTAGGTAATAAAAGAAGAATCCACATATGAAGATCTAGTATTTGCATAAATATATTGACACCTTTTACTGTAGTAATTTTTGGAATATGCTTTTTCATTAAGTATTTTCTTAGAAATTCGATAAAATAATATTCAATCTGATTTTGCTTTATTTATTAAAATAATTAATGAGGAACTCTTTTCAAATGATTTTTGTGGCAACACTTTAAGCGAACATTTTTTGGCTGGGAAATTGAACATTCTTAGATGTTATGTTTATGTTTGTCACGCAATATTTCCACTTAAAAGCGGTTTTGAAATAGTGCCATCTCATTTATTTTCACGTGAATGAGAATAAGGCGTAATTATTTTTAGACCTAGAAAATATTTTACGAAATAAAAGCAAGAAAATTCTTTCAGTGTATTTATTGAATTATCTTCAAAAGATGAAAACAAACTGGATTTAGAGAAAAGCTTTCGTAAAAATTTGAAAGGAAAGTAGAAAATAATTCATCTACCATTTCTGAAAATAAAAAGTTTGGAATTTTAGCTGATCATCTCATTTAGGCTGAGGCATTTTTAATTATAAACATTTTAAAGCTTAGTAAATGTACAATAGTATTAAAGAAAAGCATTTTATGGCAGAGAAGGAAAAATGATTCAATGGACAAAGATAATGAATATTGGTCAAATTCATAAACTGAATTTAAGTGTAGAAGTAATGATTTTACAGTTGATAATGCTTGATCACAACAAAATTGTGATATTTTTTATACTCACAGGTGTATTAAAGTAAATAAAAATTCAATCAGCTTCAGCAAAATAATATATTATGTTGATAAGATTGAGATAATGTCTCTATTTCTTAAACACTACACCATTACACTAATGGGCATAATATTTTCCGTAATAAATTTTTTTTATTACTTTGTTTGCATTAACAAGATAATGTGCAATTAAGTTTTGCGACTATAATGTATCATTAACGAGATGATGTGTCATTAAGTTTTGGGACACCAATGTACCATTAAAGTTTGAAACTATAAATGTGTCATTAACTTTTGTGATTATAATGAGTCATTAAGTTTAGTGATTACAATGTATCATGAAGTTTTGTGACGACAATGTGTCATTCAGTTTAGAGATTATAATGTGTCATTAAGTTTAGTGACTATGATGTGTGATTGTTTGTGTCAGTATAATGTGTCATTAATACTTTGTGACAGTATGGAGTGATATATTGTTATTAAAATTACATAATTCCATAGGACACATCATGTAATACAAAATAATGCATCAAAGGGAAGCAACATACAATTTTATGCTTGGAAGGGAAACATAAAATAAAATTTGCAGAAATATGCTCATATTCTAAGAGTAATTAACTAAATGCATACGGTGTATGTTCACTTAAGTTCATATCGATGTACAAAAACAGTTTTTGCTGCCAGCTTTATTTTATTATGACAAAATGTCTTAGTTCTCAATAACTGTAATTAAATTACATTTATTTTTATATTATTATTTAATATCAGCAATAATTAAATCACATTTAGTTAGGTTTAGAAAAAGTGTTACCCAGACTTATGCCCTAAATAATGTATATTTCCTGAAAAATAAATTTTACATGACAGATATTAATTTTAAATTAATGAAGTTAATTTAAGAATAACTTTGTAGGGCAGGAAAGTGGAGATGATAATTAAAAAACCCAGATAAGAATTAAAGTTTGAATGGGATTGATTTTGCAACTATGATATTTTAACCAATGACTCTCTGTATGTAATATTGCGCACCTATTTCACGTAAAATAAATCCTTCACAAATAGTTATTTCCTACATCGTAAACATTTTCGTTCGTTTTTAAAACCATATCCGGAAGACAGAATGCATTTAAAAAAAACCTCATGGATAAAATTTTTTAGGATAAAATTTTTTGTTCATTGTACAAAGACTGGTTTTTTAAACCTTGTTGCGAAACTTTTGAAAAATCATTCTTCATTTTCTTTCATCCAAGACACAAAAAAATATCATGGCAAAATTCTTCTATCACTTGGCAATTCTTTAAATTGCTTTGAAAGAAGTATCTTGAGTTTCAGTAGATCCAATTTTCAATCATTATATTTATCTTTATAAAATACTTCTCCAAATAAAGTGGCTTACATAAAGTTAACGTTTGTAGTTCATTTCTGTTCTTTATCGTTTTATTGTATAAAATATCTCTTACTTTATCTGACAATAGATTAAATATTTCAAATTTAAACGAGCAATTCTAGTATCTATAAATGTGGTGTACGAAATAACACTAAGAGTACAAATGAAAACTTAATTCAAAGTGTACATCATAAGCCTAAGCACAACGATTTCTTTGGATTCCTTGTTCCCATAATTTCTGTAATTGTGATGAGATCCAGTCCTTTACAGCATCCTTGAGTTCGCCTTTTGAGTTGAAGCACTTCCCTTTCAGATGCTTTTCAGGGAACCGAACTCGTAAAAATTTCAGGGTGATATGCCCGGACTCTAGAGTGAATGGTCGAACTGCTCCCACTTGGCCAGTTCCATGCGTGTGAATCTGGAGACGTGTGGACTTGCGTTATCATGGAGAAGAACCGCATCCTCCATGAGTAAGCCCGGTCTTTTGTAGTCCTCAGATGTTTCATAGTACATACTTCTGAGTTAATGTTTCTTCTGTGATCGAGGAATTGAACAAGCAGCGGACTTTGGACGGCGAAAACAAAGACGCTGTGAACGAGTGGTTTTGTCACAGCCACGGAAATTCTGGGACAAAGAGTCCTTCGGTTCGTTAATGGGATTGTTGTGCTCAGGCCAATGGTGTATATTTTGAAAGAAGTCTTTATTTATACACACAGTGTTGTTCCGTACATATTCCTTTGAAAACCCCTTGTACATACCTTTAACATATTTTTGTGAGAACAACTCGCAACAGATAAGTCGTATTCTATACATTATATGGCGGATTAGCCGCGGAGGCAGATTATTAGGGACGATTTTCATGTTATTTAACAAATGCTCCGCGAATTATGGAAACAAATTCAAAGCAATTATATGCAGCAAATAAAACGAATACATCTCATAGTATTAATGCGTATTACTGACACTTAAGTGCCAGTTCTCATTTATAAGCAAATGTTCAATGAAAATGATTATCCGAATTCCTTCTGCAAAATCTTTACATGCACTGCCACGTCATTTGGACGGAAATCTTTTGTAGAGTTCTCTTTAGTCTCTACTGTGTATGCTCTGACCGTACCGTGTATCGTAGACTCCAATCGCATCCGCAAATATCTCGCTATGTTCTCCCATAGAGGCATATACAAATATTTTATTGTTACTGTTACATAGTTTCGACATTTCGTACTTTTTCATTTGAATACCTATTGTATATATAAATTTATTTATATCGTGTATCTCGGAAATGGTTCTAATGATTTGAATCAAAGATAAGGTTTCGCTTTTTAACTTCATCTATATAGGTGCCTTTCTTGGAAAAAAAGGGAAGGGGGAAACGCGATTCTCTATAAAGGAAAATTGTTTACAATTAAGTGTTAGAATAAGTATTTTCAACTTCGGCTGCGAAGTGTGTGCAGTGCAGTATTGCTGCGAGAATGGCATAAATGAGCTGTGCATTGAAAATTTTCGATTCGAATCGTGCTTTTTGCTTCATTTATATATGTACATTTAATCTTTAATATAGGTGTTTTTCATCAAAAGACGATAACAGTTTTTTATTACTAACTATTAGAGCCTTTCCCTATCAGCTCTCATGCTGACAATGTCATATAGCGCCATATCGAACTCGATTTAACCATGTTGAAACTGGGTGCAAGTTCATTAATATACGTAGAGATAATAAGTTCATTTTACAGTTTATCTATACTTATATTTAAGAACTCTGAGGCCGGTGTCCTGACTTAGAGGTAGCGCGTCTGGCTCGTGATCTGGGCACCTCAGGTTCGAGCCCTGATTTGGTCATGGTCGTTCCTTCGTGTGAGATGTGTGAATTAGCCCCATGTGACAAAGTGAATGTGTGTGTCATCTTGATTTGAGCTAGATGTCAGAATTCAACCTTCAGGTGTTCAGGGCTTTTATCCTCAGAAGTTACTGTATTCCCTTTCTGTGTTAAGACAGACGCATCATCATCAACATGAATATTAGGATAATAGATATTTTAGAATAGCATGTTATGCTATTTTTTTTTTATTTAAATGACAGATCATATGTCAGTAACCCTGAAAAATATTCATATGTAATCAGTATGTAATTTGTATGCAAATATTTTCTCCTACTTGGCGAAGTTTTGTTTCCCAAATATTATACATTCATTTGATAGAAGAATTTGGAGAAACCTTTTGCAGACTTAGACGTTTCCTTTTATATGTTCTGTTACGTTACAATTAAATCTTAATAAGAATGCACTGCTTACCAGTAACCTCACTCTATAATTTTACTTTCTCTCAGCCAGTAAAGCAATAAGATGCAATAATTCATTTTCTAATAAATATTATTTTAAATATTATAAATATTCATTTTCTAATAAATATATTCTAATAATAAATAATATTATTTTTATTGGTCAGAGAAAGCTAAAAGTTTTAAGTAAATGTGAAAATATGTAAATGGCAATACAATTCAAGAGATATATTTTTGCGTACGTATCCTTTTCATTATAAATCTGAAAAATCTTGTATATAATTTCTTTTCTCTGAAGATCAGAGGCACAAAACATGATTACTATCACAATTAATGACTTATTTGCAAACCTTTGTGTAATGTAAAGCCTAGAATTATGGCTAGAATTTCTGGCAGTAGAATTGGCTGCAGCCCAAAAACTTCATTTAAAGATTTCCTGATGAGTAGTAAAATCGTTTAAACACAAAACGTTGTTTTATATTTTCGTTTCTTTGTATTTTCACTGCAAAATGTGATCGATTGAATGTTATAGACTCAAAATAGAATCAATTGTAATTTCTACAAATGTAATTTACTGTAGGTGTTAAATATTTATTTAAAAATTATCTTAATTCTCTTCACCAATTTCAACTTTCAACCAGTATTTGAAAAATGTAGAGGGACGAGACTCTTCAGGGGCAGTTATTTAATTGTTTTCTGAGTTAGACTTTTCACAAGGGAAAACGAACACGAATACAAAAATACACTACACTCACTGAGAATGACACTCGCATCTAATAATGACCCTCTTCTAAGAAGGATTAAGAGAAATTGATGATAATAAGGTAGAGCCATCTGTTGTATCAAAAGAGAAGGTAGAAAAGTTATGTAACCACTACAAGAATAAAAAATATATTCATTTCTATTTATAAACAACACTAAGAATTAAAAAAATGTAATTAACAAAAGCGTTATGTACCTGAATAGCGAATGTTGATTTCGTTGAAGTCCCAGTTTTTAAACGGAAATTAAAAAGAAAAAAACATTCATATTGTGCAAATTATCTTTTGTCTCAAAGCCAATAACCACAATATGAACCGGTATAAGTATGGAAATTTTGTTACTACAATGTACAGTCATTCTATGATTTGATCTATAAACCGAAAATCTCTAAAAGAGATATGGATTATAATTAAGTATGTTTGAAAAGCAGAAGGTTATTAATTAGTCAAGAGAAATGAAAATTACAATGAATAATTTAACTTATCAATAAATTATTATATGAATATTAATATTCTCTCACAATGTAATGTATGGACTCATAATTAAGAGGAAATCAAGCATGAAAAAAAGAAAATAATATCATCATATCCATTAATATTCATAAAAAATTAATTCGATGTTTATTGCTATTTTTTATGTGTAAATCTTATGCGTTTCCTTAATGGATAGAGAATCATTACCAGGTTTTTTCCGTGATTCATGCATATTTTTCTATCAATATTGTAACAAATTCCACTACAACTAAGTCCGTAAAGACACCGGATCTTGATAGTAATGGGTATATGGGGTGAAAACAATCAGCATACCTCAAAAGAAAACAGAGAGGTTTATTTAACATGAAAACACTAATGCAAATACAAAAAAGAAGTACAATCGAGTTAAACAAACAATAACACACTAAAACAACAGCAGCCCTCGAGTAAAAATCAGCCACAGTACACAACGGGGGCAGATAGAATTTAACAGGAGATGGATCCTCGGAACTTAGCTAGTCTCTCCAAACAGCTAAAATACTCCCTTTTCTCTTCGCTTTAACTGTATCCAACTGCCGAGTCAGTACCACAAGACTGGCTCCTCCACATACAACTCGATGCTGTTTCTACAACCAACAACAGGATTCGGTACATAAATCAGTTTAGCACGCTCTTAACCTCTACATAAAGCTGGCTCTCCTCCGTTGCTTCGCTATTTTCTCGAAGACTTGTCTATGACTTCAACTACGATTCATTGCAGCTTGTGACTTCTGTCCTTTTATAGTTTCCGGGATGTGGACCAAGAACCTTCTGGGCTAATCAGACGTATATCAATTCCGATCGGATGGATCGTTAAAATTCTCGGAATTTCCAGCATTATCTATTTTGTTGCCAAATTTATAGTTAAGCTTTGGGATTACTGGCTCAGCACTTGAACTGAATTCAATACAAAGGATTGTAAATCGATCTTTTTGGGGATATAAAACTAACCATGCTTCGAAGCAACATTCAAAGTTTGTGAGAATATACTCTGTTTGAAATATTAATCAATAATTTCACATTTAATAATTGTTTATTAATGAGTATTTGTCTCGCGTAGTTGTTCGATGCTTAAATTTTCACATTGTCACTGATTTTATTTTTATTTATTCCAGTGCAACACAAGCTTTTTCTTTCTTTGAACTAGCAGAAAGAATTGAACGAACTAGAAAAAACATTCAAAATGAAAAAGAATGTTAATTGCTTCAATTGAAAGAGTTTGGAGAAGAATTTTTTTCTAAAGATATTGTTGTTTAATTGCTCTCAACTGTTTTATGTTAAGAAATAACAGAAAAATTTGGAGAACTTCTAGCTATTGTCTTGCAAGAAGAAATTCAAGAACGAATTAATTTTGGAATGCTTCTAACAATCAGAAAAAAGGGATTTAACGTGTGTTCAAAATAAAAGTAAATGAAATTAACATTATTAAATTACTAGTTTTCTTGAGCTCCTGAAAAAGAAGAATTATTTGAGACGTCTAACAAATTAGATCGCTAATTTATTAGTCTTGACTTTTTGCAAAATAATTAACGTTTATGACATTTGATTCTACCAATTTTCTCAAAAATACTTTTGGCATAGGCCTTTTGTTATTGTTTTCTATTTCCAATTATTAGGTTCTAAACATATGTGAAAAGCATTTCCTTGTAAAAGAACGAGCCGAATATGTTTTGCCATTTTATATAAGGACAATCTGATAAAACACATATGAAAGGCAATGATTATAATATACTTTTATTTTTCCATAAATGTTAATTTTCTGGTTTGTTATACTGTTTTTGCGAATTTGTAATAATATTTTCTAGCGTATTGAATCTCATAATAAAGAAAACGGTTTTATAGATAATTCTAATGGTTGGTTGGTTGGTTGTATTGATTCTTTTCGGTCACAAATGTTTGGCCATGCTGCGCCAAGCTAACGGTAAGGAAATAAGCCAGACCATAAAATCACACCAAATAAAAACATGAAAGCGGAAGGTATCAAAGTAAAAATACAGGAAATTAATGTACAATTATGCTAAAAATTAAATTAAGCCCTGTTGTGATAAAAGCATTTCAATGTAAAAAAGTGAAACATGAACAAAAGTCAAAGATTATTAAATACAAGAATAAAAGCCAATGGTTTTTAAAAACTCGAAAATATTTTGATGGTACGCTTTTCCCACCAAGTCTTGTAGTTTAAGAGAAGACGAATAGAAAAATTATGACGATGAACATTAAAATCAGGATATTCCCTCAAAACATGTTTAACCCTAAAAGCAATATTACAAGTGGTACACACTGGTACCCTTCCACCAAGGATCGGATGATGATGAGTATAACGAGTATGTCCTATACGGAGGCAGGTTAGTTTGACATCAACCTCTCGTATATGTAGAATAGGCCAAATCTCTATTGTGGGTTTTCTTAAATGTAGTTTCTTCTGTGACTGCAAATCCCAAGATTCTCGCCAAGTTGTAAAGAGGCGATGAACAAATGACTTTTTGACGTCACAATATGAGAGGGCCTGAGAGAGAGGTCTTGATGCCGATTTAGCTGCAACATTAGCCTTTTCATTTCTCGAAATTCCCACGTGACCCGGTACCCAGCTGAGAAATATATTAAATCCCCTGTTTTGTAGTGGCCTGCAGGTTAAACAAAATTTCGATAGTTACTGAATGTATATGGCTATGGAAATGAACAAGTGCCTCCAAAGTACTCATACTGTCAGTATATATGATAAAACTACTCTAAGTAAAACATGAAATTTCCTGTAGTGCGTAAAACATTGCCACCAACTCCGACGTAAAAACAGAACAAACGTTGTTTAGATGATAACTGAGTGTATCAGATGAAGTTATAAAGGCTCAATTGGCATGTCCATCTGATTTTGAGCCATCTGTAAGTACTGGGGTTAAAGAAGAATACTGAGTGCGATGGTGATTTCTAATGGATACTGAATTAATGGCGTGTCATCTCCCATCCTCCAAAATTGGCCACCATTTGACAACTTGCAGAAGTTGATGACATTATCGACTAAACAGATAATTACAGAAATAACAAAATAGTTCCATTGCTTTGCCGAATCTACATGATTGCTCAATTAGGACTTGCGTTAAGCTATTTGTTCTAATTACTCCTGTGTACTATACTGGAAACTATTTTTTAAAAACCCAAGAGATATAGTACTTACATTTAAAAGAACTAGGTTAAATGAGTTTTGAACGTATGAGTAGTCCAGCGAGTTCCTTTCGAAAGTACTGTTTAGGTTGATTTTCTACTTATTTACTCCTTTGAATCTAATTTATTTTTAGTGTTATTTTGTGTATCATCTATCTATATTCGCTTTTATGAATCCAATCTTTCTTGTAGGACAAATCATATTCGTTTATTACTTAGCTTATTGAACACTTTTCCTTATATATCTACTGTATTTTGGAAAAATTACAATAATAATATTAAGTATGATCTTAAACAGAAATTATGCCGCCTCTTCTGAATTGCTATTAAATTACTTGTGTTTCTAAAATCGTACTTAGAAGGAAATTATCATAAAATCGATAATTTTAAATGAAAACAATTCCAAATAAAATAATACCTTTAACAAAAATTTCATTAAATGCTATAAATTTGGATATGAATTTACTTAAGCAATTTATTTAATTTATGTTCTTTAACAAAAATTAAGAATCAAAATCAACAACTTTCTTAGAATTTATACAAAATGAATATAGCTTCTATGATCTGCATTTTTTATATATGTGCTTCAAAAATGATTAAGTCAAATAAAAGGTGCTTAAAAAGATTCATTCTTGTTAGTAATACTGAGTTGCTATCTATCCATTAGCACAATTGATAATTTTTTCCATTATGTCTTATTTTAAACTGAAATTGTATATATATTATTAAAAAAATATGTAGCAACTAAGGAGCCAGAGCTTTATGAGATGATTATCATTTTATTCATTTCTTTGACATATGGCAAATCAACCAAATCTCAGATACATCTTAAATGCAAAGAAAAAGAGTTCATCTCAAAATACGTGAATAAGATCTTTGCCAATGGGGGATTAAATCAAAAGGATGACTTGTTGATGGAAGAGAATTGCGTTATTGCTATCTGATGTGTGTATTTAGAAGAAATTAGTGACATACATACATCCACAAAATGTCGTCAATAATCCTATCATTTTTGGATTGCTTGCAAAAAGATGACAAAATAAATGCCACGCGTTCTTTGTTTCAAACCTAAAGTACGTCGAAAGTAAAATTAATTATTTCAAGTCAAGTTTAAAATACAATAAATAAAAAAATAGAAAAATAAAGAAAAAAATCATATTGCTTTTATATGAACTTTTTTAAATTTTCAAAATAATTTTTTTAATCAAATGGGTTTTTTTTCAGTTTGAATTTCTGAGGACAGTATATATTTTAAACAACCAATTTTTTGTAACAATCTTTTATAACATTTATTTCATACCTTTTAAAAATATAATGATAAAATAGCATTTGGTATGCATATAGGAAATGTAGGTATTATATATAATACCTGGGGATAGTATATAATTCGAATATTTCGTATGTTTAAAAACCTGGAATTCTATAAAATACCTAGATATATTCTACAGAATATTATTATTTCATCTATTGATAGTAACATTTATTTGAAAACAGTAAGAATTTCTTTGTTGATTGAAACTATTAAATGATTTTATTATTTTTACAGTTTTACTTACCTAAATGTTACTCCTATTTATCACTTAATGCACCGTAATTTCCTATCAGATTTAAATTGTGGAGAAGTATTTTAACTCATAATAATGTTTTTTTTTTTCTAAAAAGCTAATATTTGTTTTGAGTTTCATCTTAAATTAGATATGAAGATTATGAAATTAGATTAGATACTTATATAAATTAAAAATAATAGCAAGATAATTATATAAATTAAAAATACTAATAAGATAATTATATAAATTAAAAATAATGATAAGATTATTACATAAATTAAAAATAATAATAAGATAATTATATAAATTAAATTAGACACACAATCCCATACATTTCTTACTGGTCTTTCAGTGACTTCAGCATTGGTTTGGAAATATTTGTTAAAATGTTATCTAAAAAAAGTGCTCACTAATCAAGAACTAAAAAATTATTTTGAATCTGAGAGATGAATATTTAAAAAAAATTTGAATTAGACTCCTTCCCTCCAAAACACACACACACAAACAAATCTGGTCGCAGTCTTTCTTCTCCTCACAGAAAATATATGAAACATGTATCATATATTCCATCCCTGTCAAAGAAAAACGCTCTTTTCAAAACTCTCGGAAAAAACCCCCCCGAAACGAAACGCAATATAAACGATATCAAACATTCTTCCTCTAGCTTGATTTCATTTAGCAAAAAGCCTTTTATTGAACTTTATATTCAGTATTTCTCTCAAATAAATAAAATAAGTCCAATATGTATTTTTGTGTGATTTATTTTTTATTTCTTTTTCTTTAGGGGTATCAAGCAGCAATGCATACTATTTTTCTCAATACATTTGGAATTTCAGTTAGCGTGGGAAATTTTTTGAACTACATTCCTTGTAAACTGAAAGGGAACATTTTTTGAATGATATTCGTTGGAATCAGAGGGGAAACATATTTCATCTTGTTATTTATTTACGTAAATATAGGAATTTACGTAAACTGATCACATTTTTCTTTTTAAAAGTTTGTAGGTGTTCAGACAGGTGAGCCTTCTATACAGCTTTGAGACAATAAGCTGAAAATGTAACAATTACAATCATCTCCTTCATCACTTTATTCAATCACCCTTTGTTTAATATTAAAGAGGGATATATTGAGATTAATTTTAAAGTGATATAATTTACATAAATTGCTTCGGTAACTAAAACAAACACCTTATCTTACTTTAAAGAGCACATCTAAATAAAGGTTCAGCTTGAGCGAAATATTTCATTTACAAACCTGTAATTGAAGAAATTATTTTTAATGAATCTTCTACGGTATTAAAAAGTTAAAAAATAAATTTTTTCTTGAAAGTTTTTGCAAATATTTCTTTTTAGAAATGTTAAATAATATTTAAAAAATCAGATAATGTTTGATTTTCGGATCTGTTTTTGTAAAATATTACTAATATATTTGAAGAGTTTAGAAGAAAAGGTAAGCATCCTTCAAAAAACAGCAGCTATGATCTCAAAACTTTTAGATTAAATTAAGGCTATGAATTCAAGGAAAGAAACGCATTTCTCTATTATTGTATGACATTTAATCTTCATTACATTAGTTATATTTGTTACAATTTTATCGATATTTAGAATAATTATAGCTTTTATATTTTTTTCCTAGTGAAACTTTCTTTTGTGATTGATCAAATCATCAATTTGTAATTTGTTAATCGTCTTTGCTTCAATTTAGCACTCTAACTATCAGGAATTTATACCCTTATGATACATTTCTTTTATACTCACAGCGTTCTAAATTAATGATTTCGATTCTATTCTTAATACTATTACAAGCCTGTAATGTTGCTTCCCAGCATGGTTAGCTCGGTTTCTGGAAAGACCATTTTACAATCAGTCATGTAGATCCTGATCGAAAGCCGCATTAGTAATTTCAGAGTGGAAACTGATAAATCAGGAAAAAAACTCAGGAAATTCCGGAAACTTTGAGAAATTTAGAGATCCATCCAATAGAAACCAAAATATGCCTGACTGGTCCCGAAGCTTCTCGACTCACCTTCCGGGAGCAATAAAAAACCAGAAGTCCAAAGCTGCAATGAATCTTAGTCAGTTGGAGTTGTGAAACGAGTTGTGGTGGTAAGTTCGTAAGCCACATAACAACTTCCAAACCTCAAGTTCGAACCTCAATAATGCCAACTGAACCTTCTTTCTGAACCAACAAACGAAATCTTCGGGGCGCCCTCTACCGGTAGCAAAATTCGCTATAACGTTTGGCGCGACAAAAACATTTGTCGCCTGTCACAATATTTGGCAAGATAAAAAACGTTCGCCACCAGCCAAAAAACACTTGGCACAATAAAAAACGTTCGTCTCACCTCCAATTCACTAGAAGGGTAGTAATGTGGTGGTAAGTTTATGAGCCCCATAACAACTTCCAGACCGGAGTGTACACTTTTGTCTAGGGGTGTTGTCACGCGCCTACGGATTCAGCGGACTCTAGATCGAACTTCAAAGAAAGCAGGGTCAAAAGAATAACGAAGCAATGGCGGAATAGTTCGACGTTGGGTGAGGAATTTCAAAACTGAACTGTGTCCTGGCGTTTGTTGTAGAAGTAGCATAGTGTCGAGTGTTGAATAGCCAATTGAATAATAGTGAGTCGGCAATTGAAAACAGCTAAATCGAGGAGTCAGTGATGATTTTCAGGCATTTGAAGAGGCCTTAGATTGAAGCTACATGAATTCCCTCCGTCTGCCGAATTGTGTCAGACCACTTTGTCTGCCGTGATCGTTATAACTACTTATGAACTACAGATTGTTGTAGTGTGCTTATGTGTGTTGCCTGTGTATATTATTCATCTTTGTTTTAGTGTCTTCGCATTTAATAAAAGTCGTCGTTCGTCATTGAGACCTGCTGATTGTTTCACACCATACACCCACAATAAGCGAATCCGGTGACTTTACGGACTTAGTAATCAAACTGAAGTTCCTTAAAAATATAGATGCATTTGTTGGGGAGGCAAGGTTAGTTGTAAAAGGGATCAATTGGAAAAAGAGAAAATAAAATGCATGGAAATGTTGAAATATGGGAAAACAAATTAAAGAGGAAATAAAGGGTATTGAATCCAAGCATAGATTCTAAAAAAATTTCTTTTGTTGGTGAAGATATGTGCATAAACTCTGCCGATATAATTTCATTATATTATATTACATAAACATCCCGTTTTGGAGCAACAGTAAATTTGATTTTGGTCACTTAGTTTAAAATAAATTCACTTCAAATTCTTCGCTATCCATCGGTATGGTATTTGACAATGTAGTTACAGTGCACTAAATTGCAGCAACCGATGGGCATCGATGTTTGTGGTTAAGCTCTATTACATGACTGTTTCTTGGACAAATCGGATTTTGACCTAGAAACATTTTGACTCAAGGCAAGGCGGATTCAGCGCAGGGTCATAGTAGCTTGCAGGTCATAGTGGCTTGCAACTCTAATGTAAGAAAATGAATTCAATGTTTGATTTTCAAAATGTGTATAGAAAATATGTGAAATAAATAGCTATCCATCATTCACTTGCGTTTGATGCTATTTTGATATTAACAGACTTTTGCATTGATTGGTTGAATAATTTTACATTTATATTATCTTAAAAGACATAATATCATTTTTATCACAATGTCAAATGCTAAAAACCGTCAAATAATTTACTAGCTTTAACAAATAAAAAACTATAAAAAGTAATAATTTTAAATAAAATAGCAGAAATAGATTAATTCTGATTACTCTACATCCTACTGTCTAGATTACGACGAAAGTTGTTACTGTTTATCCATAGAACCTTTCAACAACCTGAACATAGATTTTCAACAATCTCAACACAATTTTTTCCGGTTAATTTCAGCAACATATTTCGATTTTAAGAGAGAAACTTAATCGAAAACTTTGAGTTTTCTTTCCTAATAGATTTGCTTCCGATATTTGATTAAGGCCAGAATGACTTTCGAAGTTAGGGGATGCGTGTTGCATTTAAAACTCATCCAACGAGTTATTCCATTGCCTTAGTCCGTAACTCTGTTCTCTATGGATATAACGCGAAAGGGGAAATTGAATGCACTGCTATTTAATTATTCCGCCGAAAACTTCCCCAAAACTGGGATGGAGGGGCGTTGGTTTGAGTTTGGAACAACACGAAATGCAGCCTATTTATGCCTGATTTAATTCTGTTCGCTTAAAATTCTGGCGCTTTTCTCTTCGTCTGAGGAGATGAGTTTGGTGTTGTCGTGGCCGAGATGGCTTATAAATTATTGAAACTTTGTATGAAGAATTTAATTGTCAAAAGGTAAAGTTTTATTCGGTGGCCCATTTCCAGCTGGTTTGGGAATGTAAGCTGTTTACATTTAAGATTAGAATGTGACAGAGGGGATTATAGTTAAAGAGTCTGGAATGTTTGCTCTGTTAGCAAAGGTAAATCCCACATATTAAGAAATATTCTCACATTATATATATGTATACTTTTATAGAGTAGGAAAAAATAACTGATAATATCGCTTGAATCAGCATATTTGTGAACTATCTTCACCTGGATTTCAAGAGAAACAAATTTGTAGAGGAACGAGACTTTTTGTAATTTCATTATCAGATAGATGAAACAACAGACCAGTTTCAGGAAGAGTTATATTATTATTTTCTAAGTTCCACCATTTAAAAGGCAAAACAAACACAAACATGAAAATATTGAACACTATCTTCGACCTTCAAGACAGGTTCATAGGAAATATACCTTGATGTTAATACAAATATACCATCTGTTGTATCAAAAGAGAAGTTAGTAGAATTAGGCAACTGTTACAAATGTTAATAAATGTGAACACTATCACGATGTTATGAACACTATCTTCGACCTTCAAGACAAGTTCATAGGAAATATACCTTGATGTTAATACAAATATACCATCTGTTGTATCAAAAGAGAAGTTAGTAGAATTATGCAACTGCTACAAATGTTAATAAATCATAAAAAATCATTTCAGTTGTTGTCTATGACAAATTTGTATCTTGATGTCTCATCTCATTTAACAATGAGTCATTTCTAGTATTTTTTATGAAAGCAAAACCGTGTTAGAATGCAAAGTACACACGTTTTATAAAAAGTAATTTGCATAGTAATTTTTAACTTCTACTATATGGGTGGCCAAGGACAGAATGTTAGAAATTTAGGATTAAATGAGACATATTTTTAAGAGGTGAAAGGGATAATGTTGCGACAGAGGCTCCGTTTTGAATAGTTTTTGATGTCGTAATAAAACACAACTTTGAAAAAACGTAATTAAAATATTATAATTTATTAAATAAAATAATGCTGGCATGGACACGCACACACCTCCTTCAACATTTTCATATTTGAAAATTAGATTCTGACATGAAGATCTGATATAATGCACAATATTTCATTGAATTACCTATTTTAATAAAAAAATATAGAGTAATTTTGGCTTGAAGACCTGATTTGCTCTATGATATTTCCTTGAAGTTCATAATTTGATTTCTTTTCGCTGAAAAATTGTCTCATAAAAAGGAAAGTGCTTGAAATAATAAATGCTTAAATAATCTGTGTTTTTCTCTCTGATCTACAGAACAGATAATTTCACCTATTTACAATATTTTGTATCGAGAAATTTTGTAGCGTAGAAATGAGTGTAATATTTATAGTATTAATTAATTGTATTCAAACGAAATTTTAATATTTTGTAGTGATAAGCTCAAGCTATATTAACAAATAAATCAGTTATAAATTATCTTAAATTTCAAGCCATTATATTTTTGTATAGTAACTATTAAGTAGTAATGCACCCTTCACTTCCTAAGTTTGGCAGATTTAAAAAAAAATACTTTTCTTTCATATTTTAGATTTTAATTATTTTAATCAATGATACATTTCTTCCTTGTTTCAATAAATATTTATTTGTTTTATTTTCATTCATTCCTGAAATTTAAAGAAGAAATATTGTATTTATTATCTAAAGTATTAACTTCAAGGAAAAGAACGTGAAATTACAATACCCTGAAAGACAATGTGCTATTAGAATATCAATTGCTGTTGCATTTTTAATGGCTCTATAATGTCATGAAACTTGCATGTATATAATGAAAAAGTCAGATATAACCCACTATTTAATATTAAATGCAATTTGGTATCTAAAAATATTAAATTTCATTGAAAAAATCATAACCAAATTTCTACAAATCATCTGGAAGTCAAACATGCCATTGAAAAATAAATAAGATTTAATAAACATTAGAATTGTTTTTATCATTTTATTTACGTTACTTCATAATATTTAAAAATTTAATAGTGTCTAAATATTACTTTGTGTTTTAAAACTATTTCTTGATATAAAATATTTTAGTCTTTTATTTGCTATTAAATAAGATGAAATCTTGGAATGATTAAAGATTTATATTAGACAGAAAAAATAAAAAAGTCTTAGCCGAAAAGAATTTTCTTCAATTAACTTCCTTTCAATATGAAAAAAAAGAAATGTCCTTCAATTAAAAAATAAATAGGATTTCCCTTTAATTATAAAATAAATAGAAAATACCCTTCAATTAAAAAATAAATATAATATCCCTTTAATGAAAAATAAATATAAATTCCCTTCAATTAAAAAATAAATAAATAGAATTTCCCTTCAATTAAAAAATAAAATCATCTATGCTGGCTTTTATTGATGAAATTGGCTTACTCAAAGTTTCTTACTATATCAGTTCGGATTTATGGAATACGTTCCAAGAATATTCTATTCTGAGAAATATAATCCTAAGCAATTCATGCATGGAAAAGTAATTGGGTTTCATCTTCGAATATATTTTGTCACGTAAATAGGATTGCGTGGGATGTGGAGTACTGTGGTGGGCGACTGTTAATGAAAATAGTCATACTCCACAAATTCTGTTGAAGCTTTCTGTACAAGCTTTTAGAATTTTTGAAAATCCATTTTTAAATAAGTAGGAATTGCTTTTGTTTCTTAGGTATCAGGAACAGTTTTTTGAGTGATAGAGTAAAATGAATCGAAGACGATATATTTCCCCCGCCCCCCTAAAACCTGGATTTATGATTATAAAAGAGTATTTTCAATTATATATATTTCTATTTTCATATTTTAAATGAAGTATTCTTATTTTTATACATTTCTTTTTTTAATTGTATATATTTAAGTATTTTTATTTCCTTATATTTCCATATTTTATTTTAATAGATCGTTATAAGTTTTATAGAAATTTGAAACAAATGACTTCTAAAATTATCTTTATGAGGCAGCATTCATATAAATACAAAATTAATGTCAGGAATTCATTTCGAAAGTAACAAAATATTAAAATTATATACTGAAATCTTAAAAAAAACTGAATAAAATTTAAACTAAGCAATTAAAAAAATGAGTGAAAAACCTAATAAAAAGTTTCATCGCATAAATTAAATTAATATATCTAATTAATTTAATAATTAATCCACCCACTTACTTTAAATATAATAGAATTTTTGTCACTAAAAACAATAATTTATACCGCATTAAATTAATGTGACTGGAATTTCCATTAGAATTCTTTTGTTTAAGAACAGAAAAACGTTATTTTCATTTTACTACAATACAAAATATCTGAACTTTGACATTGATCTTTAACCTTAAAAAATTTCTACGTCTTTTCAAAAGTATCCAAGAAACAGTAATTTTATAAATGTGGTATTTTATGTGAGAATTTCCTATATTTCTTTTCCCAAATTTGTTTTTAATTTTTGTATGGATTTAAAAAGGTTTAAAATATACTTTTAATGTAATATTATTTCTTTAAAGTAAGTTCTTTCTGTGCTGTAAACAGTAGCGAAATGATTCGCGCATTAAAAGTGTTGGAGTCTCCGAACAAGCAGAATTTCATTGTAAGCAGTCTGGTTTTTCATGTATTCTTTGTTAAATATAATCTATTATTTTGATAACTCACTAAACTATTATTTTTAAATAGGATTTTCACTTTTTTGTTTTACCAGAGTTAAAAAATACGAATTAAGAACATTTTATGACATTTTAAACTTTCTAAATAAGACAGTTTCTATTAATGCATTTGAAATGAATAAATGGAAAAAAGGATGAAGACGATGTGATATTGTTGTAGAATATTTTTATTTAATACTAAAAATCATAATATATTTTAGCTGTTATATCCTACCTAAAAACATACTTAGCTACTAAGAAAAACATTTATTGAAATTTAAGTTCTTTCTAATAATTTATAAATAAAATCTTTAAATAAAGATGAACATTTGGGATTTTTTTGCATAAGTTTTAAATTTAAAATTCAAAAGTAATCATATATGAGAAGTTTTTTACTAATTTCCCAAAATGTGATATCCTGGAGATGAAAATAACTTTTTTTTGCTGCACAATATCCGCATTTAATTTTAAGAAATAAATTAAAAGCATTTTCAAAGGTTAGAAAATAAGACATAAAAAACAACCGATACATCTTTTTTAGCTCTTTCTAAAACCAATTACATGCACATTTGTATTTAATGTCTTTAAAGTTTTTGAAAAGATTGAAAGTAGTGAAATGAAAAAAAAAACTTTTCCCATGATGTGAAGAAGAGTAAATTAAGACAACAACTTTTTAAAAAGAAAAGACAGTTAACATTCCAGAAAAATAGCCACGAAGTACCAAGTAACATGTTTTCTTTAAAAACAACGCAACCAATTGAGAAATTTAAAGCACCTTAAATGTAATTAACCTGAAAAACTTTTATCTTGTTGGAATTTGTAGTTCATCTAACTGCAAGTTTCAAACACAAAGTAATTTTTAGATATCAACCTTTAAATATATTATTTCTTTGAATTATATTGATTGAATTGATTATTTGTTTTGAATTATAAAGAAAATCGTATAGTATAGCGAAATAGTCATAGGTTTTGTAAAAACAAAAAAATAAAATCTAGGCAATAATGCAGCATATTTACTTTGAACAAACTTGATGTAGATTTTAATCTAATGTATTTCTTAAAACACTAGTTTGTATCTAATATAATTTTGAAATACAATATAAAACATTGATAGGGAGAAACATTGATAGTTCTCGACAATCTCTTCAGGTAGCACATTAAATTCCATCAATCACCATATTCAAATGTATAAAAAAACGTATAACTTACCCGCCAAATGTAATATTAACGTTTTTCTTTCACACCTGATTTAAACGGACACCCACCGTTTTCTGAAAAAAATTAAATGGAATCTGGTCTAGATAATTGGAAACAATATACATTTAATGGTTAAAACAAGAAAAGATTTGAGAAACTTATGCTTGAATATGGATGTTTGTATCTTTAGTTGCAGAAGCCTTTTACAGTTGACTAATATTCACACTTATTTCCATAGAAATATAATAAAATAATATTCAATGTGAATTCGTTTTATTTATTACCCCAATTAAAAACGAATTCTTTCAGAATAATTATCGAAACAACAAATTAATTCAGAAGCAACTTCTCATTAAAATAAGAATAGAAATGTTCGTGTAAGTCATGATAATTTACATTTATAAGAGATTTGAACTTCTTTTGGCAAAAAAATTGATTATTCTCAGACATTATGTTAATGATGGTCACGCTATACTTCCTCACAAAAAGAATGAAATATTTTGACTCTACCACCTCATATATTCCACCTAAATGAGTAGAATGAGTAAGACATAATAATTATACATCTTAGTGGAACATTTTATGAATTAAAAGCTAGGAAACCTTTTAAGCATGTTTATCAGATTATCTTAAAATATTTGGTAAAATGTAGTTGATGAATATTTTTCTAAAAAATTTGAAAGGGAAAGAAATATTCAATCTATTCTTTCTAATGATGAATAATTCGAAATATTTGCTGAGCCTCCAGATTCTAATTCAGAGATATAAATAACTAATCATCGAGTGCATTATTTAATATCATTAGAGAAATTCAATGTATTAAAGAGAAGGGAAAAATGGTTCTACAACCAAAGACAATGAAAATCTGTCTACTTGATCATCTGCTTAACATAAAATAATAAGAATTTTATGTTTAATATAAAATTCTTTATATTTATAAAATTCCATCGAAACAAATTTGCTCATTCCTCTTACCAGCATGCAATTATTAAAATTCAATCATTATTAGCCGAACTGTACATGATGAGAGAGTAAATGATTACTTTAGATTTTAAATCATTTAAAAACTTTAAAATTGCATTAATTCCCTGCAGGTGGAAAGGTTAATTTTGCGGACCTTTTAACTTTTTCCGATAAAGGACGTAGCCGTTCATATTAAAAATTGGTCATCCCTAAAAGAAGAATTTTTAAAATTCATTCCTTTGAAATATATTATTTGTAGAAACATATGTTAGATTAATGGTTTTAATATCAAATTAATAAAAAAATCACTTTTTTTCTGCTAGAATTATTTGTCACCATATTAATAAAGAAATCAGATTTTTTAAAACCCGAGCAGAATATGTACGCGTAACGAAAAGCTCCCTAGCAGTATTATAGAACAATAAAAGTTATGATTGAAATCTAAATGTCTTAAAATAATAATATGAAACGATGAAATTATTATATCAACAGAGATATATAAAGCATAGCTTTTATGATAGCATATTTGTAACAGTCTACAGTTAATTATTACTTACTCTCTGGAAGGATTAATTATGAACTGAATCTTTTGTTTGGATTATGTTGCTATAAGAGTGGAATTTTATTAGAAATATATTGATGAAGAAATTCAAATATCTGGTGCTTGTATGAGTGTGGGAATGAACAATGAAAAAAATATCTAACAGATTCAGTAGCAAATAACGAAGCCTTATTTTACTCAAAATTCGGTATACGGGTTAAATACATAGGCGAAACGGTTAGATAAACAGCAGTTGCTCTAAACAACAAATCAATATTAAGTTCTCAGAAATAATTTGTAGGAAAGGGATTTCGTTCAATTACTCATGTCTTTCCTGCCGGTCAAAGACTCCCCGTGCATGTGATGACGAGTGCACGTATAAATCTGTCTTGGCAACAAAGCCCTCCATGTCGAGATAATACCATTGAAGGTACTAGTTCAGTGTTCAATAAGTGATTCAGGTATAAAGTACGATCGGCAAACGAGTGACTGAAATGCATGAATGATGTTCGCCCGGTAAAAAAAGTTATGACGCATGATTAACAAAGATGTACTCTTGAACTTAGAAAGCGCCATTGAACTATCGGCTTAAAATCACTGACTTTAACAGTGGGCTTTTCTAGAACAAGTGCCATAAAAAATAACAGCTCGTGTCTTCCGATTCTTCTACTACATTTTTTATGATTTGCATGACAAAATAAAGAAACTTCTGGAACAATATTCGGAAATCGAATCCTCACAAAGATTTTCAAATATCTAAGCCTTTCCTTTATGCTGTCAAAGTCACCGAACTCATATCCAAGCTTCCCACCATAGCCGTGACTCACTAACCCAGTATCCAACCAGCATACATTACTATATCTATAAAAATATGTACTTACCAAGAGGCTCATTACTCAGGAAATGAATAAATTTGTAACAGCATCATATGTAAGCCACACTAATTTCTGATGCTAAATAGATTGCTTCGTTCTTTAGTTAACTTTTCCTAAATTTCACACCAGTTTGAGAAAAACAAAATTATTTTGATCTTTAATATTGAAACGAACTCTGAACCTACTTCCTTTCTTCAAATGTTTCCAACAAGACCTTTACTAAAGTAATGTAATTTATATGCCTCCATACTGGAATTGAATTTTAAATGCGCATTCAGAGTCATGAACAAAATTATTTTATCTATATATCTATCTCAAAAGAGTATTTTTTTTATTTAAATTCCTTTATTATAATGTATCGTCATAAAAAATTATGGGATGAAGATAAGGGATAAGAGCATCCATAATTAGTCGTGCACAAAAAAATTCAGATGTAGCATTTTTCATAAGTTTGAGCAAAAAATATGATCTAATCGGATATTTAAGAAAACACTCTTTTTTTGTCTTATTTAATAGAGGTTTATATAGAATTTTAAAGGAACAACTTTCAGAAAATGAGTTTTGGGAATCAAACTGTGTAATTAGTAAAAAATAATATATCCGCAAAAGCGACATGAAAATTTCTTCTTTAAGAAATTTTATGACTAATTGTGTCTTTTTGGATTTTCACTGAACAGAATATATTGAATGGAATGAACATAAAAATGGGAGAGAAATTTCTTATCATTTTAAACATTGTTTGATAGATGATAACTAATACTCTTTCTACGATGATAACCAATAAACCATTGATTTATCTCATTGTAAGAAGGATTTTCGTAAGTATTGTATGAATACACACAGGGTACTTACATGACATGATCTCCAAGATCTTGTTTCTGTACGATGATTTGGAATTTTTTGATGCCAATTTTATTTTCATCTATATACAATTTCTTATCAAAGTTTTGTCCACCATTTTTTATCAAAGATATTGCTTCTCAAATGATTAACTAATGTATTTGGTTGAAAAATTATTGTTCACAATTTATGGCATTAAGTGACGTATAACATTCTCCACAAATTAAATACCTCAAAAGACATATTTATGTTAAACTAATTATACCAAATTAAGATTTATTTTTATGTGCGAGAATTAAATTCAAAATAAAGAGAAAAATGGCGGAAAAAATGAAGATTTTCGTGGTATTGTTATGAAACATTGTTCAAATTATATAGTTATAGGATATTTTTGAAATATTTGGATTGTTATGCAACATTGTTCAAAAAGCTATATTGTTATGAAACATTGTTCAAATATCTGTATAGTTATAAAACATTGTTCATATATCAATATTGTTAAGTACCGACATCTTCCAAAGAAATTTCTATCATTATACAAGAGGAAGTTGGTTATTTTTTATTCCTTAAAAATCTGTTATTTTATACCTTTTAAGTATTAGAGTAAGTTTTGAGAAATAATTGTTCAGAACTTATGGGATTAAGTAATACATAAAAGTTCACTAAAATAAATTCTCCAAAATGTATATTTCTTTTAAATCAATTGCATTCTATTAAAAATATTTTTAAAAGTATGATAACCGGATCAAAATAAAGAAAAAAATAGTGGAAAAAGAAGTGAAGGTTTGCTTTATATTGTTATGGAATATTGTTTAAATATCTGCATTGTCATGTATCTACATTGTTTAAAGAAATTGCTATCATTCTGCTACAAAAAGTTTAGATATTTTTTGTCCCTTAAAAATAATAGCACATTTTTGAAACTACAATAAAAAAACTACTTTAATTTGCATTTTAAGAAAGCTGGATAAAACACCTAAGGGTATAATTTCCTGTCCATTATATGAAGAAGTTTTTGAAAATCCTTATTGCGAAAACTTTTGAAAAATCATTCTTCATTTTTCTACCAAAGACTTTGAAAAAAGAAATGAAAGCAAAACCCCTCCATCACTTAACAATTCCTTAAAATGCTTTGAAAGAAGTTTTGTAAGACTTGAATGGACCCAATTTTTCATACCTAAAATAATCTTTTTTTTGTATTGTAAAAACTTTTCTTCATATAAAAAGCATTTACATAATCTTAGCTTATGAAATATTTTTTTTTTCTTTAACGAATTTTTTCATTTATAAAATGTTTCTTATTTTATCAGATAAAGGCGTAAATACTTATTTTCTTGATACGTATGAAAAACATAACTCTCGTAAATTTCTACGTGTATTTCATGTTGTTTTTGTTGCATTCTGTTATCCGATAAATTATAAATGGTATGTGTAATTTCTTTATCCTGTCTCAATGATGTCACTCAGATTAACACAATATTCTTTCAACAAGGAAAACAATATGATATTGGCACAAATTCTTTACTTTTTAATAAAAATATTATGCCGGAAATAATAATATTTGCAGATCAGAGAAAGCTTACACTTTTAGTACTTTTGAATTGAATTCACTTGTTTAATACTAGAAAATCAGCTAAGCATTTTCAATATTCATTTCACATTTAATAAAAAATCCTAATTAAATTATTTATATTTAGGGAAACTGTAGTAAAAAATATATTGCAAATCAATTGAACTTATTAAATTAATATAAATCTCATAAAATAATTTCAAATTAAAATTTTGAATTTAAGGTATTAGGCCAGAAGGTTTGACTTTAAAAATAATTATTTATGGGGAATAAAATAAGCAATAATACTTAATTTGAAAGTTAATTCTATAATCATAAATGGAATTTGAGCCTAAAATTGGGACATAATAATTATGTTTGGCTCTATTAATATGACACTTTGACAAACAAAATTACCTTGAGATTCGAAAAGCAAAGTTGTAACTCAAAGTTTTCTTAGAGTCAGAGCACGAGATTATTTTGAGATTCGTATTTATCAATCTTGGTCCTATGAAAAAGTCTTAGTACTCCTCCTAAATTCCACATATCGTATCGTAATTCTTTAGACTACGGATTAGTTTTGTTTTTTTAAAAGACAAGGATTATTTCTTGAATAACCAATTTTCAATTTACTTTACAGATTTCTCGATATCTTAGAATAGTATTATCTTTTGTTATATTTATTTATGAATAGTAATGGCAATAAATCGCATTTGCTTCTTTCCTAAGATGGAAAAAGCTGTTTACAAATCACTTGTAATGTCGCAAACTGCAGTATTTATTTTTAAAGATTTTACAAACTCCTTCCTAAAATGTCTTCTCTTGAAAAATGACTTATGCGAATAACATTGGACAGTCTGGAAATGTTTGATACTTTATAAATTATTTATTTACCATATATCAGATTCAATATTTGGACAATCGTTTGAATGCTGAATTTCAGAAAATATCTGGACAATATAAATAATAGCATACCATTTAGACAAAATAAAAATTACTCTAGAAAATAATTAAATTCAGAAGAATATTGCTTCACTATTACATTTTTATGTCTAGATGGTCATTTTATTGGAAATATTTTAAGATTATTAACATTTTGCATTTTAAAATTCTTATAAGGAGGAAAAGCATCTTCAAAAGAATTTTTACAGAATGTCCCCCCAAAATAATTCTCTTTGAAAACTTTCTAGAGATACATAGCCATTTTTCTCTCGGAATTAATTAAAATTGTTCTGCTTATATGAAGAAAAGGGTTTTTCTTCCAATTTTTAAAATTTAAATTGCAAATAAAATTATAAATTAAAACATAAGGAATTTAATCGTTTATATTAGGAGATTAGGAATTAAAACTTTCGAAAGAGATACAAGAGTTGATTTTTCTTGCATCCATCGCACTTCATAGAATATAGGATAGATAATGGAAGGATAGAAATGATTAAAGATAGAAGATATCGAAAGAATATAGAAAATTGAAACTTTTGAAATACTAGAGTTGACTTTTCTTGTAACTATCATATTCAAAATTTTTTGCGCTGTCTGCTAGGCATAGTTTTGAGTAATATCTAAAGTTTTTACTGAATAATTTATATATTTAAACTTGAATTCTAAATATTCGGTTAAAAACAAATCATGTTTATGTTGAGGATTAGGGATATATTTTGAGGCAGGCATAATCCGCCAGTTTCTGAGTTAGGCAATGCATCATTTTGATGTTATTGTGTTGGAAAGTATTTCTACGGCTGCATATGAATGTTTTCTAACGATAACAACTTCACAAATCAAACTTTACGCGGCAGTTGAACGATTTCCTTATTTTGCTGTTCTATTATCATATGGAGTGTTAGAACAAAGACAGTGAAGTATGTATGCTCTAATCAAGAGGTATTAGAAGTTGAAGTTGTTGAAGTTTGATCTTTCGTAATTGGAACAAAACGTATTGCGATTACACAATAATTTAATTTAATTTAATTGTATGTTTGGGAAATGAATGTGAATTACAATCCTAAAAAGTGTAATTGAATTTATAAAACCTATATGATACAATAATAAATATTAAACATATAATGATAATAACTAAATAAATATTAATTATATATTAAGATTAGTCGGAGTATGACAACATTCCAAATTATTATTAAAGGTGCTCCAGGTAATTATATTCCAAACATTAGGTTGAATATGGCAACCCTCTAGATAAAGCGAATACCCATCGGGGTTGAAAGTTTAAAAAGTCCTTTCATTCTATTATTTGGCAATATTTCAAGATTGAGTTTTATGCCATTGCATTTCACATCGCTGAATAATTTCTAAAATTTTTTTCTACAATTCCTGTAGCTATAAATAGTTTCAATAGATCATAACATGCAACCACTAATTTAAGAAGGAGGCGTTTAGTGTTAGGGTCTCGTAAGTACGGGTTACTGATTATGATGCTCATACAGATAATGCCCCTTTTATTTTCTACTTTAAAGCCAGAATCTATTTGCTTTATAATTGTCTTGAATTCCGCAGTATTTTTTTGCCAAATTCGATTTAGCTCTTCGTGAATTTTTTATCTACTCGAATAAAGAGAATGAATGATAGTAAGTTAGTTTTCTAATAATTAATGCTAGTGATTCTGTATTTAATACTGAAGGCTGAAAGTTTTAGCTTCCATATGTACTACCAAAATAAAACCATTCCTGAAAATATCATCTTCATGCAGTATCATCTTCATGCTGTAACTTCATTGTAACAAGTAAATGTAACTGAGTAATTAGCTGTTTAAACTTGAAGATCAGTTAATAAAATAAAAGTACTTTATGAATGCCGTCATCTGTGAATGACGTCTTAACGACTTGACAAATCCAATAACCTAATGGTAAATGCAAAAAAGTTCGAGAGAAAACATCATCTTAAAGGCTTATTGAACATTCTAAAAAAATGTAAAAGTAGAAATTTCTGAGGAAAGATATATTTTGTTAAATAGGGAAAATAAATATTAAAAGTTAAAATTTGAGATAATTTTTGTTTTTCCCTTTGTATCCATTTCAGCTCTAAATAGTTGAAATATTCTGCACACAAACTAATAGTATTTCATTGACATTATAATTTACGGCTTTTTTTTATAATATAAAGTGTAGTCTTATGACCAATACTTTTGACCGAAGACTTGGCTCTATCCAATGGAATTCATTTAAAGAGGATTTCTTGATGAATATTGCTTTTGAATTATTTGTGTGTGTGTTTGCATGAACTGAGGTAACAGATCAAACATTCAAGGCTTAAAATATGATTAGTTAAATTTTTGCTCATTTCTTAATGTAATCATAGATAAATTTCATGTATATATTTTGGAAATTTACGTTTTTCGACTTTTTTTCCACCTAATATTTATTACCATCCATGATTGGTTTTATTCATGCAAAACACATACTACAAAAAAGAAGCGCGTAAACGCAATAAATAAATACTTGGGTAATAAAAACTGATTATTTCATGATTTCCTTGAAGAAAAGTTAGAGAATAAATTTTTGTTAATTGATGTTAGGGTGTGCCAGTTGGGTTTCCTGTTGCCATGAAGCCTTGAACTAAATAATCAGAATTTGTAAAAATGAAAATATATTATCATTCCTATAAACCATTCATATTATTACCCTTCATATGAGCTATTCTTATTATTACCATTCAGATATCCATTCATATGAACCATTTATATTATTATCAATCATATGTACGTTCTAGTGCTTTGATTGGCCGACGTCCTGGCAAAGGCACGAGTCCCTGTTCGGGCATTGTTCTTCTTTATCTGTGTTCTATCCGTGAGGCGTGTAAATGTGTCCCCCTGTAAAAAAAGGTTGTGCAAGCGAATGTGTGTTATCCTCATATGAGCTAGAAGTCAGACTTTAGGTGCCCAGGAATCTTTATCCTGAGACGCTACTGCACCCTCTTTCCATGGAAACATGGGCACATCATCATCATCAGTACTTTGATTAAAATATTGAAAGTAATTGATTATTTATTTATTAAAACACTAAGTGTGTTTAAATAAATATGTTATTACCAGGTATATACTTTGTAAATTCAAAATATCAGAAATAATATAAGTAATACAATTGTTTTTTGTAAACACACAAATAAGTTTTCGTACAGTGAATTAAAAATTGTTAGAAAGAAAAATAAAGAGACTCATTTGATAATAACATAAATGATATTTTAAATTATTCATTTAATGCGTATATATTTTTCTTTTACACAATTTTTTTCTTTCTTAATATTCCTTAGTGCCATTGATGTTATATTTTTATTTTTTACTCGTACAAAATCTTTAAGAAGAATGTATAAAATTTCATTTGTTTTATTTCAATAACATTTTTTTTTACAAATTTATTTCAACCAGCTGTTTATTAAAAATACTTTACGTAGAATCGTTCGATATTTGAGTAATGACATTAATTGGGACTTCATTTTCATTTATTCTGTTGCAACAATTGACTTTTTTCAATTTCAATTTGTCAAGACAATTGATCGAACTCGGAAAAGAATAAAGCATTAGATAAGAAAAAAGGAATGTTAATTGCGACGATTAAAAAAATTTTTCATTGGAATTTTTGAGGAAAAATATTGTTGTTTAGTTGCATACTTTTTTTGTCACAGAAAGAAAAGAAAGCATCTTATTATTTTGTATGGAGAAAACTGATAAAGAGTTGATTTTTGATTGTTTCTTAGAAAAAATAAACGGTTTTTAAAGGCATTGAAAACATAAACAATTGATATGAATATTTCTGAAATATCAATTTTTTTGGAACTCTAGAAACGAAAAAACTTATGTTATTTGACTGATA
This sequence comes from Argiope trifasciata, assembly GCA_026543055.1. NCBI lineage: Eukaryota > Metazoa > Arthropoda > Arachnida > Araneae > Araneidae > Argiope > Argiope trifasciata. The sequence goes on along the minus strand of JAPMOQ010056715.1, from coordinate 876,903 downwards.
AATTAAATAGCATTTTTTGCATGATGTATTAATTTATTCTTAAATTCAATGAAAATAAGTCGAATCCAATTTCAAGAATACCTTAATAGAATCTCTATATATTACTTCTTCCCTTTTTATTTTCCCTCGTTTTTTAGGCCCAATCTAAGAAAATAATCTAACTTTTTATAAATACGGCAAAATAAATTTTGATTTAAAAACCCTTAAAGTATTACTTTAATTTAAAAAAAACTTAAACACGCGCGATGAATACTTATTATTATATAGTGGCATGCATCAATTAGCGTTACGAAAGCTATTTTTTTTCTAAAATGTCATATTTTCGCAAAATGAAAAAATAAATCATAAATTTGAAAAATCTGACGCTTTCTTAGGCACAAGAGTAAATCTGAATAAAAGGACCGTCTCAACAGCATTGGAGCTGTATAGAGACCATCACCGGCCATGATTCAATTCTTCTGTTGAGAGATACATCCATCATCGGTAAGGTTAGTCGACACTACACCTCACCACTATGTTGATGAACCCACCTTGATGGTGAGAACGAACCATCATAATGGACGCTTCTCATACTTGAAGTGCCTCCCCTTCCCTGCAGTGACAGTGATCTGGGTATACTGATCAATCGTTTGTTATGATAGCATGGGGCGAATCATATATATATAAATGCATGGATATTCAACCGATTCTAATAACCAACAATTCGCTTAAAGCTATCGAATCTCACAGGACACTGAGGTCATTTTTTTAATCAGTGTATCTATTGAGCCTGTAGTGGAAGCTTTATAAAGCTACATAACATCCTCAACACTGAATGATCACTTTTGTATTGTGGTCATGTTTTCTGGCTTTATTACTACATTGGTGACCTAGGATGATAAGAGAATAATTAAAAAAAACTCAACCTCTGTGCCGCTGTAGACGCCCTCTACAAGAATAAAGAATAATAAAAAAGGCAAAAAAGGCGGCAAATAGTTAGCCAATACATAAAAGAGGCGATTAACAATCAACCAATAAATAAATAAATCATACCGATAAATAATCAGCAAAAATTTTGGTTAGGGACATTAAACTAATATCGTCTAATATTGGACATCGTCTGACCTCCGACTCACTAGAGAAGATTTATAAGCCAGATAACAGCCCCAAAGCTGAGTAATCACTTTTGTCTTGTGGTCATGTTATCTGGCTATGAATCTTAAGATTTCGAGTTCAATCCTCGCCTATCCTTTACAAGCCTATTCTTTAGTATTATCTTCGACAGCATTCAGCAAAAAGCTGGCTCACTGTGTAATACGAACTAGAAATTCACCCCCATAAATATCTTGCTGAATCTTTTAATGGATTTTATTTCACGTTTAATCCATTAAATGAATGAGAGCTAAAAAAACCTATCAATTATTTTTTAAAAAAAGTTTGCAAAAAAGGATATGATTTTTTTTTCTTTTTGTTTAAATTTAGTACACTATATTCATTTTTAAAAAAAATTCTAATTGAATGAAGATGATCAAATTATTGATATGTTCCTTTATTCTTATATCCTTGTAAATACAGAGTTGTATAATATTTTAAAGTCATTTTCGGTACAGTGATTACTCTGACTTGAACCCAAGTAATCCGTACAAGAAGGATCCAATGCATCAATAAATAAACTTAGTAAATATTATATGCTTCGAAAAATAAAGGTTGAATTTAGTTAAAAATGATTTATTATTTCCTTAAAACGAATCATTTTATTTTGTAAATTTAAAAAGATAATAATTAATTATAAAACCTGTGAGAATTATATAATGCAAAATTACAGAAAATTATTTTTCGGTTTGATGTATTAAATGAAGAATGAATTTGAAATGGCGTAAGTAGGTTGATATATATGTTTATATGTTCCTTTGTTTCTATATTTTGTTTCAAGCAATAAAATTATTTGAAAGTATGCCACAAAATTGTATAAAATAATCCACAATTCCCGAATTCATTTTATATATCATACAAACTTAAAGCCTCTCAAAGGATTTTGCTGGTAAAATATAATCCACAAGCAAATTTTGTTTAAAATATGAACGAATACTCATGGAATGCATCCTAATTTACATTCTCAAGAGACCTAATCTTATATTAAGGGAAAATTGATTATGCTAAAGCTTTTTGTTTATGGTAGTCACGCTAGTTTTCCATGTGAAAGGAATGATATATTTTGAGGCGCAGTCTCTTCATTTATTTCTACGTAAATGAGCAAAAGAGACATTAATTAAGAGAATTATAAGAATATTTTATGAAATTAAAGTAAAGGAAATCCATTAGATTTGTTTATCTGCTTAACGTCAGAGTTTAAAAGAGTAGGATATGGAGGATATTTTTCTTATGAAGAAAAGAATAAAATTATTTATCCAAATGTGAAATGATGATGAATTCGGACTTATTTCCAGCATTTGTTTAAGGTTTTTCTTTTCTCTAATGACCCACTAATCTTTCGATAAATTATTTAATATTGTGGATGCATAGAAATATCCTTTATATTTTCCTGAAAAGACAATAATTTGCATAAAAAGGAGCGTGGAAGATTTTTAAGCTTTTCGTAAGAAATATTATTCAAATACATTCTCATGGATGATAAAAAAAGGCCAATTATAGTAAAAATATCAGGAAGAATAATAATAAATAATGATAATGTTTTAATCTTCTTTAAATAATAAAGAGTTCTTTGAATAATGGAAGTATTTTCAAGGTATTCAGTTCTTTACAATGGGAAGCCATTTTCAATATTTTTATTTTTATGAGATTAGAAGCCAGATGATTTACTCTTCTGGGCTTACTGTTATCCTGTTAAAATGATCTGAGATATGATTATAACAGATTAACTACTGAAAGTGTTATTAGAAATCACCATGTATATAAGAAGAGAACGAATCTTTCCTAACCATAATGTTCACGAATATTTAAATCAATATGAATCGCTGAAGTAGGTTTGAAACAAATAATGCATTTGTAACGGAAAAAAATGTATTGCCGAGTACAATTTTTGAAAAATGCTGAAAAGAATATTAACAATAACTTTAGATTTGGTCTCCGAAGAATATAATAAATTAACTTTAAAAAATATAAATTGTGAACTTCAGCGAATCGATCTTTGCTAGAATCCAGCATAAAAGAGATGTATATGTGTCTGAGTCAGATCAAAGAAGCTGCTATTATATATTATATAATACCAGAGGGTGACCGAGCTCCGCTCGGAGAAAACAGGTATCGAAGCTAACTCGAATATTTAAATTTTCAATTGTGATTTATCAAAACAATACATGCCATAAGAAAATTTGTGAAACCATTGGTGAAAAGATAACCGGTCAAAGTGCACCATTGTAAACTATTCTAAACAAAGTTAGAGTTTGGAAAGGGAACTATTCTATACTAAGGTAAAGTTTGAAAAGTCATAGGAAATAAAATGTAATTGATAACAAAAAATTATACAATTAAAGAAATGGTACAAAGTGAGCAGTGTAAAGATTGAAGTGTGTTGAAGTTCAATATTTTTGACAAATTTATTTAGAAAAACCAAACATATATACATACATAAGAAACATATTATAAACCTATAACAGCATAAACATAATAAACATTAATCATCGATTGCGAAGTCTTCCATGTTGTCCAGGTAGTTTCTTGTCGGAGAGGCAGGTGCGGCTGGTGAGTTTCTCTTGTTCAGGACTTCTTTCCATACGACGTTTCGGGTGTGGGTTGGATTCTCATGAGGCAGCAGGACCTTCAACGCACTTTGACGCTTGACTCCTGAAAACGTGACGTAGAGCATTCCGTGCACGAAGACCGTCGTGAGGAGAAGCACGCCGACGAATTCGAATGTTTGGCCTTGTGACTTGTGTATCGTAATGGCGAATGCTGGAGTAACTGGGAATTGGTGCCGTTGCATAGTTGCGCCAAGCTGTGATTTGCTGGAATCGAGCGTGATCCTTGGAAGGTGTACTTGTCGGCCTGCGTGTTCACCGGTGATGATCTTAGCCTTGATGATGTTGTTGCAAAGTTCGGTGACAATCAATCGTGTTCCGTTGCACATTCCTTCAGAGACGTCCAAGTTTCGGAGAAGCATGATGATGGCGTTCTTCTTGAGCTTCAGATTGTGTGGAGGCAAGTCGGCGATGTTGATCGAGTTCAGGAATTCAGGCGCGAATTGAATTCCCCTTTCATGTTGATCCTTTACCGAGTCGAAACTTGTGTATGTCTTCTCTTCGCCTGGAAGCATAGCGATAATCTGCTCGTTGATCTTGTCCTTACGTCGTTCAATGGTGCAAGAATAGCGCGATTCTTCATTGCTTCGTAGTTCCCACTTCTGAGGCATGGTCCGAAGATTTCATCGATGAGGTTACCACCAGAGCGAATTTCTTCTGGGACTTCTATTTCGCCGAGTTCATTCACTTCGAGTTCCCCGTCGCCGAGCTTTAGCAGGTATTTCGCGAATTCTTCTTCTTCGGGATCAACGCGCATGTTCTTTTCGAGCGAATAAGTCTTGAAGTGTTGCCACAGATGGCTTCTCTTGATCAAAAGGTCGAGTATTTCGCTTTTGTTGGCACGTTGTTGAACTGGACAGCACTGTCGGAAGTCGCCACCAAGCACCATGACTTTGCCTCCAAACGGAATGTTGTTGCAAATCACGCGTAGGAGTTTGTCGATGTTGTGCAAGCCGTATTTTGACATCATCGGAGCTTCGTCCATCAGACACATGTGGGCTTCTTTGAGTGCGTTCGCCTTCGGTGATCCTGGTTTGATGGATGATCTTGAGTTGGATGTAAGCGGGACTTTCAAGCCAAAGGTTCGGTGCGTTGTTTGACCACTCGGTAGAAGAATCGCTGCTATCCCGGTGTAAGCCATGCATTTCACTTTCTTAAGCCTTCCGGTAACGATGCGATACAGCGTGCTGTAGACGAATGTCTTACCGGTTCCTCCTGGTCCATCTATGAAGAAGCATTTCGCAGCAGGAGTCGGGTCTTCAAGTGCTTGGATTATGGTGTCGACGATTTCACGCTGCTTTGCGTTGAGTTGCTGGTACATGCGGTCCCCGATTGCTGTTGATTCGTCGACGTCGATCATATAGTGTTCCAAATCTTGCTCATAGTTGTCGATGTCTTCCATGCCATGTGTCTGCACCCAGTATCGGAAGTTGCGGCCTTCGGTAGCTTCGGTGTTCAGTTTATGCGCGATGATTCGGTAGGCACGCTTTATCGCTTCTTCTATGGAACCACCAGTGCGTCTTGCTTCTCGAATGAAATCTTCCGCGAAGTCCTCTTTAAACAGTTCCCATAATCTCTTCGGGTTTTCTGGCGCACCAAGTATCAGGATTTGAGCGAAGAGTATGCGCATAACACTTGGCATTTTCGATGAAGCAGATTCGCGGAGTCCTTCTACGTACTATTGGTCGTCGTATGTGAGGCCTCTGGCTAGACAGGCTTGCTTGTAGGTTGCGTGCTGGACACCGTCGACAATGTAGAGGTCTCTGAAGTTCGTTGGTTCTTTGACGTGGAACAAAAGCGTGCGCAGAAAGAAAAGTTCTGGCTGGGAAACGAAGTTGACTGGATGTACGCGACCAATTCTGCTGCAAGCATTCACGTTCTTCAGCCAAGTGCTCGTCTGGCCAATCCATCGGTAGTGTTCCGGCATTTCATGGTAATAGTGGTAGGTGACTGCCTTTCCGTTCGCTTCGTCTTCTTTCAGCGCGGTGTTATGGCGGAAGTAAGCCCTTAAGGTCGATCCCTTCTGTCCAATATCGGCAAGGTCAACTGGCGTTTGGTCCAAGTTAACGCCATCTTGTCCGGGTAGGTGAATGTCAAGTCGAACGACGGTGTGGCTTTTCGCTTGGATCTCGAAATCCTTGAATAGGCGCCAACATGCTTCAACTGGTGAGATATAGCGAGCTTCCACGTACTTCTCCGGCTCGTTGTAGATGATCGCCTGCTGGTTTTCGACGGCCTTTATCGTAGCACAATCATGGCCCTTGTAGATGTACTTGTAGAGGTATTTCACCGGTTCGATGCTGCCGACGAATTCGACATTGATGTGGCATTGATACTTCTTGAGCAGGTAGGCGTTGTACGGGACGACATGGCGGTTGTCTGTGGTGACGCGCTGGCCGTTGCAGTCTTTCCTGTAGATGGCTTGCTCATGCGAGAATTCTGGGTTCATTGGATCCATCAATGGATTGTAGCGTCGGCGATACCTCGGCTTTTCATCGTCCACCAGCGATGTCATGTCTTGATGTTCCATTGGAAATCCCCATCTGCACTGGTCTCTTCCATGTTTGCTGACCATGCACGGAGCGCTTGGGTTCATATCACCACATGGGTTATGGATCATCCATTTCGAGATCAGTTCCTTCAGTTCCGGATCATCTTCTGGAATTTCCGCCGAGATAAAATCGTCAAGTTGGTCAGCGCTGTGAATCTTGTCCGCTGGCGACATAATCACTAATAGGTGCATATGCGGTAAACCTCGCTTTTGGAACTCGATGGTGAAGACGTACGCGGATGCTCTTCCAAAGATTTGATGCGTCATGATGTCTTCGACGATTTGGCTGAATTTGAGACGTGCGACTCTTGCAACGATGTCTGGACGGGTTAGAGCCAACATGCTATCCGGAATTGCGGCGTTGAATTCATTGCGTATCACTGACAGGAGTTCTGGCCACTGCGGATTGCAGGTAACCGTGATAAAAAATTCGGGCGATCCAAATCTTCGCACTAATGCCATGGAGTCTTCGAAATTCTCGGTGTACCAGCGCGTTGATCCGGGAAAAGAGGATGGTAGGATGGTTGTTTCGCCAATTGCAGCATCTTTTTGCGCAGCCAAGCTTCTGAGCATGTTGTGAACTCCGGCGTATTTCTCGGCTTGAATTTCACGCTGATGGCTCTTTATCCACTGTATGCGATCTCTTTCGACGCGAATGTAGGTGTCGACCACGTATTGCTGGAGTAAGCGTCCGCCAAAGTGAAGTGCATTAAACTCGACCAATCGTTGATCTATTCCTGCATTTGTGCAATGGATCGGGAGTGGCTTGGCATATTTCGGACGGTAGGCGAGTCGGTAACAGGCTAATTCTGCGCGTGTAACATGATTCTTGATGGTAGAGGCATTCCAACATAGAATCCAAAAGTTCTTCTCTGGTAGAAAAGCGGGTAGGTAAAAGGCTCGACGCGACCATCGATGTTGCTTAGCTGCGTGATTTTTTTTCCGCGTTCTCGCATGACCATTTCATTCTCTGGGATGCTTTGATCGGCGTTGAGAGTCAAGACTGCGGCTATTTCGTTTACAACTGGTGCGTTGAATCGTCGAGGATCGTCGCCTTCACGGTTTGTAAAGACGAGGTGGACATCGGGTGGTTGTACTCCGGCTGCGATTGCGCGTTGGTTGGTTTCTTCGATCACTTCTCTCATCATCATAAACGATTGGGCGAACGGGTTGTTAAGGCGCATGAGCTCCTCGAGTAGTTGCAATAGTTCTTGGCTTAACTCTCGGTTGAGCTCAGATCGCGCAGCTGTAGCCTCGTCCGGGTCCATGAAGTACATTTGGGCAAACTTCGGCTGTTCAAATCCACCTTGCGGGTCTTGAGTCGGGCGAGTTGCCAGGTTGATCTTGTGATGGACTTGACCGCCGGAGATAAACGCGTAGATTCCATGTTGATTGACGGTTCTGTCGTCGTCGACTTTGAATGAGGCAAGTGCAAAACAGGCGTCGATGTTGCGGATCCTTCTGTGGAATTCTTCCGATAGGCGGTGTTGTCGTGCAAATAGAAGCGCTAATTCGTTTGGAAATTCGGGCATTGGTAGTTTGATTCTTCCATGTAAGCAGCAGTCGCCAAATGAATCTACATGTATTTTGTTCTTCACTCTTTCTTCTGGGAAATGCAAAGCGCCATCGTGGATGCAAGCGACGTTAAATGGACCAAGACTTTGGTATTCCACGTCGGAAGTTGCAGCATTTTTGTAGGTTGACGCAGGCCGAGATTTCGCAGCTCTACGGAGTCTTGCATTAAGGCGGCGTTGTTCCTCTAGGCGAATGTTGCGGCCCCTCATTGTTTCGTTTTTTCGTCTGCGTCTTGCATAATCGTGGTATTTTTCTCGTTGAGATGCATTAAGTTCCATCAATATATCCGAGATTCGTTCCTTTCTACGCTGCTTGACTGCTCTTGTCGGGCGCAACGGCGTTATCATCGGGTCTTGGATATTCAAAGCCTGCATATTGGTCGAAGATGTGAAAGATGCGACTTCAGATGGTCGCGACATGTTCAATTGGTCACTGTTCACAACGAATTCGTAAATTTGCTTCCGTTCATCTGCTCCTTGAAAATTCTTGTCCAGGAAAAGGCGTCGATGAGAGAGGTAATGTCGAGCATAAAAGACGATGTAAACTCCGCAGGAAGACGCGTCATCTTGGTGGTTGTAAGCGTTGCGAGGTTGCACGATGCATCCTTTCAGCTTTTCATTCGTAACAACCGTATTCAAAACGTGTCGCAGTATTTTTCTCAAAACAGCATCGATGGGCAGCGGGTTGTCGACTGGATCGCAGACTAATAGTTGACGTTCTCCATAGCTTGCTTCGTAAATTCCTAGCATCCAGTGCTCGCCTCTATCCATTTTAGCTCTCTTGTGAATGGGAATGAGTAGCACGTCGAATCCTTGTTGAACGCCGTATAGATAGTTGGAAGCCTTGTTCTGGTCGCTGATATCGTTGAGAAGAGCCAGTCCTTCATAAGCGCCATCCGCTGTTGTAACGTAGAAGCGTGCGACAAATTCAGGGTGAAGTACGGCAACTTTGACGGTCGGGTAAGCTTGTTCGGCGTAATGGAGAAGCATTCTGACAATGACGGTATCTTCTAGTTGTCCATTTGCGGGTAGAATTGAGTTGATCGCTTGTTGTTCCAAAATTCCGGCTCCTTGAAGAATTTCATGTAGAGGTGCGTTCTGCATGTTGAAAATGTGGCTTGAAATCTGATGAATGTTGAAATGTCGGACTTTGTTGACGGTGATTTGAAAT
>JAPMOQ010056715.1:852599-867860 GCA_026543055.1 Argiope trifasciata | reverse complement strand
GAAATGTCGGACTTTGTTGACGGTGATTTGAAATCGAAATCAGTTCCCTAAATGCTTTTTTGGAAATCTGAATATTTGGAAATTGGAATTTTGAACGAATCAAAAAGAGCGAATCTTTTTAGTTAGCGAACGAGCGCTAAATTCAAAATTTCATTAACAAATTTCCCTTAATAAAAAGCAGTGGAATTAGAATCGTACTTTTTTAAAAGAAAATTTAGTAAAAATATCAAAGTTATCCTTATTTTTTTCTTTTATATTTGTTTTACCTTAATTTTGTGATTTAAAAATAATCTTGTTTATAAATAGCATGCGTTACGAGTAAAAGGGGAAAAATTATCTTATTAATATGTTGCCATCAGATTGACAAAAACTCAAATTTAAAAAAATAAATTATTATTGCGCATTAAACATATAAAAATGCAATTTTAATCACGTGTATGCATGAAATGAAAAAATATATACATGAATATTGATATAGATGGCATATTGGCTATAGATGGCAACACGTTACCACTTGAAAATTTAAGTAGCCATTATGGCGAACTAATAAAGTTTGAAAATATCCTATCTGTAACTCCAAACTGCTCAACCGTAGCGCTTCAAAACCGGCGCCAATCGATTCCTCGTGGCCAAAAACCCCAGACCCCCAAGTTTACCGGAGTTTATTAATTCTGGGGCGATTTTCGACTTGACAACCATTCCTCGTATTATAGTATAAGATATATTTGGTACATCCATTGATAGAAAAAATTTGGCTCAGACAATTATTAGGAAATAGAATTATGATCCACTTAGCATTTTTTTTTAAAGTTATTTTATTCAAAATCACGCGAGATTATAGCATATTTCTGTAGAAACTCAAGAAAATATTATTGCATAAAATTATACTTCATTACACTGCCATTTCCCCGCTCCCTTAAATGACAATTTTCACTTCCTCGTATTACGAAGTATTGAGAGAGTATTGAAACTGGCAAAATAATTTTTGAGAAAACGCCTGCCCCTTTTCAGACCTTCTTGAATTAGAAAACACAGTTTTGGCGATCTGACTAGCTGCCAATAAACTTGATCATTCAAAAACGCTCTAATAAGTATATTTATTTTAAAAAGTATATATATCTAAGAATAATTTGAAATTACTTAATTCAATTTTAGAGGGCAATTTCTTAAATATAAAAAGTAATTAAAAAATATCAAAGTACAAATTTTTTTATCAGTACAATATTGGAAAAATACTATTTTGCAATGGAAGACATTTAGTAAATCCTTATCTTTTTAAGATAAGGCAACCTTTTAATCGTTGATAGTTTCACTTATAGCAAGAATTTGTCATTTTTATTACTGATATAAGAATAATTACTGATTGTTATTTCCACAACCCATAAAAGGTTTTGAGTATTCTTCGAAAACTAAGAACTAAAAAAAAATATTTTGCATTTTAACAGGGTAGATAAGATATTTAAATGCGAAATGAGTTGAACATAAATTAATTAGCTGGTTAATAGGTTAAAAATGCCCAAAAATTAACCGTCATTTTTTATTTCCTTTTAAAAAACTTATTCAAAATTCTTATCGGAAAAGTTTTTAAAAATTACCCTTTTTAAAACAAAGATAAAAATAGAAATAAATAACTATCTTCCATTTTATGAAAATTCTTCAAATTGTTTTAGAAAATTCGTTTGATTAAAAATTAAAATGTCGGCTAGTGAGAACTTTTCAATTAACGATGCTGTTCATTTCTAAAATTATCCGTTAATCCGCCATTAACGGTTCTTGAGCATATATATTTGGTTTAATCCTTATCAAAGTCCAAAAATTAAATTAAAATGCGAATAGTTTTCTGTAACATCCACAAGTATATAGTAATGATACATACCTTTAACTTCATTTGTTTGGTGAGAGCAAGTTGCTATTATTGTAATTTCAAGCGTGTTATGAGTGACGATAGATAATCTGGAGTTGCTACTTTTAACCAAGACAAAAATGAAAATTAGCAGATAATACTCATCACCATTATAATGGAATAGTTTCTTTCACATTTATATGTATATAAGAAAAATATAAGGAGTGTTCAAATGAAAAGGTACGAAGCGATATCGTGGGTATAAATGAAGACTTTATTCAAAGTATACTCCATTGGCCTGAGCACAACGATTTCTTTAATTAAAGAGCTGAAGGATTCCTGTGGTTGTGAAGAGACTTAGTCAATCGAGTGCCCTTAAATTCGCCGTCCTAGTTGAAGCATTTCCCTTTCAGATGTTTTTTCTTGTGACCGAAAACATGAAAATCTTAGGGCGATATGTCCAGACTGCAGGGCGAACGGTCAAGCTGAACCTGTTTGAATTTTAGCAATTCCGCAAGTGTAACCCTGGATACGTTTAGATAAGCGTTATCATGGAGCAGAAGCACATCCTCTGGGCATAGTTCTGATCTTTTTTTTCTTGATGGACCTGCGTAGTCTTCAGATGTCTCACAGTACACACTTCGGAGTTAATGGCACTTCTGTGAACGAGGAATTAAACAAGTAGCGAACTTTGGACGGTGAACTCAAGTACGCTGTCAACGAGTGGGTCTCTTCACAGTCACAGGAATTCTGGGACAAGGAGTCTTTCGGCTCGTTAATCAATGGGATCGTTGGGCTCAGGCCAATGGTGTTAATTTTGAATGAAGTCTTTATTTATATGCACAGTGTCGTTCCTTACCTTTTCATTTTAACACCTCTTGTGCATACCTTTAACTTCATATTTTTGTGAGAGCAAGTCGCTACAGATAAGTTGTAATCTATTCATTATATGGTGAATTAACAGCGCAGGCAGATTATTAGTGGCTATTTTCATGTTATTTAACAAATACTCCGCGAACTATGGGGACAAATGAAAGGCAATTAACGAATTATAGGCAGCAAGTAAAATGATCATTTGCATCTCTTAGCGTAAATGGTTACTGATTATTAAGTACTAGTTCTCACTTATAAGCAAATGTTTTTGAATACCCCATTATTATTGTTTCTTATGACTTGTTGTGGAAAGGCCTGTTCACGCAGTCAACGGTTTTAAGCCGTGAAAAAGTATATTGTTTCTAGTAGCGCCTTCTAAGACCAAGAGTGTGTCTTAGATACTCATGCATCACAAACTTTTTTTACGGGGGGAACATTCACTCATCCACAATAAGACGAGACACACACACACGCTTGCACAATCCTTTAGAAGGGGGAGTTCACATACCTCACAGATAGAGCACAAGGGAAGAAAAACTATGCCAGAACCAGAGCTCTAACCCGGGAAACCAAAATCACTGTGAAGAACTTTACTTTTTGGAAACATTTATTTGTCTAATATTGCTCTCACATTTAGAAATCTATATTAAACAAAGCAAACAAAAGTTAGATATAAACATGTTAAAGTATACAAAAAAATTGCACTAAAATGACTACATTTTGCAAACTTTTTCTGAAGAGTCATATTTATGCAACAGATGAGGTTTTAAATATTCATGTTTTATACCAGCAATTTAACAAAGTAAAAATTGTCAACACATTGAGCTTGTTGTTATTCAGAAAGAATTACATTTTCAAGGAAGCATTGCATTTCATATACAAAAAAAAAAAAAAAAAAAAAAAAAAACTGACATGTCCCATAAAAAAATAATTCACCTACGTATACTAATGAGAATACATATTTATGATCATTTTTTCCAGAGTTCAGGAAAGTCTGCTGTATAATTAAACATTCTGGCTTTCTTCCAATTTATTATTCAAATCGCATTCAAAACAGCAGTGAAGAATGAAATTAAAAGGTTCGAGAGTTTAACAGGAGTCGAGTTTAGCCTTAGATATTTAAGAAAAAGTTAGTGAATTTATTTGGAATAAAAAATAATAAATTTTGTAACAAATTTCGTGAATATTCAATTATCTTCCTTAGTAAATTTTGTATCATTAAATGTTAAGTACCCTAACAAAAATTTAGAAATTTGTTTTTCTGGTAGATTAAGGATATTAAATGCAAGATTGATTGGAAAAATAATTAAACAGAGAATAAATTAGGATATTAAATTCAGATAGATTTTCATAGTTACAAATTCGAACTAAAAAGTAAATCAAGTTCTTTTTTAAAGTAGAGATTACTGAAAGAAGAACAATTTTAATTTCAATTAAATTTTGATATGAAACATATTAGTTACATGGACTTTATATTTCCACTGAATTCCTGAAAGAAAAACTAGAGTTTTCATATATCATTAGGTATTTCTTCCTTTCTTTCAATAGCCAATGGTATAATCTTATTAAGTACTAACACTATCTTCCGTAAATTTCTCTCCAGACAAAAAAATTACATAGGATAATTAAATTATCAGTGAAAATAGAGGATTTTTTTTGCCTTTCTTGCTCTCTACATCAAGAGCATACTCATAAAGACAAAGGGGGGGACACCAGAGTTTCTTCACATACGTTTGAATTCATAAATATCTATCAACACAGAGTTTCTCTGTGTTACCATTAACCAAATTATTTTCCATTTGATTTTTTTGAACTGCATCATTATCTCCTATGTCATGATACCAAGTGAACACAGAATTCATGTACATTTTCTTGCATCTTATTTTTCTGCATATTATTGTTCCGAATAATTTTTCTTTAATTTTGTAGGTATTGATAATTCTTGCAAACTGTTTGATTTTATCATCCTTTCTTATATGTAAGTAAAGTCTGTACATAGTTATTTTTTCTTCTTCTGTAAATTCTTCTTCATCTGTAAAATTCTTTTACTTAATAAAATTCCCGTAACTTACCCATCAAGCCATTTAGTGACTGGAAGGAGACGGCACACTTTTCTATAACCTTTGACTTAAGATCATCTGTAACAGAACCACAATTTTGCCAATTCGATTCGCAAACTGAAATTCACAAAATAAGATTGGATGGTGAGGATGCTTCAAATAACCGTAACAATTCCCTTAAGTGATTCAAAGTAAGTTCGAATGGTTAGGGGGACAGTTTAAGGGAGCAGCTTGAATATGATTTAACCCTGCTAACTACAATCAGAAGAAAGCTAGATGTGTATCTACAATGTGTAGTGTATTATCTATATTATATACACCTATATCGATAATATATACACATATCAAATTGAGAACCACAATAAATCGATTGTGAAAAAGAAGTATAATTCACAAATTCGATTCTCGGATTCCATTATTCTTAAACTGAGAACATGCGGCATGTTAGACCGCTAACGATGAACTTTCGGGCAATTCTAATTTTAGCTCAAGTGAATAGATCGACCTCTAGCTTCCTGTTTCGTGATCTTCAAAACACGAGCACTTTTTCGATTGGTTTCAGCGTATGATTTTAAAAATAATTCAATAGTTTCTTTGAGCACGGTCTCTAAGACCGGACACCCCTCTTTGTTTCCCAGTGTTAAAAAAGGCTTAGAAGATGGCAAGAAAACTTGGTCCCCGAAATATAATCTAATTTACTGATCCTATTATGAAACAGTACTCCAGACACTTTTAAATGAAGCAGAAAGGGATTTTAGAGATAAGGATAATTGTGCAGAAGAGTTTTTCGATGAAAGTTCGCATTCAACTGATTTTGATATGCAGGTTCAAATATAATTAATTTTTTTAGTGATAATGTATTTTGAAAAATTTATATAAAATATAATATACCTAGAGAAATATATACATACTTTATGAGTTGATTTTTTTATTAGTTTTTAACCTATATAGTTAAAATGTCCTAGAAAACCGTGCTGCTTAAGTCACACAAGCCGATAAAAAAATGGTCAAATTTTACCCATTGTTAATTTTTTTTTATTTATTCTTCATATAATTGTTAAATCTTATAAGATATATTTTTTCTATATACCTTTATATACTGGAAAAATAAATATGATTTAAAAAGTATAAAGAAATATATTTTTTCAAGGATATTAATTATTGTAACATGTAATTTGAGAAGAAAATGTTTTTTCAGACTGATTTACTTTTTTCAATGATAATATGTTTGGAAAATTTTCTAAAAATATATCTATATATGAAGGAAAATATCTGTAAAATATACTGGCAGTTTTTCATACTATTACTTTCATTAGCTAATTTTCTTTGACTATAAATGAAATGTGGTGTTGTATACTGCACTTCCCCAGTTAAGGATTAACCATATATTTGGGATTAATCTACAGAAACCTAGCCAAGGATAATGTGAAAGATTCAATAAAAATGCTGAATTGCGCCAAAAGTTACTATAAGTTTATTAGAGGGTATACGAATATGTTTTAGGGAGGTCAACTCCACTGTTTTATTCTATTGCTAATAAATTATTTTACATTTGTATTTAACAGTTCATCCTTAATGAATACTTTAATCATGCAATTATTCAGTGTTCAAATAATGGCATTGCTTATTTTTTCATTTTCATTTATTATGTTGCTGGGAAAAAAATCTTTTTTTAACTAGACGAAATAATTAATCGAAATTGGGAAGAAAGAAAATAATTGGAAAGAAAAAGGAATGTTAATTACGGCAAACAAAAGTGTGTTTTTTTTAAACAAAATTTTTTATACTGTACTTGTTTTTTATTTACAAATGAGTTTTTTTCAGAGAATAAAATGGGAATAAAAAAATTAAAAACATCTTGCCATTATCTCGTGATTACCAGAAAAAAAATGATTTTTAAGTAAGAAGTTAATACTTATAGGAAATGGCATTTAACATCAATTTGAAATGAAGCTAAATCAAATTAATATTAATGAACTTCTAACTTTCATGGATTCTTTGAAAAAAATGTTGTTTTGGTTGAATGATAAATTAAATCGATTTTTTTCTTTGAGACTTGTTGAATTATTCCTAATTTTAGAAAGATCAAAGCCAAAAACTCTTTGCAAAGTACATGTTAAATCTTTACCCC
Source organism: Argiope trifasciata (assembly GCA_026543055.1). NCBI lineage: Eukaryota > Metazoa > Arthropoda > Arachnida > Araneae > Araneidae > Argiope > Argiope trifasciata. The sequence goes on along the minus strand of JAPMOQ010056715.1, from coordinate 860,953 downwards.
TCTTTTGTTAATATATCTATATAGTGATAACATAAAAAAATCTCTGGAAATGAATATCTAAAAGGAATTTTGGTTTTCAATTGAAAGGAAAGTAAATTAAATAAACTATTCATGATTAAATAAATTTCTGATTATTTAACTGTTTAGTCTATTGATTAATCGCATAAACATACATTTGGTAATATTTTATATTTCCGCAATAATCATAATTATAACATGACTTTGAATATTTTTATTTATAATAAAAGTGGGATAAAATGGAATTTCATAAAATTAATTTTTTATAGAATCATTCTCTAGATAAGACTATAGTTGTTAAACAATTCTATAAATAAAAAAAATTCTTTACATTCATTTTATAATACCTCAATAATTTTTAATTATTATTTTAAGAATCTTTTTCTAGCGTTTTAAAAGGGTTTTTGACAAATTAATCCTTTTCATCTTTTCCGTCCTTTTTGTTTATGGGAAATTCGCTGTCTTCAAATAGTTATATGTTTTAAATTTAAAACAAAATGTTCCAAAGATATTTCTTTACAGCATTACAACGTAAATTAGAAAATGAATTGCAACTTCAGAATATATAAAATTACAACACTTTTGATCTCAATATCAATTGATCTAACGATCGGCACTAAAATTAATTCACAATAATTTGTTATAATACTGATAAATTTTTAGTTTCAAAATTGTACACCAAGGTATTCCTAATACTTTTTTGCTATACAACAATATTTCAAAAATTATTTTAATAATTATTTTATCCTTAGGTCCATCTCTCACTTTTTATTGTATTCTAAATTTTTCAGTGAAATATTTCGATATAAAATTGGTTTCTAAGTGGATTAACAAGTGCTTCCTAATTTGTCTCGGAAAATTTTCTTTCATTTGATATTGCAGCAATCGCGATCACCTCCCCCCTCCCTCCCTGCAGGTGCACTGAAATATGACTTGATATCCCCTACTTTGGTGGCCACAGAAATAGTGTATAGTTAGTTAATCCGTATCAATGATGGGATGTGCCTCCTACTGCTTGGGTTGTACTGAGGTCAGTGGTCACCGTTATGAATCAATTTTAGCTTCTTCTAAAGTTGGTGCGGCATCTGGTGATTCAGATATTTCTGTAAGTTTCAAGGCAGAGATTATTCATTTATGATTTCAGCGACTGATTGAAGCCACTGCGAAGTAAGTAAGCATCGTGGCATATCAGATAGATCCCTTTTGGTAATAGTCAGAGATGCCAAGAGAGTTTTAATTTATTTTAGCTCTTTTATTTCTTCATATTTGCTCACTATTTCATTTTTTTTTTATCTCCCTTCGCAAATGCACTCGTCTAACTGAGATTGAAGGTCAGATGTCTTTTCCTGAGAGCAAGGAAATATCATTTTCATAAAGCGTTTTTCAATCTACGGTACGTTTATTTTTAAAGGTCCGGCATTCTGGCATAGGGTTAGCGTGTTTTTCCTCTTGATCTAGGCATCCCGGGTTCGAGTCCCGGTTCGGGCATGGCTATTCTATCTGTGAGATCTATGAATGTCCCCCTTGTAAGAAGGAGTTTTGGCCCTAGATGGCGCTACTGAAAAAACAAGACAAGCTTAATTTGACTTAAATTGCGGACAGATAACTGTCAGCGGGCTTGTAAATTGAAGCAAGTAATAACAGTTCCTAAATGTATGCGAATTATTCTTGGGAAGGTATGCGTAATTATGGACATTGATAAATAAGTAATGATTAATAAGTAAAATAAATGTAAGAAATTTTTTTAACAACAGTTCGGAATTCCAATACAAATTATATTTTATTATGAAACACACTAATTATTTGAATTCGAAAAAGTTAGAATTTAAAATGCTGAAAATACAGGTTGGTGTATTTTTATCTGGAGAATCAATGCCTGTTCCGAAGGGCAAGACTATCGGCCGACACTTGATGAAACAGGCAGATTTCATAGTTCTACACAAAGTCAAACCATTCGAGTTTGTTTTCCATAATAAAAATTATTAAAATTTTATTTTCGTGGAGAATATGGGGATATATTTATATAATAAATATTATTAAATGCGTACAATTATGGATTTATATTAATTTTGCATAATTGGTAAAAATAAAAAGATCCTTGTATTGAGCTAATATCTAATTTTAATACACTGAAGTCGGCTTCCTGAAATCGATGGAGTATTTACGTAAAGAAAAGTTGAGTCATGTTAAATAATTCCCAATTATGGGATATTTTCGAATTTTTTAATCAATTTAAATATGAAATTAAAAATACAAAATAATTTCTATTTGAATTCGAATTATTCTATCGTTTCATTTTTTTGTTTAGTTATTTTTTTTTTAAAAAGTTGCTAGGCTTCATCAAAACAACGTTTGAGTCAAAAGGAGAAAAACATTTCTTAGGAAAATAAATTCTTTCTTATTGCCAATAAAAATTTACCAAAGGCAGGATAAATGCTGATTGCAACTTTGTGCAGTTGGATAATATTCTCTAATCTAGCCCTATCTTTTAAATTTGTTTGCTCCTATCTCTGTATTACCATAGAGAACATAGCACAATTGGAAGGAAATCTAAAACAATTTTATCTTGGATTTTATTGAATAAAAGTGTTTTATTGTTATTTATGCTTCATTTTCCTTTCAAATGAATAAGATAAAAACCATATATATCACTATGTATTTTTATTTCTTGTTTTACTTGAGACTGGGGAGTAAATAATAAATGCAACCCATTTTAAGAGTTGAAAATTTCAATTGCGAGGCATATTTCTTACAAGAAATGAATGATGATACAATCAGAGCAGAAATATAGCTGATTTAAATCATTTAAACCAAAATGAAAGTAATAAAGCATTTTAGCTGACAAATAAATGTATCATTCATTTTGTGTAAAACGAGTCTGACCACGAGGGAATGAGCTGATTCGATATGCTCCAACATAAGTGATATAAATTAAAATAATTTATCTGTTCTATAACAGTCTCTATTTTTTCTATTTATAAATTCAAATTTTACTTAAATAACCTTAACTATGGAACTCAGATTTCTTCTTAAATTTTATTATTTACCAGAGTTATATTTTTTATAAACTTCCAAGAACAGGAAACTTATGTCTCAAAATCCAGCATTATTCCAGTTTATTTTGATCCCTCTTCAATATTCCGAGTCTTCCCGCTGATGTAGTATGGATATTTGGAGAAGAATATCCTGCTCAGATGTTATCCTCATCATCTGAGTGCTGTTAAAAATTACGAGGACCGTCCCAAAAAAGTCATAGTGTTGCTTTAAAATGGCATGTTAATATAACTGTTAAACTAAACTTCCTTCCCCTGAAGAGAAACTAAATTTAAAGGATTCATGAAATATAATTTAAATCATTGTATTTTATTACGTATAAAACACAAAAATCCACTGTTATTTACGACAATAATTTAATATATTACGATATATTTAACAATGTACAATCAGGCATGTCATAATTCATAGCAATCAACATCCTCTATCTTAATTTTATAAATTTTACTACCGAAAACAAATCGAATTTTCCACAACCAGTAACGATTAACGTTCTTTTACAAATATGAAATCGCATGTTTATGGCTATTGTGATGAAAAGATAAAATATACTTTTTTGTTGTAAGAAAATTAGTTTCTTCTTTTCCTTACAACATTTTGAAAATTGAGATCTATTTGTATCGGGTGTTGTTACTGCTTATCCTCAAAGGATCGGATGCAATTATATCAGTTCTGGTAGATTGATTGGTTGGTTAATTTAATTTTAATGACGCAAGAGACAAAAGTAGGCTATAATACGCCAATTATATGGTTTGAGATGACACCACGAGAGAAGTTATTATAGTTAAAGAACGTTAAAAACCCAAGTCATTAAAACAACAGTAATCAAGCAAAACAAGTTTATTGTTGAAGAACAGCTATACAAAATGATAAAACCAAATTACCTTTAAAAATTTAAAAATATACCGATGGGGAATTTCTATCACTGATTCTCGTATGTTAAGTGAAATTGATTTAAAATATGTCATGTGATGAGAATTAAAGTCGGAGCTCTCAGCTAAGATATGCACAGCTGTAAAATCAAAGTTGCATGATGGGCTTTCTCGCCGAATAGGTATTTGTGAATGAAACGGGTATGACCAATGCGAAAGTATCAGTTATAGGAAGATCTTTCAGGACCACGACTTTCACCTCTAATGAATCCCATCACACGTAAATATAAGCAATAATGCAGTCACTGATAGATTCGTTATAGATGGTAATGAGAATGAAACAACCACCGGCTGTTCGCTTATTTATACTCAAGTGAGAGATATATAGAACTATTCTCAAATGAAAGATCTAAATTCAATTTAATATTGCGTATTCTATCTGCTCGCCAATGTTGCACGGAAATATGCCCCAGCTTTCTGCTGGAAATCAAATGTGACCGTGGCTCTCAGAATGCTCTGGCTTGACTAAAAAGTGGCCACCCAAAGTACCTTCCCTTTGAAAGTGGTAGAAAAATCCACCCTACTTGCAAAATATGTTGAGGCTATTCAGCTACGCCGAGTCACATTTTGGGTTACATTGGATTTTCTAAGGGAGATTATCCTCCGATTCCCTTATTTTTATAGATTTTCGAAAGGTAAACAGCAGTATTGATTGTTAATTCATGAATTCCTAACTTTTTTTCAGGAAGGGCTAAAACATGTAGTTCTTAAATAATTTAACGCTTAAAGAAAGTTTCGCATTCAAAATTTATTGTACTTCAAACAAGTTATTTACATTTCCGGCTTCAAATTCTGTCATATAATTACAGCTAGAAAGAGGACATTGAATGGAATTCTATTTAATTATTCCACAGGAAATTTCTGAAATTAGGATGGAAAGCGGTTTGTCCCTGGAATAACACGGAATGCAACTTGTTTCATACTTGATTTAAATAAATTCACTTAAAATTCAGGCACGTTTCTCTTTATCGGAAGAGTTGAGTCTATGGTTAGGGTGATCGAGATAGCTTATAAATTATTGAAACTTGAAGGTTGCTTATCGTCAAAAGGTAGAAATGAATTTTATTATCAGTATTCTACTGCTTTAGATTTTCAAACTGTTTGCATTTGCAATTGAAACGTGACTTACGGAATTTGGAATAATAACTATATCTGTTTCAAATTTTACTTATCAGCAAAACGAGTTGATTTTTTTAACACTTTAAAGGAATATTTGAAGATATATCAGTTGGATGATTGTGGAATCTTTCCTATTAAGAATGCCAATTTGCCCATCGCAATACAAAATGAGAAAATTTCTTGTTTTTTTTTAAAAATAAATAAATTTAATCTTAAATAAGTCATGTTTCAAATATTTGTTACAAATTGAATAAAGGTTAGTTGATGCACCATCATATTTCTTGAAATCCGTGTAACATTTTCTAGTGAAATATACCTTTCATCATAAAAGAAATAATTTTAAAAAGAATTATCTAATCTATCTGCCGAATTATAATGAACTTCATTATGAAAGAAATAGTTAAAAAGGAAATTATCTATCTGTGTACCGAAGTATAATGGTAGTAAAAATCATGAGCAATTATTTTTACTCGTACGAAATATCTAATACTGTTAATAGCAGTAGAATACTGATACCATTTTTTTTTTTTTTTAAAAACATACTTTTATTATAGAGTAAATTTTTTTTAAATTATTTTATGCATTTTTAGTTTAAAATTTACATTATTAAAATTAATCTGGAATCTTGATATACTTATATCTTTATATCCTTGTATCTTTTATAATCTGAAATTTTGATATCATTGGAACCTTGATATATCTTTTATAATCTGGTATCTTGATATGCTTATAACTTTGCATCCAAATATCTTTTATCATCCGGAATCATGATATCCTTATAGATTTATATAGATTTTGAATAGTTTTATTACGAATTCGGAATCGGAATCAAATTTAATAAATTATGATGACACGAAATATTTTTTCAAATGTTAAGAACAAGACAGACAAACAGAAATAAATAGTTTTTGCTTAATATGTGCTGAATATATTTCGGAATTATAAAGTAAGACTAATACAGGAACCTGCATGTAAGTGAAAGAAAAGTTATGCAATAAATAAAGTACATAACACCGTATTACTCTAATATAAGTTCAAATCAGCACAACTTAGTGGACTGAATTATATTATGATAAGATGCTTGTCTTTCTTGCTTTCCCAGAGTTATTAAAGGATAATTTTTGTTACAAGCCATTATCGTATATTTATTCTGCGTACGGTTTGTAATACTACCTTTTATGCCACTAAGGGGATTGCTATTGTAAAGGTGTATTAAATTAAACTTTTGTTGCACATCTTGTCTGGTGCATTTTTTAGTGCTACTGGGTTCATTGATAGGCTAACTCTTTTTAAATTCTTCCTAACTCCAAGTAATATTGTAAAAAATGTTTTGTATGAAAGACCTATCTATAACATTTTAAATGGCTTTCCAAAACATTCCTTGTCATAATATTAATTGAGAAATAAGCACTGAAAATATCACAATATCAAACTGTTATCCGGAATTCGTAAATATATAAATTCTATAAATTTCTGTAAAACTACAGCATATCAAGAAATGAATGTCACAAAATTCCAACTTTATAAGCATGAAATGAATCAGAATAAATGAAAAATTTCATAAAAAGGGAAATGAAAGACAACAGTACATTTAAACTAAAAATATTCATGCGTATTGCCTTCACACGTGTTTTTGAAAATTTTGCAGATATAAATTTCTTCAACCATATCCATTCATGGCAGTTCCAGAGATTGTTTTGCTTCAAACAAAACTAAATATTCTAGAATATTCCAATGTTTTGAATAATATATAGGTAAATGTATTCGCCTTTCAAAATATCCTACTTTAGTACCACTTTTTTCGCTTGAGCAGACAGCGCCCCCTTTGTGGCGTTTTTGTAGAAAACACCGTCAAACCAACTTTTCCCCCATGCGCATTCTTTGCGCTAACGCCGAATGCGTCCGGCTGGAAATTGTGGAATCCCTTCACCATGCTGTTTTTTAACATAATTTTCTATATGTGATTGTAATAATAAGTGTTTGTGAATTTTGCACTGTCGCAGAGTTTGTGAAGATTAAAAATAGTGTATTTAAAATCGGGCAGCTCCTTAGAAAACCACAGCACACCACTGTACTACTATATAAATGAGACAGCGTGGGCCATAAATGGTAGTAGTGGGCTAGAGTTACAAAAAATAATCACTTTCCCTAAAAGCTGGATATATATATATATATATATATATATATATATATATATATTGTTACGGATTTCCTCTATTGATCCTTAAAATCCGTCGGGTTCTTTTTTACTTTGTGTATTATATAGTGGTTGTGTATGGTGTCAGATGATGATGATGACACACAGAATGATCAGTCCTTTAGTTGACGAACACAACACAGACGTTTATTTACAGGACGAGGACAGGACAGAACACAGGCGACAAATATTCACAACACAAATATGTACAGGTGATAGCTATTTACAGCCGAGACGAACACACCGGACAGCACACTGCAGGTAATAGTCCACAGGCAGAAATTCTGTAGGGACAATGTCCACAGAGCGGCTAGACAGGATTCAGCCGGAGAGGGAATCTTTATGGGATTCGCTTTACACCTCCTGGGTCTCTCCAGAACAGGCTGATCTATTCCTTTGTCTCTTCTTGCCTCTGCTGTCGACTTACTACTTCGTACAACGGGACTACTCCTCAATTCGGGACAGCTCCGTTCCCGACGACGACACAACGGGTATGACACACGACACAGGCTTCGTCAGTATATGCTACACAGAATTTAGCAGTCCTCCGTTCAGGACTCCACAGTTCAAGACCTTTATCTCTTAGGTCTTCTCGATAAACTCCACAGCGCTTACTTGTCTTCGTTGAACACCAGGCCGTACAGCTTCGGCTTATCTCCACTGCCGCACTTCGGCTTGACTCCGCTGGATTCTTCCTCAGATCTCCTTTCCCTTTTCTCCGCTGCCTTGCTTCGACTTTATCCGACTCGATTGATTTGGAGCCCTCCTCCTTATATATACCTGTAGTAGGCGGGGCTAACATCTTCTGGACCAATCAGGAGCGTTCTAGCTGGATCTCGGCTCCTAGTGGACGGATCGGGAAAATTCTCGATGTTTCAGGTACTTTCCATTTTGTCGCCAAAGTCGCCAAATTCGTCGCCAAGTCGCCAAATAGTCGCCAAGTTTGTCGCCAAGCCTTGGGACCTCTGACGTCACACCCACTCACTATTCAATGCATTACTTTCAATCTGTCTTTCTTACAATGACAGTATTAG
>JAPMOQ010056715.1:698014-852589 GCA_026543055.1 Argiope trifasciata | reverse complement strand
TTCAATGCATTACTTTCAATCTGTCTTTCTTACAATGACAGTATTAGAGCGGGAAAGCAAAACCACAGGTTCGTAACAATATATATATATATATATATATATACAGAGAGAGAGAGATACATATATAACTATACTTCACTATTTTGATTAATTGATACAAGAGCAAAATTTGAAACGAAGTCCGAAACAAAATATAAAACTTCACATAGTTTTAAATTATTTGCTGTTACATAGTTGGAATAAATTTTATAAATATAAATATAGAAAAATCAAAAAGAATATTTTCAATATGCTTTAATGAAAATTTAATTTAATATTCGAAAATAATAGAATGTATGAGTTTTTATTTTCTCTCCGAAAGAAAGATTATTGTGAATGAAGAAAATAACTATTGCATCGTGAAATTGTTTCAAATGTTTTTATTACCTTTAAAATAAATATCGAAAACGGCAGGCAATTGTTTTAGCTAATTTAAAATTTAAATTAAAAATTAAAAAACGATCTAATTTTTTAAACTTTATTAGTTTTTTAAAAAATATTTCCTCACAGCAAAAAATTATTAGTTCTATTGTTATCCTGTCAGACTTCAAAGACAAAGAAACTTAACTTATGACACAACAACTTCACACACAAAAACTCTGCATTGTTCCAAAAACCAAAAATAAAGTCTCTTTTTTTTTCTATGGCTTAGGCCTCTTTAGAAACCTGAAGATAACAACTTTTTAAGAAGAAAATCAATATTTACCCGTCAAAAAGTTACGTCAAGGAGCTTATAACTGAAACTATACATTTAAAATTCACCATGTTTTTTAAAGTTTGAAATCCGAAAATAAGGAATAAACCTAAGATGGCTGAATCAATCATGCACAACAAGATCGTTCGCTAATTCTTCTTGGTATTAATATGAGAATATATTTGAAATGTTTTCACTTAATTGTCTTAGCTATTTCCTACATTTATTTGGTTTTTTTTCTACCCATTAATTAAATATTTGTAAAAAAAATGTGAAAAATAATAAATTTTTATTACCAACTTATCAGGCTTATTGTAAACTGAGGCCCATTCATTACTAATGATTCCCTTCGGTAAATTGCAATTGATTCAATAAGACGTTTTGGTTAAGTCTGAAGTTTAAATCGTCATGGAAGTCAATGGAATTTGCAGTGTTAATAGAGTAAATCCCCTGTTTATGAAAAAGTTTAGTTTTATCGACACCTCTTTTAGCAACTCTAGGGCTATTTTCGGACGGATCTCGTAACTTTGAACAGTGGTCGTACGAAGAGGAAGTCACTTGAGATGGCACCCCCTCTCCTCAAATTGTCACAACACGCCAGCTGGTGGACGTTTGGCCCCGACGGATTTAACATGCACCAGACCCGCTGGTATGACATATTTTCTGTAGAATCGGGTCTAGAGCCTGAAACCTTATCATAAGGTCACTGATTTATTTATTCTTTAAATATATGAATTAAAAACAAGAAAAATCCATTTAAAATGGTTATGTGATAAATTTTAAAGAGTTAAAAGATCAAAAATTTAAAAAAAATGTAGGAATGAAGGAAATATAAGGAATTAATTCATAATTTGTGATAATAAACTTTTTTTGACATTTTAGTTAAACATCCAATAATAGTTCAATGTTTTGTTCTAATTAAACATAACCTAACCTTCAGATGGATTAAAAAAATATCAACCAGAAAGAAAACTGGTAATCAATAATATTTCAGATATAGTGACTAAGATGGAATACAAAAAAGGGAATACAAAACTGTACATGTATAAAGATGGAGATTTATAATCCTATCTCTATACTTGATTAGATTAAGATTAGATAGATTATGACGTGCGGCACCTCAAGAAAACTGATTATCAGATTGCTAATTACACGGGCCTTCAAGGGAAAGTTGTAATTTTCCCTCATATGTATTTATTTCTAATTGACCTTTTGACAAACAACCAAGACCGTAAATTAACGATTTTTTAAATTTCATGCTAATATTTTTTTATCTTATAGAGCGTTATGATGACTTTTAATGGAATATAAGAACAATTACATATCACTATTTAATTTCTGTTAAGATATTTTAACTTCCATAATCAAATGACCAATACCTTTTTATAACAAGATGAATAACGGCTTTGAGAATTTTAAAGTTATAATAATTTTTGGGTTATCTATGCAATGATGGATATGACAGTAAAATACGTATTTACATTCATTTGTAGATTACTTTCATTAATAATAAATAAACTATTATATTAAACATTGTTTTTGTTAAATTATACTATTTTATTTAAATAAACTAAGTTAAAAGTTACAATGAAAGCCATGACAGACCAAAGGCCTTCAATTTAACGGATGTGGTTTAAGTATATATTTGACATCGATAGTTCTAGTGTTTAAGTTTAGTGCATTTAATAAAAGCAATTAAACAAATTTCATGTAGAATATGAGGTCAAAATTTATTTTTGATAACTTTATTTATTTATTAATTGTTCTTCAAGTCTGAAATGATTGTATTGTGAAGAATTATATGTAGTTGAAAGTAAAGGTTCTCCAAAAATGCAGTATAGAGCCGTAATATTAAGTAATTGAGAAACATATTTTTGAAAAATATATCATTCGTATGACATTACTCTTTAATTAATTTTAAAAAGCAAGTAAGATTACTTAAAGTATAGGATACGAAGAAAAAATTTTTTTAACTATATCGTTAAATAATTAAAAAACATTTGTCTTTGAGCAAAAAAAAGGGGGGTTGTAATCTTAGTATAAAATCTGTATTGATAAGACTTTTTAAACCCCATGAAACACTTTGATACTTTTCTGTATATATAATAATAAAATCGCCATCATTTTACATTTAAAAAAAGGTTCAAAAACTTTCCTGGAGGCATCCTTCCTGTCCATTATTTGAAAGAGTTTTTTTAAAAATTATTATTGTAAGAGTTCTAAAGCAACATTACCCTTTTTTTCGTATAAAAGACACTAACAACAAAAAAGAAATGGAAAAGAAAAGATTGTACTCTTTCTCCCGGCACCTTTTAAAATTGTCTGAAAAGGAGTCTTGAGTACTTTAAAATATGGAACCAATCCCCTTTTTATCTTCTTATTTATAATTTTTCCTTTTATTAAAATATTTTTCAAATGAAGAAATTTACATAATTTTTTCTCCAAAAGTGAATTTTATTTTTATCTTTTATTTCTTTCATTTATCTGAAATGCCGAATTTGAAAGTTTTCTCATTTTAATTAATAGAATTTTCAATACATGCTCCCTAATAAACACTCATTACACATATCAGATTAAAATTTAAAATCCATTAAACATCTCTGTTTTTATTATTTATTATTATTTAATAATTTACATATTTATTACTCTTTTTATTGAATTGCGCAATTATTTTTGATGTGACTTCAGTAAGTTTATTTTAGTGACATGGTGATATAAATGTACTCAGTTTCGTCATCGAATGCCAAATCAGTGTAAAGTAATACGGATTTTATGAAAAAGACTTCATCTAACATAAAACATGTTACTAGAAAAAAGCTCTAGAATTAGAGACATCTTAATTTCTTTTAATGTAAATGCTATTTGCATTATAAAATCCCTCCAAAATGGTAATGAATATTTCGTTTTCTGAATGAAATTAGTTCTTAATTAGAATTAGTATTATGTATTTGAATCATATAACCAAGTAAGAGTATAAAAAGAATTCAAAAGATATGACCATTCAATAGCCGAAGTAGAAATTTTTTTTAATATTTCTTATTTTTAAAGGGAATTTGCTTCAAAAAATCTCTGATAAATTTTTCAATCGATGTCAATCTCTAACTATAATTTATTCTGAATGAATATTTACCAATCAAAATTAATTTCATGGAATTTAATTTCAAAATGGTCAGTTCAAAACATATGTAAAATATAAATGTAGTCGAAGAGAAATCGTGATTATTTTACATTTATAAAAGCAATTTGCAATTTAAAAAGTCTGAAACTCAAATTTATACTTAATGAAAACTATTTAACTTTAAGCATCTTAGAATTAAATAGATTAATCAAGCAAGATTCTGAAGGTATTCAAAACTATGTAAAGACCACGATACCAAAAAAAAAAAAGAAATTTTGAATATTTTGTGTGTGTGTGTTTGTAAAATATTTTTTTTTAAATCACACACAAAAATTTTCTACAGATATCGAATACTAAATATAATTTTTAATAAATATTTGATAATAAAGTATCAATATAAGGATATTTAAATGATTCGTCAAGGAAAAACATGAAAAAGGAATTAAGATATATTCTAACCACTGGAAAACTCTACGTGAAATTAACAAGAAAACTAAGATTTAATATCATTTACTTCCAATGAATTTTAATATTTTATTTCAATTTTATATTGCCTACCTGTTTTTAAACCTTTTACTCTTGGAAGTGTATTTGTAAAATATTTTTTTAATTGCACATATCTCTCCCATTGAGAACAATTTCGATATATCGTTATATTTTAATAAATATTTAGCAAACTTATATCAAAGAGAACCACTATCAATGTTATTCAGTTTAGCGACAACACCTAGGAAGTTTCCTCGTCAACTGACAGTGGTTCAAAATTACGAGATCTGTCCCAAAATAGCCCGTGTGTTGCTTTACAACGGGAAATTAAAATAGCTAAACTAAACTAAACAAAGAATGTTTCTCCTATTATTTTCTATACTGATAGCAGTAAAATTGATGGCAGAGTTGGTTTCATATTTGTTGTTTTCAAAAGAGGTATTGAATCCGAGCACTTTCAATTCACAGTTCGTGATGAATGCACAATATTTATAGGTGAGCTTTTATGTTTAAACTTCGCCACCAAAAGGATCACTCAACAAAATAGTGTAATCTCAGACTAACTCATTTGTACCGATCCTCTTTTATCCTTGGATTCTCTGAAGTGTATTTCTTCGTTTAACAACATACTTGGATACATAAAAAACTTGGAAGATAAAAATATCTCGATAGTTTTTGCATTTGTTCATGGACACACAGACATTTATGGAAATGAGCGGGTCGATTGACTGGTAAAGGCTGTCACTAAACGCAAAATTGACATTGTCATTAATATTCCTTAAGTCTTTTACATGAAGATTATGAGAGGAAAAATGGATGGAGTTTTTGAATCAATAATATCTCTTTTCAAATGCAGGGAACTTAAAAAAAATTCCATCCATTAATAAGAGGCAAGAGGCTGTAATGCCATGATTTTTATACTAATTTCAAAATAACCTAAATTTTCACTGGTCATGGTAACTTTAAAAGTTATTTGTAAAAATTTAATTTGTTTCCTTCATCTTCCAGTGATTGTAATGTTGGTGTTGTTGAAAATGTTGAATTTGTGCTCCTTATACTACCCAGTTTGTCAGAGGAAGACAGAACCTAAGATTGGCCGTCAAGAGCATTAATATAAATTGGCCTCCTCACAGACTTGTTTTCACACGAAGTGATTTTGAAAATGTAAACTTCAGTAAATTTATTTTTCACATCTGTAATCCTACATGACTGTTAGATTTTCTTATTTTCTTTATGTAATGTGTTGCATTCTTACTTCTGTAAGCCCCGCATGATACTTTGTGGTGCTCTTGGATTTTATAAATGCTCCAATAAAAGTATCAATATAACTTTATTTAGTTAATTTATCCAGAATAAGCATGTAAATAGAAATCAAAATATGTATTAATCACTTTAAAACACAAAGTAAAAGTACCAGGAAAATTGCGATTTTAATATTATTTATTTGCTTTAAATTTAAATATTTCAATTAAATTTTATATTGTATACCAGCTTTTAAGCATTACGAGAGTATTTCTTAAAAAACAATATAGATTTTTAAAAGTAAAAAAAAAAAAAAACCGGAAAAGAATTTTAGTCGGCCAATAGTTGTAGGAAGTCCAAGAATCTAATCCAAGCATTCCGAAGGAGAACAATACACGTAGAAAAAGATGCGTTGTTAATCATGTTAATATTAGAAGAATTCATGTAAAATAAAACAAACAAATAAAATAAATCCCCAACATACTCTAAATTACTATGAAAATGTTAGTATTTGTAAAATCTTAGGTCTTGTAAAATTCTATTTATTAGCCACGAAAGAATTCAAAATATAGTAAATCACTTGAAATCCGATAAAACAATTTTGTGTGTACTTGTAAATTTTTTTAAAATCATACAAAATGTCTTCTTCAGGTATACGATTCTATGTATGATTTTTTAATAACCATGTAATAGTAAAATATTTTTATAATGTTATTTAACTGGTCTACGAAGAAAAATACGGAAAAAGAAATCAAAGGTCATTTAACCACTCAAAAACTTTGTGAAATTAGCAAGGAAATTTAAATTTGATATTATTTATTTCTATCAAATTTAAATATTTTAATTTTGTTTTATATTGCCTACCTGTTTTTAAGCATCACATTTCCTTTTATTGAACATTATACAAGGTGTGTTCATCGGAAAAGGTACGTAACAGCATTGTGGACATAAAAGAAAACTGTATTCAAAACTGTATACCATAGACCTAAGCATAACGGTCCCATTGATTAACGAGCCGCAGGAATCCTTGTTCCCAGAATTCTTGTGGCTTTGACGAGACCCTGGCCTTCATAACGACCTTGAGTTCGCCCTCTGAGTTGAAGCGCTTCCCTTTCAGATGTTTTATGTAGGGACCAAATGCATGAAAATCGCAGGGTGACATATCCTGGCTGTAGAGCAAACGGGCGAGTTGAACCCACTTAAGCTTTAGCAATTCCTCAAGTGTGACATTGGACACGTGTGGACGCATGTTATCAAGGAGCATAAATACAACCATTGAATAGCAAGTCTTAATGAACCCGCGTAGTCTTCGGAATGTCTCACAGTATACATCTTAGTTAATGGATCTTCTATGCTCGAGGAATTCAACAAGTAGTGAACATTGAACGGTGCTCTTTATAAGTCTCTGCTCTCCCCTGCGCATGCTCAAATCTATGCCAGAGGCTAATGCCACATCCAATCTATGCCACATCCCTACTTCCACAGCGGCACAGGGAAATATGTTAACGGTTTCGTCGTTACGATGTTTCGTACCTTTTCATTCGAACACCCTTTGTAATTTCGAAAAATCAAAAAAGAAGAAGAAAAAGAGAGATTTTAGCTTGTTAGTAATTGTCAGAAATTCAAGATTTAAAGATCAATCATTCTTTTATTGAATTTTATATAAAACTATATATACAATGAACAATATATTTATATAAAAGCATACAGATAAAATAAATTCTAAACAAAAGCCCAATAACTCTTAAATGATTATTTTTACTGGCAATAAACTCTTTGCTAGAAGGTATATCAATTCAGGTGTAGATATTAGAGAATTGCAAGTCTTATAGTGGCAATTTAACAATGCTAATTTTGTGAATGCTTGACATTTCTCAGCACTATAAAAGATTACATTTCCGGGGAGAATTTTAAATTGTGGATCGTGAAGAAAGCAAGTAAGTAAATATTTATAATATTTTTTTTCCTCTTTAGGGAGTAGTTGCTACATAATTAATACTGTGGGCGGTATTCTTACACTTGATTATTCAAATCACATTCAAAACAACAGTGGGAACCGAAAATTAAACTGTTGGGATTAATTTTAATCATAGTAACAACCAAAAAATTTTTCTTCAGTTTATTTGCGAAAGGTTAGAGTCAATTCGGTAAAGAATTCATGAATATTCAATGATTTTTGCCAAACAAATTTAAATTGTAAATTTAGATGTAAAGATTGAATATGTTCCAAGGAAAAATAAACTGTATTCATGTAGAGGATTAGGTTTGTTTACTGTAAAATTGAACAGAAATGTAACTTTAAGGATTAAGTTTTCCTTTAATGTGGTTGTATTTTTAAAAATAAATCAGTTGAAATCATACAAATTCCCTATCGAGCTTTTTAAATATGAAGAGTTTCGGAATTTCTGTGTATGTTCATAAAAATGATACGTTAAGGCTGTCATATGAAAACACCACGATTTGATTTAATAATAGCGATTAAAATTCATTTTTTAATGGCTAGTATGCATTAAATTTCATAGAAGTTGTCGAAGACCAAGTAATATCTAATCATAAATTAAAAGGAATTGAATACTTAAAACGAACAAAAAAGAGAGAGAATGAAAATTTTGTCTTCCGTTTCAAATAGTTGTTTATGATAAACATATTTTACAATATTATTAAATGATTGAATTTTGAAACAAATGCTTCCTGTTTATATTGTTTATAAGGTTGTAATTTTGTAATTTTATTCTTTATGTAATAAAGCTACAAATTTCTGACATTTATTGATTCCCGATGACAACAGAATATTTTCCTAGATTTAGAACACTTAATTTTCTGTTAATAATTAACTAAAAAGTCATTCCATAGACTCAGACTTTATCTAGATATCAATTAAAAATGTTTTTTTAAATTCGATCTTATTTGTAACAATGAATCGTGAAACTTATAAAAGATTAAAATATATAAATATAATAAAAATGTTTTAAGCTATCTATAACTAGTGCAATAAAAAGTAAGAAATAAGAAATTCTTTGAAAATGAAGAATATAAAGCAATTAATATACAACGTAATTATAAAAAGAAATGGCTTGCATACCGCTAGAAAATTTAATTATGATTAAAGCCTCAATTTATTAAAATAATTTTTTAATGAATTTTACGCATTCAAGGATTTATTTTAAAATCCCTTTTATTGATTTGAAAAAAATTAGTCAAATTAAAAATTAAGAATATTAAGAAAATATAAGATAAAAAGAAAATAATATTAACATTACTAGAGAATTCAGAACTAGAGCATCTATTATTCCATTAGAATATCAAATGAATATTTAATGTAAAATCAGAATATTTATTCTTAAAATCTTAATTATTAACAGATAATTTTTTCACGATTAAATTTATAATTACAGTTTAAAATGCTGATAAATTTTAATGAAAGTCTTTCAATTTATTGAATATCGGATGAAACAGATTTTTTTATGTCGATTCTATGAAGAAATAACAAATGTCATTAAAATCTAAATTGAATATGAATATATAAAGAACTTTTTAAATCTTCATTTTATATATATATTTAAAATAGTTTCAAAAAAAGAAAATCAAAATATCGAAACAAAAGTCGTAAAAACATCAGTTGTAGAAAACCATAGAAGAAAGCTGTAAAGACATGACAAAACATCATTAAATATTAAAAATATATTTTAAATATAGTGTAATTTCAATTTAATCGAAGACTTTTTTTAATTCGCGAATAAAGATTTACTGTTTATTTATCCTGAGATTTTTAGTGCAAAAACAATTCCTTTCAAGGACTGTAAAAACTATATTTTTATGTTTATTATCTTTGATTCCTTCTTTATTAAGTTTATAAAATCTGAACTGGGTTCCACACCTTCGTTTAGATCAAGCTTAACTTTTTATATTAAAAGAAATATTTTCAAAGCTAAAAATTTTATTATTTTCTCATGGATGCATACACTTATTGGAATCATGTTTTTTATTATGTCGGCGTCCTGCCATATGGGTAGCAAGTCATCCTCTTGAACTGAGCGTCCTGGGTTCAAGTCCCGGTTTGGGCATGGTTGATCTGCTTCTGTTTTATCTGTAAAAGGTGTGACTGTGCTCAGGGATTGGGCAAGCGATTGAGTGATGCGAGAGTGACAAAGTCGTACTCTTGACCCTAGTTGGCGCTTTTAAAAACAAGAGACCCTCCCTATCGGCTTAAATAGCTGTCTTCATAACAGCGGGATTGCCCGAAGCAACTACCATAAGAAACAAGAAGGACCATGTTTTTATTATTAAAGTGCAAGAAGGCAGTTGCCTAAAGGGAATGCAGTTTCAGGAAGGTTAAGGGACTTCGAAATATCTGTGAGTTATTTTCAGAATTATTTAATTTTGCACTTTCAATAAATTTAAAAAGGCTACATACTCAAATTAAAATAAGGTATTGTTTAAAATTCAGAATATAATACTTATGGTATTCCTAATTAATTATTATTTGTAACTTTTATATCACGTTGTTACCTAATTCTAATTATATTTTTAAAACATATCTTACCCCACTATTAAATGACATTTAAAATGAAGTGAAATATTTCTTCAATTATTAAATTAAAGTCTATATAAATATGGTCTTTTCGAAACTCGAAAGAGAAAAATGCGGGCCTCGAAATTTGCACTCCCTAAGGGTCTGGTTAGCTCAAGATAATAGAGTAAAATTTTTTTATGAGATTGTTTTTAATTTCACATGAAGATAGCTTACTGGGGCCTAGATAACATCATGATTTTCATACAGATGAATAATAAATGAATTATTTATTAAAGACTAATTAATTAATTAGTCAAACACTTGTTTCCTAAAAATCGATAATGTAAAATTTTTGTAAGTAGTTTTTTAAGGGATAATAATTTATACTTACTAGGCAAGTAACTATATCAAATTTAATGGAATATGCTTTCAGTTTTTTAAAGGATAATTGTTTTTTATAGTCTTAGTTTTAATGCTATTGCGTTTTTATTATGATTTATAAAAAGGCAATAGCAATACAACTAAGACAATAAAAATTCATAACATGATGGTTCCTGTTTGATTTGTGTCATACATGGAAAGAAAAATGTCATGTTTAAAGGCCCAGAGGTTTATACATTGGATTAAAATGCATTCTTAGTGTATTAATATTTTATTTCCAGTATCTTTTATCAATCTGTTGAAGATTTAGATTTTTCATAAATTATACTGATTTTTTTAAGAAAGTATTAGCTTGAACTGCATTTTAAGTGATTCGAAATGTTAAATATTGAGGGAGTTTTTTTTGAAGTGAGTGGGGGGGGGGGTTATTTTGTTCGTTTTTGATTAGAATATATGTGCACTTTTTCGATTATAAATACTTTGCCAAATATAGTGCGAGCATCACTTTTTCAATATCTATTACACATATATATCATATTATGTAAAATATTAAATACCTCAACATTCTATGTAAAATGTACTAAATATAATATTTTTTGCTATATTGCATCTATATTATTAATGTATTTTTTGTTTCAGAGATTCTTCCTTAGGAATATTAGATGATTTTACTTGGCAGAGAGGCGATATGCAATGAATAAAAAAAAGTGCTTTTGAGAGATCTATAGATTTTTCTTTTAGTTATTCTATTACAATATAATTCATTTTTAACTATATTCTTATTTTCAATACCTAACTTGTGCAATGTTTCTATAAATAACTTTAAAATTATGTCCTCAATTCTTATTGAAAAACATTCTTACTGTTAATCTCACACCTCATATAAATTTGAATTTACTGATCTTATTTTTTATGGAAGAAAACAAAGCACAATTTCGGTTAAATCTGAAACAGTTTCTCTAACTTGATTTCATCTGTGAAAAGCCTTTTGCTGCTCTTTTGTTTGATCCTTTTATCCAATACAAAAAAAAAAAAAAAAAAAAACAGCAGCAGCAGTGTATAACGTTACGTGTTAGGTCATTTTTATTCATTCTTTATCTTGAGTGGGCTCAAATAACAAATGTTTTACATTCATTTATGCGTACGCAGTGTTTCAGGTGATGTGGAAAGCGATTTTGTACCGTAAATAGGCACTGTTTATTGAAAAAAGATAAGAAATATTAATTTCGGTGATCTTTTAACCCTCCCCCCCCCCAAGAAAAAGAGTGAGTGTTCGAATCGAATGGAATTAGTCGTCATTTTAATTAATATGTCACAATAGAGGAAAATAAATAATTTTTTTACTCACGAAATAAATTACTACTGTTCCGTTTATTTCATTTTGAAGCTCATGCTTTGCTATTGCTTTGACAATAGAAAATTATCAGGGAATATTTTAAGAAACACGGATGAATTATATCCTTATTTGAGATTTTTAGTTAATAAATATTCTTCTTAAAAGTTTAAATTTCTGTATAATGAAGATTGCTTTCAGCGTTTATTTTCCTGTATAAGAAAACAAGAAGATTCAATTTAAAATTATGTGACTTAAGACTTACTTTCTGCCTGGTACGGAATATTTTTGAAGAGATTTGAAAAGCTATGTGTTTATCATTTAAAAAATAAATAATTAATGTTTTAATTTCATTCGTAGTTATTTTTAAAGAAAACGATACTATTTTTTAAAAAGAAAGAGAATTCTTTTCCAAATGGTTCTTTGTTTTTTTCATTCTTACCACTTTTTTCATTATTCTAAACTTTTCATGCAACTTTTTTGTCATACTAAATTATTGTGTATTTTAATTTTCCATTTCATAATTCCGCTTGCTTAAATATTTAACAAAATAAACAATATCCTGAAATTATTCGTTTAATTATTTATTATCTGGCTTATTAAACTCCTCCACTTACTTTTTCCCTCATCATTTCTTTCTCCAATTACAATTGCGAACTCTGTTTTAGATTACTCTGAGTTTAGCATTATGAGTGGTTGTCACTCTGTTTATAAAAAAGATAATTTAAAAAAGTATTGCACTAGGTAGTCGACATTTGATATAGAATTACATCCAAATTCAAGTATTTATAAGGACATTTCAACTTAATCCATCTACAGAAAGTTTATCTATCAGGTTGTATCGAGCACAAGTGAATTTCAATAACTACAAAGTGCGAAACGATAGGTAGATAAATTTTGATTCACAGATTTAGAATTTAAAATACAGTTACTTGCCAAATTTTGAGCAGTAAAAAACCGATTAACAGTCTGTCAGTTCATACTTTCGCGTACATCTAAACACAATGCTTTATATCGATGAATGTCTTTTTGTAACTATAAGTATAATTCGTACTTTAGCGTACATGTAAACATAATGTTTTATATCAATGAAATCTTATATGATTTCTTACAACTACAAATATAGTTCTGTGTCAAATTTTAGGGTCATTCCGCCAGCAAAAAGATGTCCAAAATACATATTATCGTGATCGATTCCGTGAATCCGCTAAATTCACACTAAATATCTATATTTCATCACCATTAATGTCTTAATGCCATGCAAGACATCGGTGAGCTGATTCGAGGTCCATAATTTAAGGTATAATATAATATAAAATAATATAATATAAGGCCTTAATTTACGTGGGAACATACCACTGGTTTAATTTGATTTCTAGATTTGAAGATTTATGCCGCCATGATGAATTATCGTATGACATCGCTATTTTCACTATAAGTGCCTTTTATTAAGATTTAAAATAAAGAAATAATGCTTTAAATTTTCTTTGTATTTAATAATTTTTTTTTGTTCTCAGGACAACCTATTTGTTCTTTCCGCATAGTTGGAAATGCTTACAACCGGTAGCCAACGTTCTTATAAATCAGGAATTTTCTCAATCTAAATAAAAACACTGTAATTTTGAATACCTAATGTTTAATTGATCGTATGATCGTATTCTCTCTAAATGAAAGACTTTTTCGTCACTAATATAATTTATTAATCTATAATTCCTGTTACTGTAGTTTCAATTATGTATTTTTCCCTAAAGAGTTTCTCAACTCGAAATTAAGAGTACAATTCTGGGCAGAAATCGCATATTTATTTCCTATATTTGAACTATTTGTTTTATATATACCTCACTAAGCTTTGAATTTAAAATTTGAATGACTCGAAACAGCTTTCAACGTCTGAGCATGCGTTGAGCTTTTTAAAATTAGTCACTGCTTCAACGCAAGGAATCCTAATCCCCCTATACTTAAATTTATGCTTTCTATAAAGGGAAATCTCGTTTATTAGATCATTTCTTCTTATTATTTTTTCAATTTTTGAAAACTGAGATCACCGAGATCTAACGTTCTAGTGCCAACCTGTCCTCTTTCCCCACCATAATGCTCATCATTTCGTATTTTGTTACCGACACCACAAAAAGCGACTCCTTTTCAAGGTCAGAAACATCCAATATTGTGCATTCATATATTACATAATTTGATGCTGAAAAATCTTTATTAACTGACTGTGATTTTAGCACAAGTAATGGTTAAGCTTGCCATTTTAACAAGCAACACAATCCATTTTAACCTGTTAACTGGTATAACGAAATATTTCAACACAAAACGAATTGAATACAAATTAATTATCCGGTCAGGCTAATTTTCCAAATTTTGTAACAGCAAGAGGAAACTGAAATTTTTACTTACAAATAGTTCAAATCTCTTTTTTTTTTATCTGTGGCAAATACAAGACCTTATATTGAAGCCTGGAATAAAAAAAATGATTAGTAATTGTTAGAATTAGAGAAAAAAAATTTTTAATGAAAAAAGACAGTTACAGAATTTATAACTTCATACTTTTATTTAAAAATTTAATTTTTTCACTCTCTTACTTCATTTTGGTAATCAAAATCGATTGCATTAATAGTTAAGTGACGAATCCGTGTAATTCCACAAAGAGGGAAACTTGTGCTCAAACGCGCAGTTTTTCTCAATTAAACCTTTATTTTCTATATTTAATTAACTCAAAATTATTTTCAAGAATAAGTTGAAGAATGCGTTGGGCATTTAAATTTCATTCAGCATTCCAAACAAGTTAACTCGCTTTCCAAACCTAAACATTGTTCTCTCCAATTATAAGAGAAAAGAGGCGATTGAGTCGGATTTTATTTAATTATTCAATAGAATGCTTTCTAAAACTTGATAGGGGAATGTTGCTTTGGTTTCGGAATAACATGGAAAGGAGGTTATTTATTCCGTTCACTTAAAATTCAAGCGCGTTTCTCTACTTCTAAGGAGATGTGCTCATTGCTGTCGTGACCTAGATGGCTTGTAAATCATCGAAATCATGGTAGAATAATGTTTACATCAAAACGTTAAGTTATGAATACTGTAACAGTATTCGGTTAGCTAAAGTTTGCAAACTGTTTACATTTGTTGTCAAAACGTGAGAGGAATATTTATTCTACAAATGTCTGGGTGTCTATGTTAACAGAAAATCCCGCTTACTGATGTATAATTCAGCTTTATACAGTACAAAATTTTAATAAACATGATACAATAAACATGATAAACATGATCAATTTAATAAACATGATACAACGGCATAGTAAAAGTATTATTTATAACCATCTATGTTTAAATATGTTCCTCCAATTTTTACTTTCTCTTGTACTTAATACAGAGAAACTATAGTAATTGTTAAAAAGTTTTTTTAATTAACTTTACATTTTAACGAATTTCTACTTTTTAGACCACCCTTAGTTCGAAAATGCATTTCTAGAAAATGCTAGTCTGCCTATGACAAAGATAATTCAAAAATTCGTTGAACTAGATCGTTAAAATTTGACATAGATATTTGCACCACATTAATAGATTTCTATAAAATTCTGTGCAAAATCTGTTCACAGGAAGTCCGTCGACACGATAACTACAAAATGGGGAGATAAAGATATATAAAATTTTAATGTATCCTAATTCTTTTGGAAGTTTGTGCCTCTTTAACTAGAAGTTTGTATATATAAGAAATATATATTAAGCCTTCACTATACTTAAGTTAGAAATGTATTTCCTTTTCATATTTCTATGCCTTTTTGATCTACATGTATATGTTTATATTGCATTTAACTGCAAAGTAAATATGCAAAACAATTATTAGAATGCAAATGCAAATTGAAATTAAAAATGCAACGTAATTATGTGAAAGCAAATAAAAACGCAAAGCAAATATGTGATGTCGAATAGAACGTGTATATTTCGTATGTTAAAAACTAATAAAAGAAATGAATCTATTGAATGCATTATTTATTTTATTTGTGCGCATAGTAAAACTTAGAACAACTTTAATTTCTAACCTATAGCTGCATTAACAATAAAATTTGAGGCATATATGTTTATCCCAAAACAAAAATATTTAAAGAAAAATTTTCTTTAAACTAAAGAGTGTTTATATAGAAGGAATGAAGGGAGAAAAATTATTCCTCTAGGTACTTCTTAAAGTTTTAATTTTCGTTTAAAGTTTCTTTAAAAACTATGCAACAAAATTATTCTAAGGCTTAGGTTTAGATTTCGAAACCAGTTTTCTTTCACCCTAAGAAAACAAACATTGGCAAAAAAAAAAGCAGGTTTTTCAATTATGCATGAACTATGAAAAACGAGTTTTTCAAAGACAAATATTTAAGTCTTCTTAGAAACTGAAGAACAGCATTTCTTTCTAAAGCCTATGAGCACTAAGAATGCGAGTGTTGGAATAAATATTTTATTAACTTTGTTAGAAATGAAAATTCTGGGAATATGCAAAATAAGTTAAATATAAAAACAAGTATCATCATACTAAACAATGCTATACAGTGTTCTAATGCCATCAGTTTGTTGGGAAATTTTTTAAATAATTCCGTACCAATATTTTCGTGTTTGCGTGTATTTTATATAGATAATATTTGTTTAAGTGGGAGCAATTCCCCATGGGAATATATCAAGCATTTACTTATGAGATGCAAAACGAATTCATCCCTTTTTTTGTTTCAAAGGTTTTCTAAGTTTCTGCCTTTTTTAAAGTGAGTAAAATAAAAGAGTTTATCAGATAATAAATCTTAAATATTTATTTTTCTCAATAAAATAACAATTGCAATTATTGTGACTGTCAAAGAAATTAAGATTTGAGCTCTCTTGTATCAGATGTCTTCGTTTTATTTCACTCTAATGTTTAGAAAAAAGGAAAAGAATGTGACTGTAAATTTTCTTAAGGAACGATAACTGATAAAGCATTCCTCTCTACAAACTTCCACACCACATTAGTGGGAGGACGTTTGATCAAAGATATATGGTTTTAAACAACAATCAAATGTCTTTGATCATGTGTTGATTTTTAAATATTCATGAGTGCAAATATATTTTTAATACAAAATTTTCACATTCTCTTAAAAATGAGAATCATCAAATACATCAACGGATGAAACAAACCAATCAAAGTACATTTAAAAAAGGTAAACTGGTGAATAATCAGTAGATTTAGATTATTTTTTCTGGGTTCTTAAGGAGGGATTCTTACTTGCAAGTAATTATATTCTTCTTGTCGTGTCCGTGTTTTCACGGAAGGGAGGTGCAGTAGCTTCTGAGAGTAAAGACCCCTGAGCACCCAGAGGGCAGAAGTCTGAATTGTAGCTCACACACACGACACAACCCTTTTTACGGGGTGGTCGAACTCATCCATACACTCATTTATCCATCAGCAAGTCAGAATTTAGATCCAAATCAGAGACCGACTCATCCCTGATTCAGTACCCCCAGAGGTATCGTTTTGTTATGGGAACTTGGAGGACTTTGCAGTCTCGACATATTTAACGTGCCCCAACTGCCATTAGCCAACACGGCGGTCTTTGGCCGAGACGAGGACAGAACCCGCGACCTTTCGGTTATGAGACTGACGCTCTACCAACCAGGCTACCGCGGCCCAGTAGTTATATTTATAATGCAATATATTATGATGGATATAATGGAATATTTTTAATAAATAGTTTTTGTTTATTCTTTCTTTTTCCTTATAATTTCTATCGGTTGTTTTACCTCTGTTTTTGTTGAATAATTGGTTCTCCCTTGTACAAATTTCATTCAATAAAAACCATTATTCCTGAATATAAAAAAATGATTTTCATTCTTCTTCATTCCTCTTAAGTAAATATAAATAAGGATCACCAAATCAACCGATAGGATAATCATTAAATTTCTTTAAAACATTGTCATTTTATTCTTTTTAAAAATATTTTCATCGTTTATCGCTGTTTTCGTAGGATCGTTGATGCTGCCGTATAGAAATATAATTCAAGAAAAACTATTATTCTTGAATATAAAAATTTATTTTCATTCTACTTCTTTCCTCATAAGAAAATAAAACTAAAGATCACCAAATCAAATAAAAAAAAGCAACACTAATATTCATTAAAAAATGGTAATTTCATGAGTAATCATGATACTCATCTCATTTATGGCGGATCTGCTTCTCAAAGTTACTTACTCTTGGCAAACTGTTAATCATCTTTTCTTCATTAGATTTGAACAGCAACAACTAGCTAAATTAATGACCCAAACTCTAATTAATCATAACGGTGCTTTAATTTTAAGATCATAACATTTCAAATAAATCACACTTCCACATTCATATTTAGTAATTAGGACCTATAAAAAGGAAAAACATAAAGACATGAACCAGATGATGTATTAAGTACTTTGATCAAGTTATGCCAGCTGTGCGATTCTTGCGCAAACAGAGTTTTAAAATTCAAATTTGTTCCTACGCAATAAATCATTTTGGCACCCACGGTTCTAATGGGCATCAAATGGAATTGCTGATTAAGCCTGGAGCGATAGTTATGGGACTGTTATCTGCATAATGTATTCCCCAGCATATATCAGTTGGAGAGTCCTGTTGCATGAGATGCGAATTGTTGCAACATTTCTGCAACTAATATGAGAAGAGAAGTGCTATCAACGAGAGGAATTGGGAATAAGAGGACTTAAAACTTCACAAAGCATCGGTGAAATTGTCTGCCGTTGTTAATTAACTATTCAAAAGTGAAAAGTTTGTAAAAATTTAATGAAGCTAATAATAAATTTCCAAGTACGCGTTTGTAACGACGAAGTTTTTAAGTGGTAATTAAAGTCATATTATTTGATTTATATCATAAGCCAATGAAAAGGCTTTAGTACATGTAACTATAACATTTATTAAAACTGTTTATTTCATAATGAATGTTTTAACCATTCTTCTACTATATGTTATACATTTGTTTCACTCGTTTGATTATGGTTAAAAAGATATAAAAACCTTCTACCTGCAACAAAATTTATTTTGATATACTGATTTTTCTATGTGATTGATGACGGTTTGAAGGCAAAAACTGTAATCATATTTCTTGACTTTTATTAACAGCCAAAGAAAATGCTTTACAACATGTAACTATAATATTTATTGAAAATGTTTCTTTCATAGCGAATATTTTAACCACTCTTCCACATAATGTATACATCTATCTCGCTCGCTTGGCTACGGTTAAAAAGATATAATACACATCGCTTACAACAAAATTTGTTTTGATATAGTAATTTTTCTACGTATGAGATTCAATCAATAAATAACAGTTAGTCAAACCTCTTGCTTGCAAGGAATCGTGCATTAAAAATTAGGGCGTCCCATAGTTTCTTTCCAATTTCTAATATGAAATGAATACACTATAATTATTGCTTAGTATATTTTTTGTTATATAAAAAACACTTTATTCTCTATTACCTTCTTCCGTCTCTCAGGAAATCTCATTAAACCTTCTTTCGAAAATTGTTATGTTTTGGATAAGAAATAATCTTCGAGTTGCGTTTTTATTTCTGTGATGGATTTAAAACACTTATTAAGAAGAGAATTTTTTAAAGACGAAAAGAAATAATAATCAGATCTGGAGAGTATGCAGGATGCTGTAAAACATCTCAATCAATTTGTAAGAGCTTCTCTCTTGCGACTGATGCAATATGTGGTCTCGCGTTGTCATGATGAAAAATAATTCCCTATAGGTTTATTAATTCTGGCCGTTTTTTGCTATGGCAGCTTTCAATTGATCCAGTTGATGATAGTATTTCGTAGAATTTATTATTTCCACTTGTGGGAGGAACTCGTAGAAAACCACACTTTTTCAATCCCACCAAACGGACAAAATAATTTTTGGGGTGTAGTAGAGTTCTCGTAAGACTGAAACCGATAACACAGACGATTAATAGGTTTGCTTAAGTTCAGGCCATCCATATTGTGATGACAAAGAAACTATTCAGACACAATTATTGTTTTGTATTCAAATCAACAAATAATTCAAAATAGTATTTAATTTTTAAATTTCATTTAGTTACTATTGTGTATTTCAAGTAAACCTTAAATGAGATATTATAACATTAACTACATCATGTAAATGTTCCCTCTGCATAGAAAGTTAATACATTGGTATTTCAAGGAGTTCTAATTTTGTTAGTGGTGTCATTTGAAGTCCAGAGTAGTTTCCATAAGAGTTCCATAAGCGAAATTTCGACGATTTTCCGCTATAACTTCCGAAAATGTGATCGCACAAACATGATTTTTACATCAATTTAAAGATAAAAAAATTAGCTTTCTAATGGTATCAGTGTTTTAATGTGTAACTTAAGCTTTTACTTTTAACGAATTTTTAAAGAAATATTTTAACCATGTTTTTCAACAATATATTTCGGACAAAACAATAAAATTTAATCTACACGAGCACGTCAATTAGGTTTATCAGCGTGTTGCCATCCTATTAAAGGAAGTTCAAACTAAAAAAAAAACTATCATTGCAAATTAAATCTAAAGAAATGCAACTTTTAGCACGTGACTGGTTAAAATAAGAGAAATATAATAAGTGACATTTTCTAAAATAAATAATGAACGAGCAAAGGGAAAAAATAGCTTTTATTAGCTTTGTTGAAATCATACTGACAGAAGTTCAAATTAAAAAATAAATTAACTATGAATGCAAATTAAATCGAAAAAAAGGGTAACATTCCCCACGTGATCGGATGAAATTAAATAAATATTAAATGTTATGTTTTCTAAAAAAGAAATACAAGACAAAGGTTTCTATGATCGTTTGCAACATCTATATCATTAATTTAGTAAATCAGTGTTACGTGACTTTCGAAGTTTAAGTATATCTGGCAGAGAAATTATAAAGAGAGCAAGGCACATAAGTATTTAATTGAAAATTTTAGACCCCATTACTCTTGGCGAACCAGCTGGTCGCCAAAGGCGTCTAGTATGAAATATTGCGCATAGCGGCTGCTCCCCGTTGAATTTACGATCAGAAAAAGATAAAATGGGGACTAATAATAATGCGGTATTGAATTGTGGTGCACAGTGGCAGTCCTATTTTTATACTAAACGTATGAAAACCCAGCCTGTGTAATTTCGTACCAGAACATTACTCTAATTTGCTTTGCATTTATTACTATTTTAGTTTCAAGATAAGATCATTCAATCTTTCAAGTTAGACAAGATCAGTTTTACAACCTTACAGCTATTCGAAAAATCTCACGTCTAAACAATCAAAAACATATCTGCACATCTCTGTCTCTTTCCTGTACGTGTAACTATTCGTTTTTATTTCATAGAAATATATAAATTTTGTTAAAAATATGTTTAGATATGCACTCGTCATAAAAGATTTGTAAACAAGCATTTAGATGATTGCCTCCCTTTTAAAGATTCCAAGCAGAAGATCTGGTTATCACCGAAGGCTGTTTTTCAGAAGTGAGTTAATGTTTGCCATGCAGATGAATATAGATTAAAATACTTTTGATTTTCTCTTAAACACATGGAAGTTTGATAAAATCTATGATGTGCTATAGGATTTATTAGGCTATTATTCCATTAGAATTGTCTTTTAAAAAATTACAATTCTTACTCAACGCTGTAAATGGAAAGAATTTTTTTAAAAATCAGATGTCTACTTTATAAAACAGATTCTTCATATTCTAGTAATGGTAGTCTGAGGGCAAGGTTTCTGTTTCGACACTGGTGGTCTTTATGTTCAATGCTGGATTCCACCAGAAAATCAACTTGTAAGTGAGTCTGGTGCACTTGAAATCCATTGTCTAAACGTACTCCGCTTGTGTGATGGGGAACCTTAGGGAGCTGGAGCTAGCTCATATAGCGTCCTCGTAGCCTGAAAGTGGCTCAAAATTATGTTTTTTATTTCAAAATTGTCGTCATAGTTTTTCTTTGAAAGGGGACATTATATAACTGAACTAAGCCAAAGCGTTTGTATTCATCAGTTTAATTAATTTCCAAAAAAAAATCTCTATTAGTTTACATTGCCTCATAAAGCTGCTAGATTTAAAAGAAAAATATATGGATGCCTTTTTTGATTTAGCAGTTCATTGCTGACTGTTGCAAAAAGCGTAGCTTCAATAATAAAAAAAAGGCCACAATAACTTTCCTTGAATTTTTTTCTAACCTTTTCACTAATTAACTATAATGGTGTCTTTGAGTTTTTAAACATCGCGAAGAAAATTTTAATCAACAAAGATGAGAGGAAAATTAAAGATAATGCCATTGCCTACGTAGTTTTTAATTCTTTCAAAATAAAATGGAGAATTACTTTGATTGAAGTGTTTTTATAAACAAAGATACTCAAATTGCAGTGAAAAAAAAATTTGAAAACAAGTCTTTCATTTTTATGAAATATATAACTGCCATTTTCAAAATTACCTATCAAAGTGCATAAAAAATAAACAAACACAAAAAAATCTTGAATGTGAGCGGGCATTCGGAATGAAAACGAGTTAAAACTTAACAGAACTAAAGCGTCTAGTCTGTAACTAAAATGGAATCAAAACTTTTATGCCACTAAATGATGGAATGCCTTATTTAAAAATTATAGTAAAAAGGCATTTTTTCAGCAATAAGCTTAAATAAAATGAATTAAAAGACTTATAAACTAAAACAAACATGAAGCGGTAGTTGCAGCTATCAGGGATAAAAAAAACCACCTTCAAAATCGCTTTTGAGCTTTCTTTACTTCTTCCTAACTCTTAATGAAATTATTAAAATAAATCCTATCGATCAACAACTCTTCAAAAAGAAGTATAGTAGAAGATGACCCTTTTTTGCTTAATTTCAAAGAAAGGGCGTATCATTTTTTCTGGACTAGTAAAAACTGCCAAATGGGTAACTTAGTGTTCACCGTTTTAAGCAGATTCTGTGTCCATGCATCATGTGTTTCAATCGATTAAAAATAAAGATTTTTTTTATGGCAGAAACTGTTTTTAACTTTTTTATTTGTTGTATGATAATTTACTTGATAAAAGAAAGGAACTTGGAATAAAACCATTATTAAAAAGACAAATACCATGCCTCTTAAAAGAAACGTGCACTTTGTGGATATTAGAATTCAAAGGGAAAAAAAAAATGAAAAAAATATTAGCAAGAAAGTTCGCTGCAGTTTTTCAACCGAAAACCGTTTTTCTGTCTTTGGCCTTCTTTGAAAAAAGGAATTAACCATGTTACCCGCATATGTCGGTAAAATAAATGTAGGGATATTTTGAAGAAAATATAGGAATTACAAAAGGGATATTTTGATTGAAGACTAAATACTCTCTAAGACTCTCTAATAAACTTGTCATACCAGAGAACACCTTACGTGTCATTGGCGCACACTGATTAAGAAATATAAAATTCTGTGTAAATTTAACATTTATAGCATGGAATTGTTCATGTCTTTCTTGGCGAATTCATTGGTAATTGGTTCCTGACATGCGCCAATAGTGTGTAAAAATTATTGTAATAATACATTTTTTTAATTATCGTGTTAACTTATATTCGAACAGCTAGACAAACGGACTTCCTGTGGTAATATTTTAAACAAAATTTGATTGGGAACTACAAATTTGATGTTAAAATCACATATGAATTTCAACCGTCTGTCTCAAAGCATTTTTCATTTATGCTTGCCACTGGTGGACATTTTCCAAAAACTTATTTTTTGAACTCAAGGAGGTGTGAAATGTGGAGATTTCGTCAAAATTTCACAAACCATTGTTTGCCTATTACAACGTATTATAATTCTTTGTAACACTTACAAAAGAAAGTAAAAAAAAGGTGCCAGTTGAAATATTTTGAATTTTGTTATTCATTTAGTGATTTCTTTTGAACAATTATTTTTATGATTGATTGGATCTGTCACAGAGGTTTGTTATTATAGATCAGGTACTCTGTTCATAGAAATGCATGTTCAAATATCAAGATTTTCAACGCCAACGTGTGACAGCTCTCTAAATGTATAATTTGGGCACCAAGGCTTTAGAATGGCAAGTTTAAACCTCATCTCTTATGAATACTTACCATACGAGGGAGATTGGAGATTTAAATCATATTGTTAAGGATTTATTCACTTCTTCTTCCATAGGAGTACTTTTAAGATTTGATGGTCGATACACAAAGAACAGTCCTTTTGGTAGGAAACAAGGACGACGTTTGTTAACACAAAGGGCACGAATACACAGATTGCAAATATATACAGCCGAGACTAAGACAGGTAGTATAGACAGGTACATCACAGTAGACCAGAAAAAATTCAGCAGGAGTGACCAGACGAAATTCAGAAGAGAGGAGATCCTCAGAGCCTCGCTCTACAGATTTTCTGTATCCAACCAGCTGATTGGCTACTCCTTACAGGACTGGATGTTGTAACCTCAACAAATATCAGGACTCGGCACAAACTAGGTTCAGTAATAGCTTTGGTTGGCACTCCGCCGTTGCTTCGCTATCATCTCGAAGACTAGTTACTTGCCTACGACTCCGAATTACAATTCCTCGTAGGTCGAAACTGATGTCCTTTTAGAGTTCCCAGGAAGCTGGTCGAGAACCTTTTAGGCTAATCAGTTGTATCTCACTTCCTATTGGACGGATCCTTAAAATTCTCGAAGTTACCAGCATTATTTATTTTGTTTCCAAACTCGTCACCGAATTGGAAAATGGTCACCAAATTTGTCACCAAGCTTCTGAGATTACTAAAGCGATACCCGATTAGCACCCAGAGGGCTGATCGCAGAACAGTCATTTTTACGATGACGTTATTCGTGCTAGGTTGCAAAAATTACAGGTTTATAACAGTATCATATGGTATCGTTTAACTGAAGTTTCAAGAAACAGTGAGTTGCCACGGATGCCTAATTTTAGAATTCTGTCAGAGGAACATGATTGAAACCTCACTTTCAATTATCTACCACCCATGTAGGGGCTAAAGAATAATTTGTTTTTCAAAAAAGCCATCATGTAAATCAAATCTTCAATAATTTCCATCATCACATGACAGAAATTAGGAAAGTAAGTCCTAAAATGAGTTATTGATTTTATTAGTGTAGAAAATTATTTCTTTGCCAGAATACAATAACAATAACATATTTTATAAAACATATTTACGACATAACAATATTTTTCAACTACAATAATGCAATTTGATTTCTTTTATTTTCATACTATTTTTGTGTTTTATGATAGCATTATTACTATTTCTTTTTAAATAAAAATTGTTCCCAATATTTGTATAATTAGCCTTTACCCGATCACACACTAAGTTTAGCAATTTAAATTTCATAATTGTGTGTCTGAGAAATGCATGTGATCTTTTATGCTTTTATAGAAGACGTGCCAGCAAAATTTCACCATGACAAGCATGTAATAATGCTGAAAAGTGTATCTCAATTTGAAGTTAAAAACGCTTTGTTGACAAAATCATGAATATTAAATTTAAAAGATTTATGTCAAATCAATATTCCTAGTCGGTAAAGGCGGTTAGATTTAACACGTTCACTGCCACTACCCACGACCTTCGTAAACATCTTCGTATATGAAGGTCGTGCCCTACCCTCGCCTGATATCAAGACCATCTATCTAATTAGATGACCCCTTCTTTGCTATTTTTTAACTGTAGTAGAGAAGGTGTCATTTAATAACATAGTTTGGTCTTAGAAAAGAATGCAATCTATGAGTTTTCTCGTGGTTGGCAGTCAACGTGTTAAACATCGAGGCTTTCTGCATTCAATTTTTTTTATCTAGTATACACAATAAAATAACAGTTGTCTCATGGAATAAAAATTTTACCAAAATTAATTACACATATATTAAGCTCAGAATATATTAATGCATTGCGTGGTCATCAGAAAATCGTCCTTTTGGCAATCCTAATTCATTGGATAGCGTTTTGAAAATCGATTTCAAACTTCCATCTTTACTTACATGCATGAAGAAAAAAAAATTCGAGTAAAAGTTTGCTTTTTAATTTTTATTTACTTTCTCTTACATATTCAAGGAACTTTTATCACTTTTATAAAAAATAAAACATCCCCTCAAAAGTCAACACTCAGCAACAATGTAAATGAAACATTTTAACCTCTTGCTCTACTTTCCTGCTACTGCTGTGGCTATCGGAACATAAACAAAGCAAAGTTAAATGGAAGCCACACATCTTCCTGGCGTTGTTTTCTCTCTTTTTTTTTTTCCTTGTTTAGGATAGTCTTCTTATCTACGAGTAACAAATTGTTTCTCCTTTCCGAAGCCAAAATAAGCCAATCTAAACGTCAATCACTATTCGCTTGGCTTGGCAGGGAAGACGTAAGATATGACGTCATCTAAACGGGTACCGCTCGTAGTTTGGGAAGACTTGGCTTTAACAACCACATTTTTTATTATTGCTTCATCCAAAGGAATAATTTTTATTCGTTGTAGACGGATCATTGGAGGGGTTTCTATCTCTCTTTTTGTTATTATTTGTCTTTGGAGTAGCTATAACATTTACGTAACGACATCGTTTGTTTTTACAAGCCAATAATAGAAAGTGGAGTGTGATATAAACGAAAGGATAGTCTCGATGCTCAGTACTCGTTGTTTCGTCAAGCCAATCGTAAAGTTTATTGAACGCCTGGAAGTCAGATGCAAAAAGCCACATGTTAGAGAAACTAGACGTTCTTCTGTGCCAATCCGAATATGCTTTTCAAGACATAGTCTTTTTTTACAATCGTTTCAAAGGAGTCACTTCTGCTGAGCAAAATAAAATATATAACTTTCGGATGCATATATTTCGAAGCAAGCTGCTTGCAAGAAATGTAGAAAAAAATTATACGAATCAAACACCAGAACTATGTGAAATCATCTTCAAAATGATTTTTGAATAAGCGATAAAAAATAATATATTTTGATAATTTTTTAAATATTTCTTTAACGATTTCCTCTAAACATAATAGATCATTCGTTACTATCGTTTGCCAGTGATATGCAGTTAATATAGAAAACTTATTTCCTTTCCTTTCCTATTTCAGGTTTGGAATTCAAAATAATAATTTGGGTATTTATGGCATGTCTTTGTCCAAAAATCCATAATTTTACGCGTGGTTATGAGCACGCATGAAAGGGTCTTTTAGAGAGAGGGGGCCATTTTGACTAGCTAGTTACAAGAATTTTATGAAATAAACAACCGCTTTATTGTAAATTCATAAGTAATATATCATTTTATTGCTAATAGTTTGAGAAGAATTATTCAGATATATAAGATTCGTACATATTTTCTATTTATATTCATATATATTTTCTATTTTTTTTCTATGAAATAACATGCCATACATAATTGACTTAAAGTTTAAGATTTATTAGATTTTTCATTAGTGTTGATTTAAAGATTTTATGCATTTCGTCACAAATATGACTATAAGTATAATTTAAAATTCGGCTAATGCACCTACATTCAGTATTCTTTATTAAATATTAAGTAAATGATATTGTGGATACGCAGTAGAAAAATGACAGAATTTGAGTCCTGGCAAGTGTTTATTCTGTAATGTTTGTGCCATGGTATATGATTGTTGGGCTCGGACTTGGAACAAAAGTATTATGCATTTTTATCCATCACTTGTGCATATGGACCAATAATTCATTAAATCTGCTAACATTAAATGTTCTTTCAACCGCAGTATTTAGAAATTCAGATTTATAGAGACAAAGATATATATTCTAAGATCTACATGCCTTCTAGTCACTCTTTTGCCACATTTAACAATAGTTCTAGGATGCTACGTAAAATCTTACCTGTCGCTCAACAACGTAAGCTATCAAAACAACATTTCTACATACATCGTGCAAATTTTAATAGAACAAAATTACTAAGTAAGTCTCAAAACAGATGTCATGTAATTTTAAAATCGGATGCCTATCAAATGACATTAAACTAAATGCTACAAAAACACATCTATCACATACTGTATAAAAATATTCCAAAACACTTTTTTCGAATATCTAAAAACAAAACAAAAATAACAATAACTATCCTCAAAAATGACATAATATATTTTACATCTTTTTTTTATTACAACAATGCGGAAAAAAGATTCGAAAAAATGCACCAACATTCTTTGATATACAGCAGCACACTAAAACTCACTTTAGTGATATACAGCAAAAATTGCCCAGTGCTTATCAAAGAACGCTGTAAATAACATCCCCTACCAGTCAAACAACACTATGTTATCAACCTTAAAAGACCTACTCTCAGACAAGACTACACCTTCATCCTCCTGTCAAAGTTCTTCAAAGTAGAGGAACAGTAACTGCAATTACTAGGCCTTCGACGTGGCTTCTTACTGCTGAAGATCCCAACCAACAAATCCGAGCTCAGTTTATCTTCAGGGAGAGATACTGTCCCTTCCTTATTTTTATTTTGTTGGCTCCAAGGAAGGCTTGAAATCTCCCCATCCCTTTTGGAGCACTGTAATTGTTTCGTTTCCGCACGGTGTAGAGTCTAATCTCTGGTGTTTCAGATCAGACGATTTTTCTTCTAGGATCACCGGAAATGCCAGTAAAAAGAATTCTTGAATCTTATTTTTTTGTCCATTTTATTTCCTTTTTTTGTGGAAATACTTTCGAGATGAAGCTCAAGTGATTCGGTAGGGCAAACGACGACAGATTTATTGAAACAGAAACAGCAACTCTTGGTTGACACTTGTCAAATTGCTCTGTGTTTATTTACTTTATTGTATGTTTGAAAGACTAGATTTGAAAATAGATAGGTTTAATAGGGCTGAAAGGTTGTCTCTAGAAAAGGAGGTAAGTGATGATCTGGAAATGGGGAAGCTTTTAGAGATTGAATTTCAAATTAGAAAAACAAGATAAAAAGTAAGGATTAAAAAAAAAAGATTGTTGAATATAAGAGAGGAAATGGAATGAAATAACTTCTAATTAGAAATCACTGAAAGAAATCAGAACTATTTTATAATGAAAAAAAAAACTATGTTCCTTTTCATAAAAATCCGAAACAGAAAAAGGAAGTAAAGGATAATTAAAAACCATGAAAATTGTACGAAAATAATATAAATGAATTAATTATAAAAGATATTCAATTGAAAAGGTACGAAACGACACTGTGGAGATAAATGAAAACTTTATTCTAAGTATATAAGCTTGAGAACAATTATATCATTGATTAGAGAGCAGAAGGAATCCATGTTCCAGAACTCAATGACCAGGACGAGGCCCAGTCCTTCACATCGTCCTTGAGTTCGCCATCCGGGTTGAAGCGCTCCTTTTCAGGGGACCATATCATAAAAATCGCAGGTCGACATGCCCGGGTTGTAAGGCGGATGATAGAGCTGCTCCTACTTGAACTTGGTCAGTTCCACATGTGTGACTCTGGAAACTTGTGATAGCGAGTTATCATAGAACAGAACCACACCCTACGTGAATAGCTCTGGTTATTCGTTCTTCATGGACCTGCGTAGTCTTCGGTATATACACTACATATTGGAGTTAATGATTCTTCTATGAGCGAGGAATTCAACTTGTAGCCATATTTGGACGACGTTTCTATATAAGAGCCTCTGTTCTCTTCTGTACTTGCTATCGCCTTCTCATGCTCCAATTTACCATGGAGATTCCAATCGCATTCCTAGAAAACTCGCTACATTCTCCCATATTGGCATGGAAAAATATAATGGTTACGTTGTTTCAAGGTTTCGTACCGTTTTATTTGAACAGTCCTTATAATATTTTGACTGATACGGATTTCACTATGATTTTAATAACCGAGAAGTAAGTCAGGCGCTCAAAATTTCCCCTATGACGAGTTCAGAGGTATAGGGTTTTTTGTGACTTAGTAAGTAGAGTCATAATCAGAGCGTGAGTTTGGATGATAGAAAAAGTCATTAAAATTAAATTTTAATATCAGATCATACATAATTTTTTTATTAAAATATTTCTCTGTCTTTAAAGAAAACAATGATAATGTCAATGTGTCTCTTTCATGTTACCTGTATAAAAGGAAAGTTAGCTCAGCACAATTGATATAAAAGTTTGAAATATTCCGGCAAATTCAATTTTGAGTATTAGATAAATATTCTGTTCTGCGTTTTCATCTTATTTTATGTTTAAAATTTATTGTTCAAGTTATTTTTAAAATTAGCCACTTACATAAAATAGGTTATTTTCAGAACCTTAAAATTTTTTTTGAATATTTCAGTAATATTGTATCACTATATATTTCGCTTTATGTAGCATCAGATTTTTTTCGGAAAATGTATCTAATGTTTGTAATAAAAAAACAATAATAATATTGCTGAAAAGGTACTTAAAAGATTATGTTGAAATAAATTCTTTTAATACATTCGGATATGCATATAAAACAGGATTCCTTTATTGGAAATGAAATTAGAACGTAAATTTTTATCTCTAAAACTCAGAAGAATACACAAAGCCTTTCATAAAAAATTAATCTCTTTTAAAATTCTTTTTAAATGAAGCGTAAAAGGGGACATCTCTTACTAAGCATCTCATATTTCTAGAAAATTGGATTTCAAAACTGACGACAAAAGACCTCTCCATTCCATTTCAAATTACACTAACAATTTCAAAAATGTAATTTAGAGCAGTAATACGAAAGGTAAAATGTTTCATACGATGTCAAAAAAAAAAAGGCAATATAAATGTCACAAATCTCTTGTATAAAAAATTTCGATTTATCATTTCAGATTTTTTATTATTATTAATGAAATAATAGTCTTGCTTCCATCCAAGCTAAAATGCTTTAGATTTTGACTTACTTAATAAACTTGAATTTCATCTACAAGAATAAGTTATTTTATTTTTATTTATTTATTATTTTACTTTCATTCTTATGCGAAATAAAATTTAATCTAGTTCACTTCCCCGCGAGATGTGAATTCCACATTTTTTCCGACTTCTGCCATATTGAGTCTGATTGAATTAAAGATGTCGTAATTAGAACAAAATGAAATGAAGTTTATTAAAAATGGAATGGAAAAATAAATTGGTCGCCTTCTTAGAATATTTGATAAAGTCTGAGATGCGAAATAATGAAATATGTTGAAAAAATGAGAAAATTTTTCGAACTTCCAAGAGCAAAAAACTTTTTAATTTAATTAGGAAACGCCCCTATTTAAGACACTTTTGATTAATTAGGAAACAAATGTCTGCTGGGATGACAAAAACACTAATAAGTGTTGTATTTTATTAAAATTCTTTTTTGTTTTGTGGCTGAAAAATGACGCATTGGGGAAAAAATTAATCAATTTCAAATCAAGTGTGGTGTTTAGAATTTTATAATTTAATAGATATACACAGTACGAGTTTAAAAATGTCATTCATTAGATGTTCATAAATTAATTATCAATGAAATGAAAAATTTGCAACAATAGAAGAGAAAGAGAGATAGATAAGAGAATTTGTTTACTATTTTTTATGTAGATACTTTAAGTGTGTTTATATTCCAGTGTACAGATCAAACATATTTATATATGACTTTCAGTTTGATAAGTACACATTATTTTAAAAAGAGATTATATCAATACATTTACAATTCAATATTACTAATGGTTTGAACAGATCACAAGAAGTTTTTTCACTAAGCGATATTTTATTTCCCCCGCATCAGAAGTTTTTTACTCGAAATATCCATTATCTTTATAAGAACTGTTTTAATGTCATTATTATTGTCTTTATGCGCTTGGAATCTGAGAATTTCAGATTTCCCTAATTTCGCAAAATATATATTATTCTTGTTTTTTCCTGAAATATGCTTAACTCTAACACATTTTGAGTTATACGAATGAAATTTGGTATGTGAACTTGAGATTATATTTCTAGATTTTTATCAAATTTGAAACGAGATCCATGTAGAATAAGTCACTCTGTTTTGTTTCGATAATTCGATAGCTACAAAAATAAAATTAGAAATAAATAGGATTTGGTACAGAAGTATAGAGCTTAAATGTAAATTCTTTTCAAATTCTGAACCAACATTTCAAAGAGTTGATCATCTGTTGCTTTACAATATCGTATGCATTTACACGCAATAACTCATAAACGCAGTGGCTTTTTTAATAATTAAATTTGTAATAAAATTTGGTATTTAATCTTATCAAAATTGTTGTTCAGGGAGAAATTGTTTGGTTCCATTTTCAAAAAAAGTATATAAAACGCCTATTTACAAACCAGAAAAAGTGTTAGATTCACGCCAAAGATCCGTATTTTGAAACTATTATCCATCACAGCTACGCAAAACTTTTGCAGCTTTATCCAAAGTTCCCATTTTATGCGGGGAAAGAGGATAAAACCTGAGACAACTGAAATAGAACTTGGAATCTTCTGGATTGTAGCGGCGTAATATAATCTTTAGACAAAAATGATCAATGGTGTCTAATGGCTGTTAATGACTTATTAAGATACCAGCCCAACCTTTATTATTCCGTCAGCAAATTTATAACCACTAAGTGGAAAGAAGTGAGACCAATAAAACGTTTTAAGTGTTAAACATATAGTTAATTTCATTTAAATTATATGCAATACAAATCTATGAGAGAAAAAAAAAACATACAAAATTAATTCATGAAGTGTCAGACCTTCAGGCCTGACTAACACAAATTGCACTTCTTTCTACCCACTTCTGGATCAAGTGCATACATTACTTTCGTTCTGGTATATTTTACGTACATAGATACTGTTTTAGTAGCTGCCTTCTATTTCTGTCTGGACTGCGATCGGAACATGGATGGTAGTATGAGCAATTTAGAAAAGATTAATCTCATTTTGACTATAACATAATTTATACGGAGAATTAACTGGTTAAATATTTTTTACCGGAAAACTGGTTAATAAGATTAATAAATAATACAATGGAAATTGTATTCTTAGACCAATCCACAATTCTTGCAAAACTTTATTCAAATTATCAGTCCTCAAATCTTGCTATCACATACAATCAATAATCAAATTTTATTTTATGTAAATATTATAACTTGAGCATAATTCCAAAGATACTCTAGTTCAATCTATTTGTTCTTCAGAAGTTATTAGAGAAAAGATTGGATTATATATGTGATTTTCATTTTCAGATTCGCCATGCCATCCACGAGAAAAACAATAGTGAAAATGGCGTATTCAATTAAGCATTCCTTGTTGATGTACCTGGTATCCAGGTTGGCGCCACAAGGTATGAAGCGCATAATATTTAAAGATTTGAATAGAAAATGTTAATATGGACATTTTGATGTATAAATCGTGTAGTCCATAACATAGCTTCATAGTCTAATTACCGATATCTTATGCATCAATATACTCGCATTAATGTGTTCTGTACGAATTCGTATGTATTAGAGGCGGGATACCTTGAAGGGTAACCTGTATTTTGATTGAAAATAAATACCTTTTGAACGCTTCTATTCTCAGCTGACTTTCTTAATCCTAAAGATTTCTATTTTCATCAAAATTTCTTATCCCACTTCAAAATTTTTGTTTCGATATTGATGGTTTTTTTTATCTTAGTATAAAATTATAATATATATGGAACTTAGTATATTAGTGTGAAACCTGTCTACTTAAAGTTTCTTCTGCCAGTAAGGATAGATTTGAATACACCGACTGATTTATAAGTGATTTAATTTAATAAATAAATAAAAATATCCTTATAAGCAACAAATAACCAAATATATTGCATAATACTTTTATAGTATTGTTTGATATTCTGAATGCTGCAGAACATCATAAGAAGTAGCAATAAATGAGAAAAGCTGCCTATATTTTAGAATAATGCAACCTATTTTTTTAGAAATCGAATTCATTGTGATCTACTTTCTAGAAATCGAATTTTTCGCGACCCTCTTCATTCTGTTCCAGGCACGAACAACATACGTTTTGTTCCAAAGAAGTTTAATGAACCAGCGAAACTTTTGTGTAGCATAAGATATAATCATAATTCTTTTAAAATATTTCTAATACGTGGCAAAATAATTTACATTTGCCTCACATTTTCACAGTTTCATGTTCATTAAAAATCATTTCGTGATCAATATTTAATGAGATGATCATATTCAATTAAATAATCAAAGCATTTTATGCCATTTGGAATAAATAAAATAAGCCCATTTAAAGTGGTTTTATGTTCTTCAGTTAGATATTATACTATTCCTTAAACTATAGTGTTTACTTATTAGTTAAAAAAAGATTGTCCTCAAAATATTATCATAGAGTTATTGAGATAAATCTTCTGGTCTCTTAGGTTAGTTAGTTTATTTATGTTAGAATTAATTTGGGTTGAACCTCATAATTTTAAATCCAGTCAAATCACGAGAAACACACTTGAGCCGGCGCTCAATTATCCAAACATCGGCACTAAACCAATGATAATATGTGTGTCCAAAACGTCAGATTTAACGTGCACCATTCCCTTACAAGTTATTTATAAGAGATGTAATTCATATAAGAATCGGAGTAAAATAATAGAAAATTTTGATTCTGCTCCATTATATGGGTTTAAATAGCTTCCAAGAATCACTTTTGTGTCATTGCAAATAAAAGCATTGAAAATTTACTCTCTCCCACCTCATTCACAGCGAGTAATTCCCTTTCAAAACAAATTTTGTCTAACTTCAGTTCGTGCAAATTCAATATTATTATTAGAATAGTTTCACGTTTCTGCAAGGCTTTCAGAATATCGAACAAAACTGTAGTTACATTGTATAATATTTTATATTCATAGAACGAGTTTTTAAAGCTTCGAATTTTGAACATATTATAGTATAAAAACTTTGATTCATGTTCCTTCAACATTCCAGCTAGTGGGCATTCTATTATATTATTGCTATCATCGTAAAAATCAGAAAGTTAACACTTTGAGTTGTTTCCATAAATCCACAAATTCCATGTGCCGACATTCTGGCTTATAAGTAGCTCGTTTTCCTGAGATCCTCGGCCTCGAGTTCTGGTTAGGGCATGGTTGTTCTCTACCCTGTGGTTTATCAGTGAGGAACGTGAAAGAGCCTCTCTTGCAAAAAGGAATTGTACAAGCGAGTGTTTGAGTGTCATATTCATATGACTTAGATGTCAGACTTCTGCCTTCGGATACTCAGGGGTCTTTACTCTCAGAAGTTACTCCACAAAAAATTCTGCTTAAACCGTTGGCTTCGTCCATGGGCTTGGTTATGGCAAGTACCATAAATAACAGAATCAATAAATTCTGCGTACGAAAAAAAAGGAAAATTTTAGATTATCGGTTGCCAATGATTTCCGTAAAGTAGAAGAAGTATCTAAGACATAGTTCTAAACATAGATTCTAAAACATAGTTCGTAAACACAAGTTTAAAAAAGTATTGATAGAAATTTTTTTAACAGTATTGATTTTACAAAAACTTCAAGAGCTTTTTGTTTCTAGTTCTTCATAAAATTCAAAAATTATCTTTCTTCTGCAAAATCAACTTACCAGATTATGTTTCCTGCCTTATTAAATAAATAAAAAGAAAAAAAAAAAGATTTAAAAATATTAAACAGTATATTTCCTGAAACATGTCGTGCAATCTTTTCTCCTCTTAAACTGTAAGCAATGATGAATTGTTTCGTGCCGAAGAAATAATTCGAAGTCGGTCGGTTTAACGTATTAAAGAGAGGAAGAGGGAAAAAAAAGTAACTCTGGCACGCAAGAAGGCACTCAATCGACCAGCTTAAGAGTCAAATCCTCTGTTTAAAGTACAGTATCTTATGAGGACAGAATACCCAAAACAATGAAAAGAATCTAATAAAAAGTTATCAATAGAGATTTGTAACAAACTTTTCAGGCTTTGTATTCGAAAATTTTGCTTTTTCTCTCTTAATTTTCTTA
This sequence comes from Argiope trifasciata, assembly GCA_026543055.1. NCBI lineage: Eukaryota > Metazoa > Arthropoda > Arachnida > Araneae > Araneidae > Argiope > Argiope trifasciata. Next base: position 816,892 of record JAPMOQ010056715.1, on the reverse strand, counting down.
GATAAAGTGTTTTTTCAAATTTTTATAATCATGTTAAATTCGTAATTTAATTCAAAAATAAACAATTTAATTCAAATAACAATAATTTAATTCAAAAAAATGTGTTGATCTTATTAGAAGCAGAATCGAAATCAATTTTTTGGAAGTATAATCTAAACTCGCTTGTGTTTAAGACCAATGTTTCAGAGTTAGTGCCTTAGACCCTTCGTAAATAGGTCATAGGCAACCGAGAATCTAAACTTTCTTTACTTTTTCTTACATAGAAAACATCTTTTCTTACATTACATTTACTTTTTCTTACATAGAAATGTAGTCTTAAATAGAAATTCACTGTTAAGTTTTTTTAAACATTTTTTTAGTATCTAAACTGGTATGATGAAAAAACATTTGAAATTTTAAAACTGTTTTTTTAAACAATTCCAGTTTTATTTACGGAAGTAATAAAAAAAACCCTCTAATATCTATAAATTTTTATTTAATCTTTGTTTAAAATTAAATGACCTAAAATTAAGTTTATCATATTTTAGTTCACTTCCTTGAAATCTAAAACAGAATTTGAAAGAAATGGAATAAAATGTGAATTAGAAAATCAAAACAATCGTACATAAATCTTCAAAAGTTTGTATCAAATTAGATCATATTATCTGCTTTCTTTTGCACCAACACATACTCATACTTACAATCATTTTTATTATAACTAGAAATCGAAAAGTTGTAAGGATTTGTTTAATATTAAAGGATATAAATTAAATTGATGATATTTTCTTTTTCTAAAGTATGTTTTTATGTTCTAAGAGAGCGTGCGAATTGAGTTTGTGTCAAATTAGGTCACATATCTGCCTTGAGTAGTGAACAATACATACACATACACACTCATTTTTATTATTATTAGAAATCAGAAAGTTGCAGGGGTTTGTTTAAAATTAAATGAGATAAATTAAATTTATCATATTTTCTTCTTCAAAAGTATGTTTTTATATTATAATCTTTTAAAGTATATTTATATCAAATTTGGTCAATTATTTGTTTTGTGTAGTGGCAACACATAAGCGTGCACTCCCATTTTTATTATTATTAGAGATCGAAAAGTTGAAAGGTTTTGTTTAAAATTAAATGGAATGAATTTCAATATACCATATTTTAGTTCAAGGCTTTGAAAAATGAGAAAAATTTCGAAACACTGAACTAAAATTAAAATTAGAAATTCAAAGTAATGGCATGGAAATATGAATTTTTATACGATTGGGTTAAATTAGATAGTTCTTGGTCAAATTGTTTTCCTTGCGCAATGGCAACACATATTTTCTATTTCTGCTAATAATAAAAACATCCGTTTTTATTATTAGTAGAAATAAAAAATTTTAAAAGATTCAATTATTTTATATTGTCTCTATACTATATTTAAATTGTCTGCTCTTTACAGAACACGCATATAAGTGCATGCACAATTGCTTTTGAACACTTTATGTGCTATATCATATGAGCAAAGAAAGAAGAAGATATTTCCAGTTTTTTTTTCTTTAACTAACACAATGTTTTTATTTATTCAGATAATGTTAATCATATCAGATTACTGTCAGTAAATATGCTCACTGTATTGCAATAAAAACCAAAAATAAAATAATTTATATTTAAAAACAATTTTAAAAAGTATTTAATAGATTATAACTGATAATCAAAGAATCTTTAATTACTTCACTTTATTATCATCAGCAAAGAAAAACCGACAACTTGTTAAAATCAGAAATAATTTATATCTCTTAATAAGGAAGATCTTTCAAAAAATTCTGGCGATAGAATTTGTTTCCTTTTTTGCTTTTCAATTAATTGTAAGAATATCGAAAAGCAAAAATTATTTTCCTTTTTAAGAAGTATCGATCTCGGTTTCAGGCGCCTGTATAGCTGCCAGGCAATTATTGTTGTTAGAAAAAGATAAAAAACGAGAGTCGTATTGTACGGTGGATGCTTGCATAACCAACTTTTCTATTTTGAAGATAATTCTACTTGCATTTCAAGTCTTAATTTTATAAGTTAATTAAAGTTATACATCGCAGTTTAAGTTTACATAAATTGACAGAGCTATTGCATTTTTATAAACCCTAAATCCCCTTAAGAGGTAAATTAATGAGACTGCTTGTGTTCGATAGTACATTTTAAATGCTCATAGGAACGTATTTTAATTCCGAGGGGAAATACTTTTGATAATTGAGAACTGGAGGCAATTTACATCGAATGCAGGAATAAATATTTTGATGACAGAGTATTCAGATTGAGATAGCTTGTTAGAGAGGCAAAATCTACGCCTTGTTATCTTACGGAAATATTTTTATTATTGAGGTTTATTTTACTTCGAAACTTTAGAGAGATTAAAAAGTTTCTTTTTTATGATATAGGAAATTTATTTAAGTAAATATCTTGCAGTTAATAATTTCTAAGATGTTTTGATGTTTTCAGATTTCCCGTATCAGATTTATGTTGGGGGGGGGGTTCTTCTTTAAATTTGAAAAGTTTATTTTGATAATGAAAGACTCTCTCGTAAAAAAAACTCCCGTGTCTTAAAATTTCCCTTAAAGTTAGAGCATATTACATATTTTGAATGAAATGAGAATTTAGACTTTTAAATTTATATTCCATTTCACTAATTATACATTGCTTTCAATATGTAGAGATATTAAATATCGATCTTGAAAAATAATCTATTTTTGACTTTGAAGTTATTTTTATTTCAAATGGACGTCGGATATCGATAGGGTTAATGATAAAGTTTTGATTTAGAATTCGAATAGGGGTCGTAATTCGTATAAAGTTTTGATTAAGAGTTCGAATAAGGGTCGGAATTCAATCAAATTTGATTAAGTGGTGGAATTCGAAATGGTTAAGGATATAGTTTGATTAAGGTCTCAAATAGTGGTTGGAATACGAAATGGTTAATTATAAAATCTTGGTTAACGGTTCGAATGGCCATCTGAATTCGAAATGGTTAATGATAAAGTTTTGATTAAGAGTTCGAATAGTGGTCGGAATTTGAAGTGATTAATTATAAAATTTTGGTTAATGATTCGAATAGGGGACTGAATTCGAAATGGTTAATGATAAAGTTTCGGTTAACGGCTCTAATGGTTAATAATAAAGTTTTATACTAAAAAAGATATTAAAAATGACAATAGTTTGAATTAACACTGTTTCATTAAAAATATTTACTATTTCTCAAATATTATTAATAAATAATTTCAATATAATTAAATTTCATCTAAATCTTTGAAAGAAATTAAAAGAATATAATCTTATAGATTGTGAAAAATTATAGTTTTGTGATTAGAAAATGCTAATTAAAAAGGAAAGTATAATTTGAAACGTAACAAGAATTTAGACATGTGAATCTTTATTCCAAAATATTCATTAACCATTATACATCGCTTATGATACATTGAAAGTTCAAATACCGATCTGGAAAAATGAAATAATCTCTGTCTTATATTAGAATTTTTTTAAATTAAATTTCGAATGGTGGTTGGACATAGCTAAAAGATAATATTTTGTAACCTTAATAATGATAATATTTTGAATTATTAATGTTGCATTAAGTGTACTGATTCCTGTTTCTGACATATTGTTAATAAACAGTTTCAAAATAAAGGGTGTCCCAAAATTAATACAAGATTTGAACTTATCTTTCTTTGTATAATAACGTGTTGCTAACCCTATTAAAAATCTATTTGATAGCTGACCCTTTAAGGTAAATAAAGATGGATTATTTCATGATGGAATAATAGGTTTTCGTTGCTGAATGATATTAAAAATAATAATCATCTAACTGCAAATTTTGAAATTTTGAGAATTGATTCTCTAAATCGTCTGATTTAACACCATTGGACTTTTTTTTACTGGATTATTTGATGCCGAAAGTTGATTACAAGAAGCCCACAAACCAGCATGCATTATTGAAGGAAATTCAAAGCTTCGTTAACGAAATTCAGTTACATTTATGCAAAATATTATTGGAAAATATCGCCAAAAGAATCTTATGTATCAACAAAGTCGTGCAAGCCATTTGTTCTATGTATTATCCCATATATAACCCTATTCTATATATTTTACTATTCAAATAAAAATATAATACTTTAAAGAAAAAAATTGGGGTTTTTATTTAATTCAAACCCTGTGTTAATGCGTTGCTCTATCGTGTAATGCTCCATGTCTACTAATCCTAAACTATCAGCTCTCAAATAATTTCTTAATACGGTTGGGAACACTTTACTGCAAGAATAGTGGCAAATTTAAATCTTGCATTAATTTTGGAACAACCATTATTAATAGTACTTATTTTTAAACTTTAATGTCCATGTCAATTTGTGAAAAAGATGAAAAAAATACCGTCTTAGAGATTGTGACTATTATATTTTTGGCATGTAATTTTTATATTAATATTTATTTTTAAAGTATAATAGTTTTTATAGTATAATTTATTTTTATTGTATATAGTTTGATTAATATTTATTTAACTTTCTACGAATTATATGTGCTTAGAAATTATGAATTGAAAGAAAATTAGTTTAATCAACAATGGACGATTATTTTGTATCTTTTATTAATTATTTTAGTTAAAATACTATATCGATTTTTCTAAAAAGAGGTATTGAAGTTTTTTCATCAATTTTTTAAATCCCTTACATTAGAATCGAGTCAAAGGTATCCAATTTCTTTAAAAAAAAACATCTATAATTCTTTATGACAAGTGGGCGTGGGAGTTTTTTTCCACCAGAATCCTCCTTCAAACAGTGGTATGTGCTCTCTTAATCTCCTTCGACTCTCATTACCAACAATCCATCTTTCACTTTCATACCTCTACATCTCATTTGATCCCAAAAGAAACTATGGGGTACAGACAAAAAAAGTCTGATCTGCCTTTTCTGGAGACCACAGAGAGAAACTTTTTTTTTACCTCGTCTTCTTTCTATTCTCTCTTCTTTCTCTAAAAAGGGTGTGATTAGCAGCCGAATATAGAAAGAATTTGCAGGCGACCGTTGCAGCTCTTCCTTCAGAACATCTATCACTGTCACTGCAATGGACGAACACTGGAAAGGTCCAGATGGTTGTTAAATTGTTCCTGGCTTTAGTGGCGATCATTAAGAGTAGAGCTACCCCTTGCCTTCCCCACCTTCCCTCCTCACAGAGAGCATTTAGTGGCCAGGTTGGATCTTCCAGTGGCTCTTCGATGTTAGAATCCATGGGGCTTGGCTATTATGGCTCGGTTTGTGGTGGGAGGCAGCATGATGCCTGATCTTTGCGGTCATTTCGCAAAGCAAGACGAGTGTGTGGTGTCGGAACATTGTCTGCAGATGCGTGCGTGGAATTATAGAGTTGTTAGGGAATGACTAAGCAAACTTGTTTTCTGTAATGCTCTTAATCTGTCTCTATTCCTGGAATGAAAGGAATTTGGTACACAGCAGTCGTGAGAAATGGGTGTTAAGGTATGGAATGAAAATTGCCTTTAGAGTAAAGCAAGTTGTGATTTTTAAGTACGGTGAATAGATAAGGGTGAATAGAACGACCAGATTACTTCCAATTACATTTTAATTTAATATTAATTCCCGCAGTTATTATGACAAATGTCTGAATATTATAACAAACTGACTGAAAAAAAATCATTTATTTAAGAGATCTCTGCAAAAGTGATTTTAATGTCTGATGGTACTTGACATATTTAACAGTCTGACTGATCCAATACAAAGATTTTTACAGCAGATGAGTTATGAGTTATTAAGCTCACCAAAGCTAATGCGATTGCATTGATTAGCAAAGGAATTTGAGTGCATGAAGAAAATTTTAGGAATAATGTATTGGAATTTAAATTATACGTAATTTTAATTTTACTTATTTTTGGAATGTCGTCAAACTACAAAGCTATCGTCAAATACATTAAAATCTAATGAAGTGTATAAAACATTATTAAATCTGTAAATTGAAAATAAGGAATTTTTAGGATCAGAAAACTATACTTCAAAAAGTTTGCATATTGCATATACATATACAAAAATAGGAAGAGTAAATTAGTATCATATATTGTATTAATTTTATTTTCAGCTAAATTGCCATTTGTAATAATTAAATTCTAAGGAATAAATTTTCCCATATTGATCATTTGAATGAAAGTACTTTAATGCAATCAACTTAAATGCATATAAATCATAAACAAATAATAAGAGCAATAATAATTTGCAGCATTTGTTACATAGCAACCTCTAATATATTTAAATATTCCTAAGCTTTAATACATTTAATTCAGAAACATTTAATATTATTATTGTGTCCTTTGATGCATTATGTAATACTAAAAAAGTATCCTATGAATAAAATTTCATATATGTAAGAGAAATTCTTAAAAGTTATAGTGCATCTGGTAGACTGGACATTTCACTATTCTGACTGTTTAAATCAAATTGCTTTAATTATATCTAAAAGTTGTAATTTTATCAAATATTTTGAATGGAAAATTTGTTTCTTTCTCTAAACCGTTAACAAAAAAAGAATAAATATTTTAAACAGATAATGTAAAAAAGTTAGCTAAAAGAATAAAATGAAAAAGAATAAAAAGAATAAAATGAAAACTAAATTACACGCAATAAATCGGTTTGTTATCGGTAGACAACTATTTTGGTTCAAATTATTTATTCTGGAAAGAGTTGAAGTCAATAAAAAATAATAGCAAAAATTCCAACAGTTATTAGATATATATGATCAGATTAAAGTTTCCAGTATTCAGGACAGCCAATCTAAAGGGCTTTAAAATGTGACAAATTTAATTACTAGATCTGATTTTTAAAAAACTCTACAATTAATAATCAAATATATTTTGCAATTGAAATACATTCAGTAATTAATAGTAACGAAGATAAAAAGAATTTGGTTATTTCTGTGTCGTTGATTTTCATATTTTTGTTGAATTTTCTTTTTAAAAAATCCCTAGTTGCTATTTTTTAACGAATGCTAAATTAAATGTAACAAGAAAAATGAAAAACTATTTAAGAAAGAAATAATAAAAAAAATTAAAAATGTATTAACATTAAAAAAAGTTTTTTTTTTTTATAAAAAAAGCATTAAGAAGAAGAATGCATTTAGAAAAGAAGGAAATAATTAAATAAATCTCAGGAAAACTTCAGAGAAAAGTATTATTAAAAGAATATACTTCCTTTTAAATTTCAAAAGTATCAGAAATAATTGTATCATCATTAACATCAGTTGAAGCATCGTAATTTTGGCTCTTTACTGCCTTTCTTGAATTAGTGCGCAATTGGATCTTCTCACTTAATTGTTTTATCTCTGAAATATGATATAATTTTTTTCAATAGTTAATAGCTTGCTGAGCTGAATTTATAACACTTCTTAGGTGATTTAAACCCAAATCTTATAAAAGTTTGATCAACATTTCTAGTCCATAAATTCACTGAAAATTGAAGGAAATCTCGGCAGCAAAGTGGACAATACTTTCCGCTACCATGAGCAAGGCGGGGCCACATTACCCATCTAATAACTCATCCCAATCGACAATCGTAAAGATGATTGATCCTTCGATCTAGAGCTTAAACAAGGAACAGAGGCAAGAAAAAAGATCCTCATTTTATCTGGAGCCCCATCCAATTTATATCGCAATCCATTCAGTCCCAGTAATACTCCGCGACACGGAGCCCCGATAACAAATAATGCAGTGTGCGCCCTGTCACAGTGAAGATAAGATACTTGCAGGGCGTTTGCTTTATCGATAACATCCTCCGTGTCATTCCAAGAGAATTGTGATGAAGATTTCCTCCGTTTTCATTTAGATTTCCCCAATTGTGAATTGCCCCTAGCATTCCGCCGTTCGTGTAAAGAGAATGACAGAGAAATGAGTTATAGTTTCGAGTTCTTGGAACTTATTTGGTAATTTGAAGACGTGAATTAATTGACTAAACCCCATTGTGCATACGTAATAGTAGGGATAAATGGAATAATGTAATTCGGTATTCATCAGGTTGTTTAGGTAATAAAGATAAATTATTTTTGGAAGATAGATGTCACTAGTTATACTAACGAGTTTTACTTGGTTGGATTGTCTATTAGTTTCTGAATTCGTATCTAGTGAGACTGAGATTATCAATCTAAAACTTTCACATGATTTAAACTATCAATATTAATAAGTTACAAAACAAATTAACTTTATTCAAATTTAGAAGTTGTTTTCTAAAGAAAGATCGGATTTGAGGTATCCCTTTCCACTAAAAAATTAAGAAAAAGGAAAGAAAGAAGATAACTTTGCCAATTCAGAGTGATCATACTTATAAAAGTAATTGAAGTATATTAAAAGTATAAATTTTAAACAAAATTTATTAAACTATACTCCGTTTAGTTCTGTAACTGTTAGTGGACTGCTGTAGGACGGAGACAAGATCTTCAAAAGTCAGTCTCGTGACATGAGTGAACCGAAAATCCATGGGTTGGGTGTGGATTAAATAAGCTATTGTGAACAAAATTGAGGTGACCGAACAGCTTATATTCATTGTAAACAAATTTCAATCTTCGAACATGGGTTTAAATGTTTTCAAATTGCGATTGAATGTCACAAATAATAATTTTAATATATATGTTATCTTAAAAATATACATAAAATCAAACTTTATGTACAATATAAATGTTTGTATGTTTGACAGATTAGTTGACGAATTAGAATAGGCAGTCCCAAATTTTCATTATTAAACCCCCCAAAATGTCAAATTTTTTAAAATTAAAAGTTGAAGATTGTCCTAAATTTTACTTTTCATTAAATAAACCAAACTAAACATTAAATAATCACACTAAAAACAATTAAGCCTAAGAAACGTTAATTTTTTTTTATATTTTCATCTTATGATGAATATGTATAGTGAATAAGCAGTCTATATTCATCATAATTGTCATTAATAACCTTTCTCCTGGAATGAAGAAATGTCCCAAATTTTATTTTTAAACATTAAAGGTATTAAGGAAATTTACTTTACTACGGTCATTAATTGTAAATGATTAAAATTTATATTAAAATTTGCATTTCTCTGAAAGGTCTCATTGATTATTCTAGTTTCAGAAATGTCCACCTATATGTAGGATATCTTGTATTACCCCAAATATAACCTTTTAGTGAACAGATTATACTATAAATATTAAGTATATATGATAGAAAAAAGAGCATAAAAATCCATTTCCTGAATCAACAAAAATTAAATCGAAACTAATTAGGTTGAAATCGAAATTAAAATATAATTCGGCATCAAACAAAAAAAGGGTTTACAAAAATGTAAAGTAAATGAAATAAAACCTATTTATGAAATAAATCTAAATTAAAATAATTATTAAACGAAACTAATTACCGAAACGAAACTAAAAATCGCCCAAGTAAGAGGAAATACAACCGAATCAAATTCTTTTCTGAATTCCTTTTCTATTGGTTTTAATTTTGATTCGGTTGCATTCCTTTTTACTTGGATTATTTTGTTAATTAATACATACACTCCACAAACCAAAAAAAAAAAACTATTGAATTTAGAAAGTGCTAATGTTACTATTACTAAAACACGGATGAACTAACCTAATTAGTAACATATACCAATTTAATAAAAGAAAAAGAAATCAGAATAGGATCAAATTTAAGTCAAAAATAAAATAACAATCCGTTCAAGGGTCTCAAAGGTCACCCTAGGTAGGGGCAGGGATTTAAAGCAAGGGATTTTTTCTTTGAGGTGTCTGATTTTAAGTCCAATAATATTGACCCCTCATGACACCATTATCTCCTGAAATTGAGGCATTGATTTGTATTTGATTATATGAATAGTTTAATTTTCGATTACGTTTTCCATAAAAATTTAACACACATTTAAAATTTTAATAGTAACTGCTTACACAAAATTTTATTTATCTAAATTGTTGTATTTTTTGTTTTACTGTTTTCACAAACACATGGAAGGATACATAAATATATATTTCTCTTGACTAATTTTGTCCAGAACTTAATAGATAGGTATGGTATTGGTATATAAAATTAATTTCATCATTCTAGATTAATTTTGATTTTGATTTATGTCACTGATTTAGGGATTTGCATAGTTCAAATAGTGGTGTTTTTTATATCTGAATCTCAATCCCTAAGATCCCAGGGTCTAATTTTTCGATGATTATTTCATGTATTACATATGAGAAAATTAAAACAATTATTAACTCGCTTTAGCGAATTTATTTTCAGTAAAATCAAAAACACCAAACTTGGAAGTATTATGTGTTCATCTGCATTTATAATTCTACATCTTTGTTTACAAAATGACGTAGTATGTGTATAGGATGGATATACATTAACATTTTTTAATACTACAATATTCTTCATGCCCTTTCGTTCATGAATAATTCCTTTTTTCGAATTCAATTTTCAATCGATTCCTGAAAAAATCAGAAGTATTTCGTGCTTCTCTGCATTTAAAAACTTGGTATCTTTATTTATTATACGATGTAGTATTTTTGTAGTATGGAAATTAACATTTTCCTAATGCTACAGTATTCTTTATTTTTTTCCACTCTTAAATAATTCCTTTTTTCAAAATTTTCATTATACTTTTGCCATCTACTCAAATGGAAATACCATGTCTATTTACAAACAGCCACTCAGAGATCTGACAAAAACCAGAATGAACATTTACTCAAAATTATACCCACATGAGTTCTATACCCCAAGTGTTAGACTAAAGACTCTAGAACTGCGCACCCATTGAAGTCCACCCATGTTGGGAAATTTATTCATGAATCTGAGATATAAAACAGACAGGAAAAACAACAAAGAAGGAGAAATACAACTAAACCCATACAAGATATCTTGTATCCTTAACGACGCGTTGCCACCATTCGTCTTTTAAATTCTGCATGAAAATGATGACTCAGTAGAAATGCATTTTTGTTGCAGCAGTTGCAGAAATGTATACAAAAATAAAGTTTTGATGGCTTATTTCTTGAGGAGAAAATGTGTCTATTTTATTTAGGAGAAGGGATGTCACCTCTTTAGATTTATCGTATACAGGACGCGTACAATTCTGAAGTTTTTATTTCGTTTCCATTTATCTTTCTTTTTCGCTCTCTTTTGGGAAAAGGAAGAAAATGATAGCAGAGATGGAATTTTCGGAGGATTGGGAAGGGAAAAAAATATTGGAATGTTGTGTTATTTTTCATAAATATTTCACCTGCTTATACTACTTTTAAATGCGGATGTGCTTTGAATATTTGTTTTGATAATTTTCAATGTTATAATTTGAGAAAAAAAACCCAAATGAAAAGAGTAAATGCAAAGTATATGATGATTATATAGTTGATGAAATTAAATTGAAATTTTCATGATATTTACTCTACATTTTATTATTTATAGGTGTTTAGTAATCATTTTAGGGTGATATTAATTGAAATTTCATTTTCTCATAATATGAATTTCAATTAATTCAATAAATTTCAGAACCTCAAAATTTGAAATTTGATTTTGAAAAATATTTTAGCATACAGCAAATGTGCGTTAATTTTTTTTATTAATCCATAAGAATAAGCGTTATTAAATCTTGTATTCAGATTCGTCATTAGATTGTTTCTTACTCATTAATTCAAAATTTTTATAGAAATGCATTTAAATTTCCAGACTTTTATTATCAACAAACAGAGGATTTTGAAAATATTAAGTATTCTCTTGCCATTAGGAACACATAAAAATACATCTTCAGTTCTTTGAAAAACCTGGAAGAGAACAGATAAATTTATCACAAAATTCATTTTCCCTAACATGGTTAAAGGAAAATAAAAAAATATAACGGAATAAAAAATGTTATTCTGATCAAATTAAATACTGATCCACAAATTTTAGAATGGAAATTGTTTCCAAAAAATATTAGTTTAATTTAAATAATAATTTTTTTACATTAAGATAAATTTAAAATCGGTTTCAAAGTTTTTCACTTTTATGATTTTAAGTTATTTTAAAATCAGCTTTAAAATTAAAACTGTGAAGAAAGATATGATTGTGTTGTTCTTTTTTGTAAAGCTATGTCAAGATAAGAATCTTTGGCTTTCTAAACACTTCGTTTCATCATCTGAATGAGGGTTACGATTAAGTACAACATTTTAAAATGTTTCTCATGTTGAAAACATATCCTTTTTTTGGAAAGTTCTATCGCAGACATATAATTACTATCAAAGAAATTTGTTTTCTTGTTTGATATTGCACTATTTGATTGAAAAATCTTAAATATTGCATTTCTGAAATTTCTTTCTCTAGTTTATGAAGGGGAAATGACAATCTTTATTCAAACAAAGTGAACAAAAGTAAGAGTGATTATTAAATTTCTCTCAAATGATGATTGTATAATGCACTACTAAGCAATTATTTGTCCATTATTTGAATTTATAAGATATATGTTTTTATAAGAATTTGTGAAAAGTCTCTGAAACAAAACTACATCTTGCAATGTTTTTAAATGAAGGCTTGAAATTTTTTTGTAAGAAAGAGTCTATTTTAAATAAGAGGAAACGATTTTACACATTGACACTTTTTTAGTAGAGGCAGCACAACAATTTGATTTTTTGAAATCTTCATCATCAAATTTTGCAAAACTCGAAGTATTTTTATGGAATTGATCTTTTTTAAAATTTTACCGTAGAAACTGTTTGTCTAGATGCAATATATATGAGAAAAGTGTTTGTTCTATTTTAGAATACCTTGTATGCAAATATATTGAACAGTGTAGTCTTTTTTGTATTTTTACTTAAGCTGGTAAATTCGGAAAATTCGTTGCACTTACTTGGTATGATGAATCTCATGGTAAATTATCCGTGTGGTGGATTAACATAATAATATTTATTAACAAGCACATAATATTTTAGAATTATTTTTGTTTACTTTGTCTTTTAATTTATTTTAAATATCTTTGAATGTAAATATATTTAGTAAAACGTTGATTTTCAAAAACAAATTGTGAATATAAATATCTGTAGAAATTTAAATAATAAATTATTAAACATACAAAAAAATCTAAAAAAAAGTGATAAAATTAAAAAAAAAACATTTTTATGGTGAGATTGAAAAAGAGAAAGCGTTCTTTTCAATTAAAACGCAAAATATATTCAAGGTATATTAATGATACAGTTTAGTTTGTATTAGTGTTAATCTGAACAAACCTCGCAATTTTGCACCAGCAGTCAGAAGATAACAAAACCTGAGCTGATCTTCCATCTTGAAAATTCCTTAATGCACCGACGGAAGAGCATTCATCCCCAAAAAATTTGGAGCATTAGATCAGTTTGTAGGACACTTTTTAGGCCAAGTTAAGACACTAAAATTCTTCGGCGACCTCATAACTTTATTACCAGAGTAGTGATTATGCTAGAGCTAATCGGAGTAGACCTCTCAATTTTGAAAAGCAGTCAAAAGATGATAACAATGCCTAAGCTGTTCTTCCCTTTTGAAACTTCCTCACTGTATCGATGGAAGAGCATTCATCCCCAAAGAATTTAGGAGCACTAGATCAACTGGTAAGAAATTTTTTTGACTAAGTTTAGACCCTGATGTTCTCCAGCCTGGACCTTTTTACCAGAGTACCCCAGTCTTATTAACATTATAGAGATCACAAAAAATATCACAAAAGTGCTGAAAAAATAAGATAAAATATAAAATTCATATTAAATGGGTAAAACTCAAAATTCCTCAGCATTAGAAAGTATTATAAATGCACTTAAATTTCAAATTTAAATTGAGGATTTGATCGATACATCCTTTTTTAACGTTTGTAAATTTCTCCCTAAAATTTTTTTGTGAAATTTTAAACAGAATTTTCTTGATTTCAGGTTCAACTATATTGCATTTTTATTAAATTACATTTTTGATCAAACTAACAGTAAAATATTGAAAATGTTTCCAATGCAAACAATAAACAAATTTAGAGTAAATTCATTCAAAACGTCTCAACAGAATTTTTTTTTCTATACAAAATCCACAAACATAACCTCAAGTAGACTTACCAAAAAATTGTTTATCAAATATTCGGAGAGACAATTCAGCATTTAAATCAAATACAAAATTCAAAAATGTATGGCGAAAAAAATCTCCATACTTAAATGCCAAGATATGTTTTTGTAACATTGCATTTAACAAAACAAACTGTGTTTTAAGAAAATTCTCTCATCTCTTACGACCTTCTCAGAAATGATTTACCGCACGAGATGCTTTGGTGATTTATTCATGCAATTTTTCTTGACGTTCTGTCACATAAATTTCTGGCCGTCCATACATGAAAGTCACGAAGGATTAATTCCGCAAAAAGCGTGGATGGATTCTATTCATTTTGTACTTATGTAGTTGACATTGAACATTTATTTCTCTAACATCATTCTGGGTTATTTTTTGTGTAGTCGAGCCTTCCTATATATATAAGTTTATTCAATGAAAGATAACAGTGACATTTTTTATATGTGATGTGCATCCATGGAAAGTATTGAAAAAATTAAAATATTTAGCCAAGTTATTTTGATAATTACAGGCTTTCTGAGTTGCCATCTATGAAATTAAATAATTATAAAAAGCAAAAAATTTTAACAAACCCCAGTCACTAATCCGATTTCGTTATTTTTATTTCAAATGAAATACTGAAAGAACACATTTATCGTTCCTCTAATTACTTTGCAAATAGAGTTTTCTTAAACTGAGACCTCAAATCACAAACAGGATAACCTATAGTAATGCCCTCTACATAATATCGTGCAATATTACTTAATATTCAATAATCTTGTACTTTGCAACTAATGTTGATTAATATCATAAAATATTGTGTGATATGTGTGTGTGTTACTACATGAAGCTCCGTGTTTTTGCTCATTTGAAAAATATTGGAGTTACACAAATTCCCATTGCCATTTTTTTAACCCTTCTTATTAAAATATTTTATTTCATCTTTCTTTTTTAAGGATAGAATGTTCTATTCTCAACTTTAAATTTATCATAAAACATGACTTGATTCTACTTATTCCATATTTTTGAGAAACGTTTCAAAATCATCATCATTTCATTGCATACTCATTATAAAAAAAACGCAAATAAGTGTTCCAACTTTAATCATTGTATCGATTTTGTCAATATTTATTTCCTTTGAAAACATATTTTGGTAAAATACACCATCAATAGTGGCCCGTTCTAGTCTGCACTCCAATTATAAAAGATATATCAAAAGAAAGTTCTGGCAATGCCTTATTTTATAAAATTTATCTATTTTATTCGCCATTTCAATTGGAAAATATACACAACTATTCATCAAAATTCTCCATTTTATTGTGCAAATATAATTTATAATAATCCACTTTTCAGTGCGATTAGATATGACCCTTAAAGGGTAACTAATACTACTAAACAAATGCAATTAATATGATGGCCGAGGACGGTTGGTCAATCTTTTAATAAATAAAATTTTCTCATTCATGTCCATGTGACCGTCGATGTGAATTTAAACATGATAATTTAGAATCTCAAAACTCTAGATATGTGAATTTTTTGTGTGTAATCTTTTACACAAAATTTGAAGATCAAATCTGATGAAATTTGAATCCATTCCACTAATGGAAAATATGGATTGCCATTCAAATATTTACAAATTGCGAGCATACATTGAATTTCAAATTTGGACCCAATCCGCTAGTTTAAAAATGGAAAGAACAATTACATTACAGCTCAAATATTCGCAAATAGCAAGCAAGTATTGCGCCTTCCTTACTATGCTTTTGTATCTGACTTTGGGGTAGTGAGCTAGCTTTTGTCATAATGCTATACTTATTTCAACACATTTCGAAGCTAAACAAATAAACAAAATTATATATATTTACAAAAAGGCTTTTAATACATGAATTGTCATTCAATGCCACCAACCCTCTCTTCTCATATATTTTGTTACATTATTATTTTATTTACTCGTAAATTCCTATTTTGGCAAGTGTAAAATACTGTGTTATTTCTCTTTTAGATTTCTATATTTAATGTTTTTCTAGTATTTTTTATTGGTCCCCAGTGAATATCTTTAGATTGATTGATCTAAAACATTTGGTATATTTCTTATATGCATGTAAAAAATGCAGAAACTTCAGTAGGAATTAATTAAATCCACTTAAAAATACCTAATAATTCTTCAATTAATTAAAGAAAAAGGGATACTTATAAACTAATTCTCCACTAAGTAAATAATAAAAGTCACTATGAATATTATTTGAAACAATGCCTGTCCATAAGCTTTCGCGTTATTCCTCCATTTAGCAATTTATGATTAATGTAATTCTAAATGAACAATTTTCTGTCTTAGTTTATGGTAAACATCTATCTATAGGCACAACATTTAATTCAGAATTATTTCTAATCCATTTTTTAATCTAGCTTTTGAAATAAATAATTATGCTTTTGTGACGTATAAATAGACTTCATCCGCACATTGTGGGTGGATTCAGAATGGAAGACCTCTTGTAATGGTAGGATTCTATAAAGCTTAGATGTGAAGCCTGTTGAATTTTTGACAAATGGCTCCTATTCCCCATTTTCTAAAATTAATGGCTCTGTTTCCACGCGACTTCTCGTTTTGTTACGAGAAAAAATGAGAACGGCCAACTAAAACGATGAAAACAGTATTGGCTCCGGACCAAAGAATTAATCTCCTGCCACCATTTTGTGTTCCTCGGCAGTCTAAACTGGGTTAGGAAAGAAGAGGTGGGTAAAAAAAGATTAAAAATTGCAATATGACAGCAGTATCATCCAACTCTTTTCAAAACAATATATTTTCATCAACTGTAATAATAGGTATTTCTAGGACATTAGAGCTCGCATTACTGTTGGATTAATGAAACAATATAATTGATCGTCTGGATTCTGTACAGAGACTTTAACAAATTCGCGAGATATTTCCTGTACTTGGAACACTTACTCGAAATTACCTTTTTTCTAGATAGAAAACACACATTGTTACTTTTTTTATACCTTCTGTAGATTGTAATTCGTTGGTACTTATTAAGCTTAATATGTCACATCCTTTCTATTTTGGGAATGATGTAATCTAATAAAAGAATTACTTAATATTTATGTTGTTGCACCTTGAAAGAATTTTTTTAATCAATATAGAAGGTATAGGAATTAATTTTTTTTCTGAATAAAACTTTAAAAGAACTATAATTTACAGTAACATTATATCTATACATTGTATTTACATACATAAAATCAGCGAAAGCGATCTCTCTAAAACTTTCTTAGATATTCTCCTACCATTGGCGTATTAATGGTAACGAAACATTAAGTTTTGGTCCAAATTTATCAATTGTTTCTGAATCTATTGTATCACCTTTCGGGAGAAAATTAGTATTAATCCCTGATATACATTAATAATATCCAAAAATCGGATTTGTGTTTTAGACACATTTTTATTATCTGATTCAAACAAAAATTTGACGCAAAATCGCACTTGTAATCACAAAATGCCATACCACATTTTTAAGACGTGTTTTTGAATTATAATATTTATATATTTCTGAAAGTACTGACAGTTAATAAAATTTTTTGTTGGATTTGGCTGAAAATTTGACAAGTGCTTACTCTATAGTTGTTAAATATGTGTACCAAATATTATAATTAATTCTTTTCATTTTGTAATAATTGTGTTGACATATTCTCAACAGAATTTGCTCAAAATTTGTCAAAAATTTGGCAATTTGGTGTAAAGACTGTATACAAAATTTCAAATGTCTAGTCCAAAGCATTTACGTGTTATATTTGTAACAGACAGACAATCAAGAGAGCAGGCATTTTCCAAAAACTCTGTTTTTTATACTCAGAGAAATCTAAAACTTGAAGAAATCTCAAGATTTCGAATTTTTTGGGGATTAATATACTTTTTCTGCACTATGTTAAAGAGAAAGTAAAAATGAATGATGCCTAAATAGTTATTAAAGAAATGAATTTAGAATGGAACTCCTATTGGGAAGGGCGAAGTTCACTAATCTTTCTAAGAAGTGCTTGTTGAAAATAGCAAAATGTTTGCATTGATGTATATTTTAGAATAAAAGGACGTTCACAGGATATTTTATTACGGAAGACAAAATATTATTTTTTATTGAAAATAAAGGCATTTACATAACTAGAAATCCTTTTCTTTACGTAATGTCTGCCTTATTTTTGTCTGAAATATATTTATTTTTGCGAAATAAAACCCACTGAGGAATAAAAGAAAGTATTTTGATCATTATATGATCAAATGACGAGAAAGGATAGACCAACAGAAGCATAATTTAGAAGAGGTTTACTATTTTAATCATGTTTTTGATAAATTTGAGTTGAACTAATTACGCGAGGCTTCTAATTCTATTTGTAATAGATTAATATAGAGAACAATCAAATCAAGAAATCGCTGAATCAGGTCAATGAATCATCATAATAAAGGTTTGCCTGACTTGAGAAAAATTACATTTTTCAACAGGTATATTTGAGCTGATCTGGTCTCAAAATCTTTTTCTGATTATCTTTGAAACATTTCAATGCAAAATTTTCTACCTTTGGAGAGATTCATTAAACAATGCATGGAATAAAAAAAATGAAAAAAAAAGTTTTAAGTGTTGCTTGTTGTTGATCTATCTTCATAATCTTTAAAAATTAGTATTCGATACATAAATTTCCATCTTTGCCATCGGTCATCTCCCTTTACCTTCATATTTAAAGCGATTCAATTTTAAAGTTTGGGATCAATGTGGCTGCGGTGAAGTAGACGATTTCCACTATGTCACTCACTGCCCTCTCACTACATCTTTTCATCTCAAAACACCCACCCACGATCAAAAAAACATCTGGTGGTCCAACGATATGGGAAACAAGATGTCTAAGAACAAAAGTAGTAGTCTTGTGAGATTCCTACAAGAGAACGAGGAATTGATATTTCTTGATTCAAGCCCTGTGTAAATCTTCGTCTTGCATCTCAGCCAAGCTCTCCTCTAGAATAAATTTACTTTTCATCTACTCATACTCCTCATCGAACACCCTCTTCATCAACATAATATTGTATATAGTTACTTTTTCTGTGCTCCACATATGTAAATTATTTTTTTTTCTTCTATACTTATAATAAAGCTCAATGTGTATGTGTGTTGACGCTCTATAGGCGAGACCGTCGGACCTACAGCTACCAAATTTGGTGCATGTATACCTTGGAGGTCGGGAATGTGCACCTCGGAGCCCTTTTTTCGAATTTTTAATTAGAATTTGAATTATTTAAAATTTAAGCGAAATTTCGACGTTTTTCCACTATAACTTCCGAAACTATCATTGCACAAACATGATTTTTATACCAATTTAAAGATAAAAAAAATTAGCTTTCTAACAGTATCAGTGCTTTTAATTTATAATGTAAGCTTCTATTTTTAACGAATTTTTAAAGAAATACTTTAACCATGTTTTTATCACGCGACTGGATAAAATAAAAGAACGCCGGAAGTTCGAATAAAAAGAACTATCATCGCAAGATGAATCTAAAGAAATGAAACTTTTAACACGTGACTGGATAAAATAAAAGAAATATAAAATGTTATATTTTCTAAAAAAAAATAAATGCAAAGCAAAGGATTCTATGATCGTTTGCAATATCTAAATAATTAATTCAATAAATCTTCTTTACGGTAAACCTGATCTAATTTAGACAGGATATGCATTGGAATCCCGACTTAATGGCATATTTCTATTATCGTTTGCAATATCTGTCTCATTAATTCAATAATTTTTTCCCTTTTTCGTTTTTTTTAAAAAAACATATTTAATATTTTGGCACCATCACCGAAAAAAACATTTTTAATATTTTGGAAGCATAACCGATAGTTAAAACTTACTGATTTATAAAATTAAAGAATATTATTTGGAAAACATTTTCTTTTAGAACTTTCCGTCCATCATCTTAAAGAAAATATTAATTTCAAGCCAATCAATGCCCGAAATTACTTCAAGGCTAATGAATATGTGATTTAATTGAAAATTATCGCATTAAATTTAATGAAAATTATCGCATTACTCATGGCGAACCAGCTGGTCGCCAAAGGCGGCTAGTAATAAATAATCCACATATATCCTTTCAACCGACAAGGAATAATAGAGATTCTAAGTTCAAAGATATTTTGTGCCGAAAGAAAAAAAGAAGACTTTTGCAGCAACATTTACACAAGAAAATTACAAGCTTGAGATACTATAATACAGAAGACGATTTAGTTTACTTTAACTTCGATGCTTGTTAAATAAACATACAGAATGTATTTTTACAGGAGTAATTTTTAACTTTTTAGAGATGTCATCTTTCTTATTTGACTAAGGATTTAAATAAGGAATCCAGTCTTAGAAAAGCTTTTGTGCAAAGCGGATGCATTATATTGGTAGATCAACGTTTTTATAGATTATTTATCACTAAACAGTTATTAGGTTTTCAGAGTATTAAATATTAATGAGTAAGAAAAACATTCAATCAAATTCAATTTAATTTATAAAAGTTATTTAACAAATTATAATGAAACATTTTTAAGCAAAGGCTTTCGTTTTATAGAAATATTGAAGAATTGGATGCTCTAAAATTGTTTTCAATACCTCTGTATAATGAGAGCCATTGTCTAGAAAACTGAAGTAAATGCTAATATTAATGAAAGATTAAGCGAATTGCGATTAACGACGAATTACTAGCTGACAAAAAGTCAATTCACGATAGATTTCCCAAAAATTCAATGGAAAATCTCCTAGGATGGCAACTTTCTTACAGATATAGGCCATATAAAAGCTATGACACAAAGTTTTCTTCTTCAGGTACCCTGAAACACTTTGATCAACAGAAGATGCTCACTTCTTTATCATAATTCTTTGACTCAAGGAATTTATATGATTGATTATATGAAATTAAAATGATTATTAAGTTAAATCTAATAACTATCTTTCACCTACTAACCTACTATCAATAATTCACTACACAGTTAAAAATAAGAAGATTTTCGCATTAAATTTTTGTTTTTATCATTTAAACTAGTTATATAACATATCAAAAATAAGATAGCTTTGAATGAGAAAATTTATGAAATGCTAAAATCAGGCCCAAAATTGCCAAGAAAGCTATGATTCATTGTTTTGTTTCTTTATATTGCCTTTGTCCCAACCTTAATATCACACCTTCAATATTACGATTTAACAAACAATTTCTCCTCCAATTCCTTACCACAGACAATCGCCATTACAAGTTTCATGTTCATATTTTATCTTGTCCAATATGAGAATTATTTTCAGGATATTGGCGGTTTAGTGGATCAGATGAAGCAAATCTTAAAACGTTGAATCGGAAGAAGAAAATCACGAGTTCTTTGTTGCTTATTTCTAAATCAACGTACTTCTAAAGTCATTAATATAAAATGTAAATAGTACATAGTGCCCAGCACCATTGGACAAACTACCAAGAAAACCACTAAACACAATTGGGCATCACCAAATCACCAGGAATACCAAGCAATATCACCACAATATTGTTTAATATTCTTGGTATTTTAAAGATATCTGTAGTGTGAGCTGATAAAATAGTAAATTGTGGATTATTGTCAGATAGGTTGTTACAGATTTCTTCTTCTTCCTTCAACAAAAGACGTTTTATTTGAAAATTATTCAAGATGGAAATTTTTCCCATTTATTAAAGCTAAAGCTATATATCTTTCCAGTTAATATCCTTTTATTAAACTACTTCACTTTGACTAAAACAAGCTGCTCTTTATCTTTTGTATTGTTAATACTTGGTTAACCGACTTCCTTGCATAGGGGTAGCACATTTCCCCTTAAACTGGACGTACCGGGTTCGGGCATGGTTCTTCTTCTGGGTGTTATATCTGTGAGGCGTGCGAATGTGCTCCTCTTTAAAAAAGGGGTTGTACAAGTAAATGAGGTACATGAAGTAGTTAATTCATAATTTTTGCTCTACTTGATATTTTTCAAAAAACAAGAGGCACTCGTTCAACTTATATCACTAACAGAATACTGTCAGGGGGCTTATAAAGAGTCACATGGAACAACAACACATTATTTCGACCCATAACTAATTAATAAAAGATACGACATAAGAAATTTGTCAAAAATAAAAGCGACAATACATGATGCTCTTGTTATTAAATTTTTCAACCATAATTCAAATCGTTCTTAATTAAAAATTTGAATAATTTTGAATGAGGCTAACATAAGTGTATAGCAAAATTCACGAAATAATATAAATTCTTGAAACAATTACTTGGAAATATCTTTATTCTCAGCTCAGCAACATCAAAGAAAACGTGCATTTTTATCCGGCTTTTGCCTTCAGAGTTTCCTAAATCGATAAACTCGTTGACAGCCATTAGGCTTAATATGTCGCAGAGGGACACACAAAAAAAATCTGATTATTTTCTCCCTTGCCGTTTCTTTTATCCAGAGTCATGTGCATCACAAAGAAAAGGAGGTAAAAAAAATTCTTACCTGAAGTCTTTTATGCGAAACAAAAGACAGCCGAGTTGTCTTTTTCCTATCGATTATTTTGTTTGTCATCTTCGTACTGATGTCACGCTATTTTCCTTCCATAGAGTCTATCGAAGAACTTCATGAATAAGGCATCAGCTATAGACCAAACTATATCTTTGTAGCCAGCAACTTCCCCAAGAAAAGTTTCCAGACCCTCTGGGGAGTGAGAGCAAGGAAAAAAAATTATTCTGCGATAGGGTAATAGATGCATCAATAAAAGGATGATGCACCAAGCCCTTGAATATTTTTAACAGCAGATAACAAGCGAGCTGCCGGATGAGGAACTTTTCCATGCTTCCCATGACTATGCATGGATATTTATGTCTTCGTAATAAATTTCTTTTTGAATGAAAATACTCGTCAAATATTTTGGAAAGTAATAGATGTCAGTTTATTCTGCCAAGAATAATTTTGCTGGTTACCATAGTGCCAATAACGAGGATGGGGCTTTTTCAAGGACTATATACGCCGACAAATTATTATTTAATAAATTGTAAGAAAAATATTTTTATTTCTATTGACTGGATGCATTTAAGAGATGCTTCCCTAATTTCCAAATGAATGCTTTATTCTATGCTTGTTTTTACAGAAGAAAAAGAAAGGTACTTTATTGTTTCTTTTTTTGCATTATAAACTATAAATTCGAGATAGTTAAATTTTGCTTAGAAAATAATACTCATTTATAAGCACTTTTTATTACATGGAACGAAATTACCCTCTACATTTCTCTGTCTTTTTATTGATACGTCAATAGAGTTGGTATATATAGTATTGAGGCTCTCAATTTTGCATTATAAATGACACTCATTATGCGCAATTTTTTTTAGTAGACAAAAATTCCATTCGTTTCTCACCATAATTTGTAAATGGAAAGTGCTGCCGAAAAGACAGTATCAGTTTCTGTTTCTGTGCAAGCGCTGTTTAAGTTTGAATTAGTTCCACTACATAGTTTGCAAAAAGACTAACCTACTGTTCCTATTACAGCATATATATACTGTCTTACTACATTACTACTAC
Source organism: Argiope trifasciata (assembly GCA_026543055.1). Lineage (NCBI taxonomy): Eukaryota > Metazoa > Arthropoda > Arachnida > Araneae > Araneidae > Argiope > Argiope trifasciata. The sequence continues at coordinate 793,287 of JAPMOQ010056715.1, read as the reverse complement.
ATACTACTATATAATACTGTCTTATTGAGCAAAAGGATTTTTGAATCAAGCATATCGCATTATCAAAATTATAGTTTATATTGAGGCTTGTAATCATAACAAGTTAGAAAAATATTTTCTTATATAGAATTTGAAAATCTGTTTTTTTATTTTACTTATTAATCACAGTAATAATATAGTTGAATTATGGTAAATAATTATGCATTAAAATACTTAAAAAATTAAAATTCTGTAATTTATTATGAAATCATCATATCAATGCAAAAAGTAGATTTATGCTCAAGTAATATAGCCATAATCTTTAAGAAATTTAAATTTTCAATCCATTTATGATTTGATCTTACGGATTTGTAATAATCTTATATTATTTGATTGATTTTAATGGTTGTTTTATATGCAATAATTGTAAAGAAATTTAAATATATTTACAACTAGACACTTTTCGCAATCAGATGTTTCGTGAGGAATATTGATTTTGTTCAATTTCAATTAAATATTCATTCATAACATGATACTCCATATTTTATCGGCAAAGTATTTTTTATAATTGAATTGAGACAAATATCAATTATAATAGCGTTGTCTTTATTATGTATATTGTATTCGTGAATCATCTTAATGAAAGCCATAGTGCTATTAATAACTTGTCTGTTTCGTACAGCAATTGCCTTCTATTGCAATGTCATATCGCTTTTAATTTCCTTATATAATCTGATCAAAATAATAAGTAGAATATCACTACCTTAAGAAATCTTCTCTTTTAAAAAAGAAAAATGCATATAATCATATTCAAACAACACCATTTATTTTTCAAAATTATAACAAAATATATTTTTACAATTGTTCAAAATAAAAAAAAGTCATTACTATTAAACAAGTATAAAAAAGACGACTTTTTAAAGTTATAAAGTATTGCAAAAATCCGCTTTGTGAAATGATAATGTTGGATGTCATTGTGGAAAAAAAGCAGAATATTCTTCAAATTTTAATTAATTAAAATTTGAAAAAAAATGCATGGTATATATATTACCATTCTCTTAAGTAAATATATGCTAAATTTTATAGCTTTAGGTCAGACAATAAGTTCTATTGTGTATGAGTATATACATACACATACTTTCTTACATCTATACTGATAATAAAGATGAGTGTATGTGTGTTGGCTCTCACAGGCTGTAACGTTTGACCTAGAGGCACCAAATTTGGCACAGATATAACCTGTAAGGTAAAAAAGTGTACCTCGAAGGTTTTTTAAAAAAAATTTAATTAATTAAAAAAATCAAGTGAATTTTTTGACGTTTTTTTTTGTTATAAAATTTACAAATATTGAACACAAAAATAATTTTTAATTTGTCTTAAAGTTACAGAACTTTCTTCAGTGTTACCAGCCTAATAACATGAAAATTAAATTTCTTTTTAGATGAAATTTTTGATATATAATTTTAATCATACTTAAAATCAATTTATTCGCTCAAAAAAAGCAAAATTTAACTTGCACGCTCAAGTTAGGTTTGCTTTGGAAAAATTAGCATTTAACAACTAGTTGTCATCAAAAAATCTTAATTAAAAGATTAAGAAAATCATCTCTTTCTTCAAATTGTACCAAAAATAATGTTTTCAGCGAGTCTCTAAATGAAAAAAAAAAAAAAAATATGATATATTCTTAAAAAATAAATGAAAGAAAACGTTTTTCCATCATCTTTTAAAATATCCATAAGTTCCAAAATTCTATTTCATTTTAGACAATCATAGTATAATGTATTCAAGATAACCATTCTTAACATGATTCAACAATTAATTTGTAAAACTTTAGTAAAATGCATATACCTTCAGCAAAAAAATGTTTAAATGAAATAAATAATTATTTTTAATGTATTTTGAATCAATAATTGTTTTGATGAATTACAGTTTTAATAAATTTTTATACAGATGTTCTGTCCTATGATGTATATTTAATAAAATACTTTTAAGATACTAATATTTTAAATTTTTAAAAATCCACATTTTTGCGATGAAAGCTGGTTGAACTATTGAAATCCGAATATCTCTTTTCAATAAAAAAAATGGGATTTTAGATCGATCCATTGAAGAAAATACGCCACTCAGACCCTGATAGGCCTGAAATAATGAAACTGGTGATTTCTTAAAATACTAATTTTTGAAGCCTTTGGAAGGAGAAAATTAAAATGTTAAATTGACCAGTGTAATTATTGCATTAAATGTGATTAATAAAATCGTAATATTGCATAAAGTTTTGATTTCATAATTATTTTCAGAAATAATTAATATAAAATAGAACTTTACTAACCGCATTTATTTCCTTTTGAAAGTAAAACTGAAAATTGAATTTTATGATGAATCAAGGAATGTTTTATTAAACAATTCTTTGAGATATTGTATAAATTATAAATAAAGATTTTGTTGACTTTAAAACTGGAAATTTCGATTTTCTGTACTCATATTTGTATTTATTGAAGTCTTAACAATTCAGCTTCAATTTCAAAATCAAATTTTACTTGAGCTGGCAGAAAATTAGGAAATAAATACGTAGCACAATGAATGTTGCAATGCCTTGATAATAATATGAATCATATGACTATCAAACTTTGAAGCTTAAAAATATTTTTTGAAAGAACTATTAAGAGTTAATAGTCCTATTAAGTTATGTAAAATATTTAATAAAAAATTTTAGAAAGCAACAATTCTGGAGGACCAGCAAATCTCCAAAGGCTGCTAGCTATTAATAAAAATGAAACAAATTGCGGCTCATATAGAACACTTTAATAGAATAGCCCATTTAAATGCATGAAAAACTTATTTATTGCTTAGACAAGTATATTACAGATACTTGTAATACGAATTCTATTACTTTTTAAATGTCGTATGAAATACCTTTTAAATTGATTCAGCGCAAAACATATCAAAATTTGAAAAAGTAAAGTAAATTTTAGATTTTGCAGAATTATTTTGATTGCTCATAAATAAATTTTATTAAATCCTTCATCTGGAATTTCAAAGGAGAAGAGATAATTAAACAGCGGCATAGAAATAACTTGGAAATTTAACATTTTTTGCTTTTCTTTTTCAATTTAATAGCAGGCCTCAAGCAAATCTTAATCTTACTTCATAAATTTTAAGATCTTTTTAATAAAATAAATTGCTTAACCAAAGGTTCAATTTCTTCTGGCAATAGATGCTGAAGAATTACAAATGAGCTGTTAACATTTTTTTTCTTCTACTACTTGTAATATTTAACTGCTGTAAATATTACCATTGTAACAACTGAATAATACATTTCCTGCCTCCTATTTAATATACAGTAACTCAGTAATGTTATATTTCTTATCACAATACAGCCGTAAATACGACTGCCTTTGCAATTACCAATCACCTCTCATTCGTAAACATAATCTTCACCTGTCCATCGATAAGACTATCCCTCTTTATGTGTTAGACAAGCCACTATGCTACTGGTTTTACCTCTAGGGCTTGTCGCTGCATCTACGGTCCACTGTCTTCATAAATTGCCTCTAATGCAAGCATTGGGCCATGATTATCAGGTGATTTCCTCAAGGGGGTGATGTCCACGTAGTCGAACTGAAACATCTGTGCATATTGCTGGTTGGTGGCTAGAATATTGGAGCCAATTTGTCATCAGCTATTGTATCACTTTTTTTTCTTTTTTGCACTTACATAAGGCTAAAAGGGTTTAGAAGCAGAATCGACTTTTCTGTGCAGATGCCGTGAAAGATTTATGACCAAATTATGTACAATAAGCCAGCTGTTTGTTTTATATTCTATTGTTGGTTTCGGTTAGAAAGTAGCAGACTGGAACTAGAGAAAAGTGGAATGCTCGCTATTTTTTAAGTTCCATTTTTGTCAAATTTGCTGCATTTGCTTGAATTTGATTAGATAATTTCAAGTAATTTTAACTTATTTAACTTGTCAAAAGCTTTTTGCTTAAAAAATACCATTTCTCAGTGAAATATAGTTCTCATTCCTGAATGGCATTTTAATACCTCAGAACTAATATAATAACAATGACTGGATTATTATGTTGATTATTCGCGCGAATAAATACAGTTTTTATAGTTTACATTCATAAATAATTGAGTAGTAATTTTTTAAATTTGATTTTAACAATTTAATATCCATTTTAAACATCTTCAACGTAAAATTTGTCAAATTAAGATTCAAGATGGAACTCATTTTTCTTATCTTAAACATGGCGATGTTGATTCAAATTCTTTATTCTTTTTTCTTTTATACAAATTATGCAGAGAGAATATTTGGCAATCAACCAAATCATAGTCAGCTTCAGTCCACTATAAATATTCGTATTTTAAATTCTCTGAATCTAAAAAAATCCTGTGGGAGTGATATCCCCAAATTTTCTAGCATACTCTCTTATAACTTACCATTGGGAGAATGCCTTACTTGGCATTTTCGTGCAATAGTTAAGGAATATAAATTTTAGATGTGAATTCAGCATTTTTATTGAATCTATCTCGTCACCATTGGCGAATTATTAATCCCTTGCGTTCTGTCAATAGATCCGGAAATAAAATATTTACATTAGACACGTTTTTCTCAATCGATTCTGTTAATAAAATTAAAAAATTGAATCAGTGTTTTATACAGGTGTTTCTCAGCCTGTTGAAAATCTGATACAAAATTGCATTTCTAGTCACAAAAGCTCTTACCAAATTTGATGAATTTATGCAATTGCGTTTTTGAGTTTTAGCGTTTGCTTATATCTGAAAGTGCAGACCGATAGGAGATCAATCCTTAGTTGGATTTGGATAAAACTTTACTTTACAGGTAGTAGAGATAGCTTATATATAAATGTCAAATTTGTGTGCCAAATTTTATCTTCTTAGTTAAGTTTGCTTTGTAATTTCCGTAATAGATTATCTTCGAACAGCCGTAAAGACTGACGGACTTCCTCTAAAAGCATCTTATTCAAAATTTGATAGAAATTTACAAATTTGGTGTAAAGATCGTATGCCAGATTTAAACCATCTAGCTGAAAGCGTTTTTAAGTTACCTTTGTCACAGACAAAGAGAGATTTTCCAAAAATGTGTTTTTTTAATTCAAGGAGATCTGAAAAGCGAAGATTCTTTAAGATCTTGAGTTCTAATATTTTTGACTATTACTACACTTCCTCTATACGACTTATTCGAAAAAGTAAAAAAAAAAGGCTATTTTAAATTTTATCACTTAGATAATATGAAAATTATAAGAATACAAAAAATTAAATGAATGATAGTTTTCATATAATTCTACTTGAAAATTCCGAATCTGTCTGGCTATCCCCCCACTCCTTGCTAATTGCACAACTTAAAAAGATAAACGGACGAATTCTTTATAGTATTCTTTATGATAAAATTTTACTTATGAGACTAATAATCAGGCAATCGGTTAAAAAACAGTGAATTACATCGCCGCAATAAAAAAGGCAATGATAAAAACTGCTAATTTGTTTCCGAGCTCAAATGATAGGCGCTGTGAAACTGAATTATGCACAAAAACTCTAACAAGGAAATTATTCTTTTCTGAAATATTCTAATATTTCAAGAGTTCTTATTTCTTTCCGATGCAGAAAATACATTTAAATATTCTAGTTAATATTTTCTGAATTCAGGTGACATTTACGCTTTGATTAAAAACCAGTATAAGATTTATTAGATATAATGAAACTAGCCAGATCTCCAGATACTTCACCATTTGTTTCTTACAAAGATTAATAACCACGTCATCTTTCATCAAGAGATTCTCAAAAACTTATCAGTACGAGTCCAATTCGATCGAAAGCAGCGTAGCAATTTCTCCACAAGATTGATTAAACTTTCACGGAAATGGATCTCTCGTGCAACATTTCGGGGAAGAAACCTTTTCAAATTGTCTTGAGAGGCACACCCAAACAGTCAACAGCCAACACCGAAGGAAAAAGAAGAAATAGAAAAAAATGTCGTATACACCTCTCCAAGTAAACACTATTTATCTTCAATCAGGCTTCGTGACAATTCTCTTTCTCTGTTATTTTTTTTCTTGTTTTTTTTGTCATTTTTTTCTTTCTCTTCTTCCTTCAGCTACATTTCTTCCTCTCATCCTTTATAAATTATTCACAAACTATCGAGAGAGATATCAGCTTCATCATCAGTGCGGTGCCCGATGTATCGCGAAGAAAAATTAGATACAGTTAGACGTCCAGCCTGAGCTATTGTCTGGTGAAGAAGACAGAAAGAAGAATCAGCCAGCCATGGCTCGTTTCGTCGATGGAGACATCGGAAACACCCAGATGGTAACATTAATCAACGATGATTCTCTGCGCATAATATATTTTATTGGGGGAGTTGCCTTTTCTTGCTTTTTTTCTTGTGCAGGACCTAATGTACAGAAAGAGTTTTCTTTGGAGTGATATCGTGGGCTTTTATATCGGTTGAAGAATCGCAGACGCCTGCGGTAAGACAGCAAATGAATTTCACTATAGGTCATTAACTTAGCCACCAACTACGGTTGGCGGGAGAGCTGTGTTATGAGGGAATGCTGGGTTTGACAGAATAGACTGGCATCTTCAGGGATACATTGGAATTCGAAATATATAGCATCCTGACACAGCGAAATCAGAGTTGCTTGAGCTACATTGCTTTTGAAATAGCGAAAAACAATCTTTCCTGACTGCACGTTTAGTCTTTATTTTTTTATTTGGGTGTCTGTCTTTCTTTTTTTCTCTCTGTGTGTATGTGAATGTGTGCGTGTGTTATGTGTTATGTAAGATTATATTATTTCCAATACTTTTGCATTAATGTCTTTTTCATTTAATATGTATTCTGATATTTTTTTATTATTGTTTCTATTCCGTATCTCTCTTAATTTTTATTTATATATTTTTGAAAATGCATATCTATCCATGCATTTTATCTTTATATTCAATTATCCTTATTAAAATATGTAATCATATTAAATTCTTTTCCCACAAATGTAATTAAAATGCAAGTATGTGTTTGTCTTCAATATATATCTGTATAAAAATGAAATTTATTTAAAATACTTTCGAATCTGTTATATTTAATAGTTTCCTCTTATAAATATTTATGAAGAAATAATAAATAAAATTAATTAATCACCATCCATAGAGCATTTTTCTTAATGAAATATACAAAATGAAAAGAAAAAGAGAATCCAAAGCTAGTGACTTTTAAAATTAATTTTCATTATTGAAACAGAATTTTATTTATTGAATCTCAAAGAAATTACTAAGGATTGAGAGCAAAATAATAGACGTTCTGTTAAATAAATTAATGCTTACTTTAAGAATATTAATTTCCAGCATCTATAATATAATCATAAATATGTTGATTAAAATGAATAAATAGTTTTTAATAATTAAGAAAACAGCTAAAAAAATCTTTATTATGGCAAAAAAATTTTATCTCTTAAATCTCTTTTTAATGGAATGCATAAAAAAATGCTAGATTTTTTTTGAATTATTTTCCATTACTGACATGAAAGCAATTGACTTTTTTTAAAGTATTATTTTCTATTATTGATGCGGAATACTTAAATTTTGACTAAAGGGATTTTAAAAGACTTAGGGCAAATTATTGCAAGACATGTGAAATAAAGTGATGCATATTTCGAGAATATTCAATTCTAGTAGTCAATTGTATAATCAAAAATATGTTGTTATAATGAATAAACAGTTTTTTAAACATACAAAAATAGCGAGATTATCTTTTTAATCAATGGAAGTTTCTAAATTTTTTGTCGAAATAATTATTTTTATTTCGTCATACTCTCTAAAAATGTAGAAAAGCCGTAAGAAATACAAGTATTTCTGTTGCTACGTACAATTATCATGTATTATGTTTTTAAAAATTATCTCTATATTCAATTGGTAAGAGTAAAATTTTCGGCTAAACCCTAATGTGACTTTTTGCTTATGATTTCATTTTTAAACATCCGTTTTAAATGTATAAATAAAGTAAAAAAGAGGAATATCCACTTAATCTTTGAAACTTTGAATGAGCATATTTAACTGTTTCCATTTTTTACAATTTTTAATGGAAATTAAACTTGAGTGATCTATTAGGATTACAAAATTACATATTTAAGTTGAAAATATAAAATTTATTAATGTGGTAAATACGTTTATTTAGTGTTCGCTTTGAAGTGAGGATTTCTCGGAAAAACTCCGTTTCCATTATAAACTCGTGTAAATAGCATCACCAATCAGTGATCACATCCCACTGTTAATCAGAGAAATGAGAAACTAAAGTATACGAGTCGCGTTAGTGCTATCTTCCAACAAAGAAAAGGAAATTTACAATATTTACTTCGTAATCAAGTTTAACTTCGTTTTTTCCGGTTTGTAATAAACATAAAATTTCTTTTAGGAAGACCATTTCTTTTTATAATTATGGCACCTTAATTAAAGCACTTTATTACAAGTTATATAGATTACTGGCACGCATTTCATTAATAAAAGTATTTTTTCTTTTTCTGGTGTCGCTTTAAAAAGTATTCATCCAACGCAAATCCCTTTCTTCGATTTCGATATGGCGTTAAGCTTCGTTCTTCCCAAAGGATAGTCAAAATGCGCTTCTTCCGAGTTTTCCTTCTAAAGAGACTCATCAATTCCGATTCTTTTTGTGTTTTCGAAACGAAAGGAGCGAAAGACTGTTAAAAGTAGTAAATTCCAAACTTCTTTTTTTTGCTCGGTCGGGCAACTTCCGTATTTTGAGTCATCTATTCTGATCTCTCTTAAATTTACACCCTAGCGGATCATCAGAGTCGTATTTTGCATCCTGTTATTCAAAGAATTCTTTACATTTCTTTTTTTTCTTTCTTCTATTCTTTTAAACTGGTATCAAACTTCTAACATACCATCGCCATTAGCGCTTTTAGGTTCCTTTACAGTAAGCACTGGAAAGCAGCGTAGCCATGTTTTCTAACGGGTTTGGTAATGCTTCATTTTGCAGAATACATGAGGCGTAAATACATCCGGGACTCAAATCTCAATCTGTTTTACTTCCCTCATCAGCATTTTCTTTTCCAGCATTTATTTTTTGGATATTTATTTCAGTTAGAGCAGATAGAGCCGTAAAAGATTTAAATTGTTTGATCATGCAAGTTCTGTGTATACATATTGAAAAGTAGATGCCTCTCCATTTGAAACATCTGGAAAACTACAGAAAATAGTACATGTATGGTATTGCACAAACATTTTATGAAATCATCTCAAGCTTAATTAACTTGTTGATTGAGTAAAATTTGAAAAATTAACATTCGTAAGAATTCAGAGAATGAATAATTTGGAAATCAAATTGTAACTTTAGTTCTCGATAAATCACCAAATGTGACAACCTTCACTATTATTTTCTAATAACCCTAAAAGCGGTTTATTGATGCCTCATAAACGATAAATCGCCAATTTGTTGCCAACGCATTTTGAGGTTTCGATAACTTCAAACCAAAACAACACCATGTTCTCACTTGAAAGAAACATACTTTATAACTTCCAAATAATGAACTGAAGACGATATTTTGCATTAAAATTATTTCAAATTTTCAATATTTAATTTGATTTCTCATAACAGGTTATCAAATCATTTTCACGTAGCGAGAAAAGGAGTCAAAACTATAGTGTATCAATAATTGAGAATTTTACTCCACCATATCGTAACAAAATGCATTTGAATACAATTATCTTTTTATCCGTTTAATTAACTTTCTAAGATCTGTGTTTTAAGAAGAGAGTAAAAGAAATTTAGTGTTTGTTCCAGTGTTAAAAATGTTATATCTTGAAATTTTTTAAATAAATTTCTCAATTCTGAAAAAAAAAAGATTTTAAATGGATGAAAGAAAAGGATCTCCTCCATGATACTAAAAAGAAAGCATTCTTTTATTGAAGAGAAAGTTGATGGACAATTGATAGCAATTGAGAATTCACATAGACGATCTCAAAAGTTGGAAGTTTTTTTTTTTTCGTATGCTAAAAATAAAATATATATTTTTTTTTAGAAAAAAAGACCCTACGATTTAGTTTTTAAAAAACAGTGAGTCTTCTTTTAAATTAATAGGAAAATGATTGAATGAATGTTTTAAAACATCACGAGGCCGTATTTGAAATTTGAGTCGATAACATTTTAAGCAGAAAAATGATACAAACTTCTGAGGCAATTTTTTGACAAAATTTGGCTGAAATATCTTCTATTTGATCTAATACAGATTTAATTTTAAGATCTTATGATTTAATTTTAAGATCTATCTCTGCAAGATCTTATGTCTGACATACAATAGAACACTGACGATTCTCAAAAATCGCTGTTTTTCAAGCATTTGCAACTATTTTCTGACAAATATTGGTGCCCAAATTAAGGAACCGTATAGCTTTGCGTTTTTGCAACTATGCAATTCAGATTCATGAGTTGACATCGATGAATATCATGGTTTATGTTATTTTCATCTTCCATTTTTTCGCCTAAACTAATTGGATTTTTCTCCTACAAGTTTATTATTTACATTTTTATTTTGAGCAGCTTCACGAATTTGTATTCTGTAAAATCAATTCATAATGCTATTATACAACATCTTAGTGTATATTTTTTATTCTGGACCCATGCTTCAAAACTTATTATTTTAACTGCCAATGGAAAATATATGTGGATATAAAATAGATGAATCTGGTACGCATCACTTGAAAATTAATCAAATCTATTTTTTTTAAATATTAACCCATTTATGTGCATGGTTGTGGGATTTTAATATCATCTACGTTAAACACAATTTTTGAGAAACCCAAACCTTTTGCAGTTTAAGTTTTAAAAATTTAGATTTAATTTTAAACCCATTTAGAATTTTCCGATTAAATTTAAAACCGTCAACAAAATATAGCTGCAGTGGTGTGAGGTTATTACAACGACTTCATATACAATAATAATGTTTATTGAAGTACATTGAATAATAACTTCATTGAATACTAATAACTAGTCCATATTCAATAATAACGTGTATATTTCGAGTTCATTGAATAATAATGTGAAAACCAAATTTTATTTTCAAGAACTCGAACTATGCTTCCAGTGATACAGTTTGTCGCGTTTTGTACTTCGTTATATAATAATGAAAACTGAGTATGCATTTGAAATACCTTTCTTTTCATTGATTGGATAAAAACATTAGCAAATAAAGTTTTAAAATAAAATTAGCAAATAAAAAATCATTTAAAACTTTATTTGTCTAAGACATTATTTATTTAGTTAGGATACTCGGATATACGCAATTTGTAAATTAATAAAAGGCCACAATATTAATAATAATAGCCTTAAGCAATGGCGGGTTTCGGTAACACGAGGCAATAGGCACTGAAATATGTTGATGCCCCTACGGTTGCCCCCCCCCCATAAACTCTATGGTTGACAAAAAAGTAGCAAAATAAACTTAATCCAGTTTTAACCTTATCTTAATATTTATTTTAAAGATAACTTAATGTATTGAAAAGCAATTCCTAATGCATTTATAGCTTTTATTTTATTTGTTCAGATATTATGCTTTTTATCGACCCATTTTATATACTGTTCTTTTTTAAAAAAAATTCTAGACCAGTGAATCTTGTATTTTATTATGTACATATAATTAAAACAATGGTCATTGAGTACTTTAGCGATTTCAATTCTTTCTCGAGGAAATAGTTCGATTTTAATATCAAGATTATTTATTCAAACCTTGTCAAAACGCTATAGTGTGCGAATAGTAAAGCAGAGAGAGTGAATAGAAAGTATTCTGAATTTATAAAGTTTGAAGAAAATAATTTACAGACGCAGCGTTTTGATTCCGCAACAATTTTACTTAACACTCGACTTTTTCATCAACACTTTTATCGATGAATGAGCACTTTTGTCTTTAAGGAAAAAGCAAAAGGTGAAAATTCTGTGAATCATACCAAAGGGGAGATTTGAACAATTTACTTTACCTTCGGATTAGCACTATGATACACATCTAAGTAGATTTTGAGACACGAGGTGACCGCCTCCACCGCCTGTGAAGAAAACAGCCACTGGCTATAAGATAAGAATCCAGTAAATCCCATAACCCTTAATAAAATCTCAAATTATGTTTAACAACATATGTTGTCTGGTACTCATTCATCATTTTAGTCGAGCGGAAAATGAAAGGCCACTGAGCCAAAGGAGCTTCCGAAGAACCACTCACATCAATGGTCATTGGCCACTCCTTTGACAAATTTGATTCAAAATTTAAACATATTTGCAATTGGTGGTAAATATGTGATTATAAAGCTCTATGAGTTTTTCGAATTTTTCCATTAACATTTATGTGAATTCAAAAGCAGATTTTACTTTGAATGAGTTCATCCAGATTCTGATAGAAGTCAACAATTTTGATATTAGAACAAGATATCATTTTATTTATTAGAGCAATTCATTTTTCAATTATCTTAGTGCCACGAACCACAGATTATCAGAATTTTCAAAAACTGCGTTTTCTTGGCTTCAAGAATTCTGAAAATGGAGGTTTGTCAAAATGTTAGGATCGAATTTTTTGAAGATAATATGCGTTCTTTGATTATTTTATGCGCGGCAAATAAAAAATCATAAAATAAGCAATATTAAAATCCAATGAATATCTTTAATTAATTTGATTGATTTATCTCCTTATTTCATTGCGAGATGAATAAATAAATTAATTAAATTTAAAATACAGATAAATAAAATTGATATAAAACCAGTCTTTTAAAAAATAAGGAAAGAAGAATAGTTGAAGCATTCGGACAATTTATTTCAAACTGCGTCATTTACATCATTTACTTTACAGATTTAACAGACAACTGTTTTATATTTAATGCGATTTTTAAACCAATTTTGTTTGTTTTTATCTGCAAGTTGAATTAATTAATGGTTATATATATGTGTGCTGGAAAGCTATCCTAGAAATTGGTGACATGTATCATTAGCTTCTCGGCAGATTAAAAATGTTAAAATAATTAAAAATGATTTAAATAATAAGATTAATTTGTGTTAATTAAAACAAAGATTATCCATTTAAAATTAAGTGGTAATGAACAAAAAAAAAATATTGAATGCTATCCACTTTTTTATTTACTTTTTTACATACGAAATACGCAAAGGGAAAGTATATCAATTGTCAAAAAATTAGAATTCGATATTTTGAAGAATATCTACTTCCACAGCTTCTTGAGTCCTAAAAATACCTTTTTTGAGAAATGTATGACTGCCAGTTTTGCGCACAGAGAAACTGTAATTCTTAAGTTTTAAAACCGAGTGAAAAGATATTGTGCTCAGGGTTTTAGCATCGGAAGTGTAGACTGCTGTTAAAGTTTGATTTGTAATCCGTCAAAGTAACCATCTGTACTTTCGCAAACACATTTCAAAATCTATTGATTAACCTGTTAACTGGGTCTCACGAAATATTTCAAAACAAAACAAATGGAATATAAGTTAACTACTCGTTTAACAAGTTATATATGTGAAATTTAGTCTGTGAAATCATGACTTTAATTATAGTTATGTGTTAAATTTTGGATTTAATCGCTAAAACAAAATCCGAAATACATGTTTGGTTTTCTAATATTTGTATATGAGCACATACATTGCAATGATTAATTGCCAAAGAATGCATGTTTTTAGTTTCTTTTGTAATTATTATAAGCCAATGTAATGCGGTTAATAATATACTATAGAATTTATCATGGTGAATACTAAAGAATTTTGGAGATGCTCTTCTAATGGCTAATCAGAATCGATTTCAATTAAATGGAAAATAAATTTGCTTTTACTTCCTTAAATAAATGTTTCAAGTATAAATCGAACATTCAAATAAAAACAACGCACATATGGCCCATATATGCTTAAGAAAAATCATATTATAATTTAACTTTACTGTCCATTTTAAAATGGAATTTGAGTAGATAACAAATTAAAGATTTGACTTTTGCCTTAATTTGCTGTAGGTTGAATTAGGACTTCTGAGAATATCAAACCGAAGGCATAAATGATGTACTAGAGACTCAGTATTGGTACCAGTAAAAAGATCTTTTGGGCAAACTAAAAATTAAATGTACGTATTTCCTTTTAATCAGTTATGTAAAAAAAAAGTTAACCCTCTTTTCATATTTTTGTTTCTAACTTCATAAGGTCGAAAGAGAGTGTCAAAGTAGCTGATTGTAATTTTTCAACGAATTATTGTACTTTCTGGCTAAAAAACAGTCAACTTTATGTATTAAAAATCCCTATTCATAACCTAATTTCCAAGGATTTACAGCTATCAAAAACGTTTTAGTACGAAGGAAATGAAAATTCTCCTACTTTGCATTATCTTTCTGTTTTCAGTTCCGTTACAAATGCAGAAAAAATTCCTTCGAGTTTAGTTGTTCATTTTTAAATGCAGCCGAGATATTCTCAATTAGTATAAAATGCTTTAAATACTGATATATAACAGTATATTGAACAGCCTTTAAGAAATATCTCTATCTTTTGATAATAGAGTTATCACTGTTTACAGCACACTTTTTGTTATTTCAAATTTAAACAAAATTAAGTCTCTGTATTAAATTTTTAAACTTAGGATAGTTAAATTTTCAACAGATCGTAATAGAATAAACAGTGAAGCAAGTCCCTTACAAGTAATTTCAAGAGAAAACCTTTTAGAAATTTATCTAAAACGATTGAATTATTTCATTTAAAAGGAAAAAGGAACAAAAGAAAAGTACATTTGAAGACAAACTAAGTCTTCCTGTCAGGGAACGATTTGCACTATTTAATAATGCATGACAGCTTGCGACGTCACTGCTAAAATAAATAATTCAAATTCTCAAACACGAGTCATGGATTCTTCTCTCTCTTCTGCGCTGAGAGAAAAGCTCCTTAAATAGAAATCAAATCTCAAGTATTTCGATTCCATGCTCTTCATGGGAATCTCATCAGAGAACGAACTCTAAGCTGCTCAACAGCACAAGTTAAAAACATGAGTATTTACTGTACTATAAATGTACGCTTAAAGATTTTACAAAGCTGTGTGTGCGTGCGTGTCACTTTTGTCAAATTTAATCCTCTTATCATAGACACGTTGATAACTGTTTCGAAAATGTAAGGAAATCGGCAAAGTAACCCGCCAAATGCACTTTGCCTTTAGATGATAGAATTTCGGAGTAAAAGCATAGAGACTTTCATATTTAATACGATCCTGAAGATGTTATTCTCATGTCTCAAAGTCTTTGAGAACCGAAGTAATACCTTTTCATCAGAAAAGGATTTTTCAGTCTATAGTTTCGAACTAAATGGAAATTTTCACCTAGGGCGAAAATGATTTCTTCTATCAAGACCTGATTATCTAGTTTGGAATGGAATTAACAATGGTAAAGAGACTCAGAGCTATATTCTTAAAAATTTGAATTTCAGTTTAAATATAGGAAAATCTTCAAGGGTGGGACGATCTGGTATTTCGCAGTAATTTTAAGAATTCACTGTTTAATAAAATAATAAATTTGTCAAAGTTGTTGGTTTTTCATTCATATTATATTTTTAATCACATGTAAATACATGGAAATAATTTATGGATTGAACTTATACTGTGTGATTTAAAATATTACAGGCGATATTTTAATTTTTTAAGTATATAAATTTTAATGGGATGAATTTTTGATTAACTGGAAAAATCCATTTGAAATCATTCTAGAAATGTTTAAAGTATATTTCCTTAATTGTAACTTTCACTAAAATTTAATTTGTCCTTAATAAAATCTAATTAAAATAATTAACTACTTTTAACTTAACTTATTTCTTGTATCTATAATATTTATTCATTCAATACAATTTTAGTCTATTTCTTAACAAAAAAATAACGTATAATAATTTCTTAAGTGTTATCGCACATTATTTATTATGCAAATGCCTAAGTATTTCCATTCATGTATATTTTTAAAAAATATATTAAAATATTTTTGTACGATTTTTTTAAATCAGTACCGAATATAGGAGCCAGCATCTTGGAATAGGAGTACTGCGTCTTCGCTGTGATGTGGGCATTCCTGGTTCAAGCCCAGTTTCAGGTATGGTTGTTCTTTTTTTCTGTCCTTCCATTCTGGGTCTTTCCAACCGGTTAGATAACTTAGTGTTTAAGGCATAGGGGCACGTTATGAGTGGTGTTATGTTATGTTTTGTCTGTGAGATATGTGAATATACCTGCTATAATAAGGGGTTGGGCAAGCGAATGTGACGCATGAAGTTGCTAAGTCGTACTCTTGGTCCTAGTTGGGGCTGCTAAAAAAATAAGAGACGATCACTCGACTTAAATCGTTGACAGATAACGGTCCGCGGCTTGTTAAGTGCTATAAGTAACAATACAACAAGTACTTGACAAGTAATATTGAATGCCGAGAAAGCCTGTTTAGTAGGACATTGGACTCGCATTCGCATCCCTTAGGTTGTGAATTAGATTAGGCTGCCGACTGAAGACTCTTCACTGGCTCAAGTATAAATTTGTTGTTGTCATAAAGTCATTCATGTAGAGAGTGATACCACTGTGGGTACTGGGTCAGAGGTAATCGCTCTTTGATTGAGGTTTAAATTACGATCTGTGAATGTTGTTGTTGTTGTCGTGTCCATTTTTTTCACGGAGAGGGGATGCAGTAGCTTCTGAGGGTAAAGACCCTGAGCACCCAGAGGGCAGAAATCTGACTTCTAGCTCACACACACGACACAACCCTTTTTAGGGGGTGGTCGAATTCATTCATACACTCATTCATCCATCAGCAAGTCGGAATTTAGATCCAAATCAGAGACCGACTCATCCCTGATTCAGTACCCCCAGAGGTATCGTTTTGTTATGGGAACTTGGAGAACTTTGCAGTCTCGACATATTTAACGTGCCCCAACTGCCATTATCCAACACTGCGGTCTTTGGCCAAGACGAGGACAGAACCCGCGACCTTTCGATTACGAGACTGACGCTCGACCAACCAGACTACAATGGCCTTACGATCTGTGAATGAATTGCATAAATGAAGTCCGCTCAGTAAAAAGGGTTGTGACGCATGAGTAGCCAAAGCATACTCTTGTCCCTAGATGGCGCTACTAAAAAAGTAGATTCTGACTCGTCTTAAGTCTCCGGCAGATAACTCTAAAGTTCTTAAGTAAATTCAAATAGAAATTCAAGTTAATAGTCACAATAAGAGGAAAATTTCATGTGTTAATAGCTGATGGTACATCAGCGTTAGCTCAACATCACTGCTGATGCACAATATCTGAGGTCAT
Source organism: Argiope trifasciata (assembly GCA_026543055.1). NCBI lineage: Eukaryota > Metazoa > Arthropoda > Arachnida > Araneae > Araneidae > Argiope > Argiope trifasciata. The sequence continues at coordinate 775,992 of JAPMOQ010056715.1, read as the reverse complement.
ATTTGACTACCAATTATGTTTTATTACCGCCACTGTTTGAAGACAAATATGTTATATTACCATCAAATTGAATTCAATGTTTTAATTTGGTGATTACTGAATTAGTTATATTGGATTTTTTAATGTGTTTATTGATTTTTCTACTGATTGTAAATTTCAACAAGTAGTTTGCGTAAATCAAATATAATTCCAAACACTCTATATGGCATACCTTTTGATTTAAAATTATGAAATTCAGCATACATTTATTTATTAAACAGTTAAAAAATTTTTGAGCATTTTAAAATTTTCAGTTAGATTAGAAATTAAAAACTAATTAAATGTTTCTTCTCAAAAGTTTCGTAGCACATAATTGTCTGTAAAAACCATTTTTACAGCAAATTAAAATTAAATTTTTAGTGATTTTTTAAATTAAATTCATACTTTAATTTTGATAAATTTGAAAATTATTTCAAAATTGCGTGAGCATATTTGTTTGATAATTGCTATTATTTTAATTTATGTAGATTGACTTTCAAATAAATTATATACTTTATTGTGAGCGAATTATTTTGGCTGTCTAATTAAGAAGGAATTCTTAAGAATAAGACGAAAGTAGACGAGTTAGACCAAACATTATCGTGCTACAAAGTTTTGAATCAGGGACTCAAATCACGAATTAAAAGAGTTTTTTGGTTTAGTAATTAACAAAGGTTTTGAATGATTTTTTGTAAAGTTATGTTCTGTTGCAGAGGAAGCCTGCAATACTTTGATTATTTTTTAGAAACAAATCCGAAGATAAGAAAACATTTTCTTTAAAAACGCATTCTGCGGAATTCAAGAAAGTTATCTCGTGGGAATGTTTAAGTTCCGCTTATGATGTAATACATAAATGCTGTTGCGACAATTCGCAGCTTTCATATTTTATTATTTTAGATCAATTTTTTTAAAAAGAAAGTAATAAGTATAGCTAATGAGGAAAAAGATTATAGCATTTAGGACATATATAAGTCTTATTTCATGGAAGAACTGTAATTAAAAATTTTCAAAAATTCTTTAAACATATTGCAGTCACCTTTCTGATCACCAGTATCGCTATTTCTAATGATAGTAAGACTCTGAATTTAGGCCCATTCTAAAGAATGGATAATTTAAATGTATCAATTCTTGGATTACCGAAATACAAACTTACATGGATATGTTAGTCTTTATGACACTTGAATTAACATTTCAGTAAATTTTTCAAAAGAGCAGAAACATGATAATTATGCATTATTACATTATTGATACATTAATTGTACGGAGAATATTTCAGAGAATTTTCAGAATTATTGTTTTAAGTTCAAAGATCATTATTTTCCACTTTTAGTGTGGATTTGTCCTACAATTGTATTAATTATTCTGAGAATTTGTTTATTCGCTTATTTTATAGTTGACTTGAAAAGGCACAAAATATTAGAAACGAATAGTCATAAATCACACCTTTATGTGTGTGTTTTTATGTTAGCAGCAAGTTTCAATGTTTGCAATATCAATTTTGTTAAATTTTATGTTTAGAGGGTCAAATCACAAACCTGTTTATTCTAATAAATTTAATCGTATCTGGGAGTTTTCTTTTATAAATATTTAATCCTTATAAAATTTAGACGAATAATTGCCTTTTTCTTTCCGATAAATTCCAAAAATTCAGAATTTTTTAATTTTAACTAGAAATCAGAAATAAAATAATTATTTGAATTGAAATGGTTTATTAAATAATTTTGTTCTGATTCGAAATCAACAGCCATAGTTGATCACATAAATTCTGTTAAAAACTTGTTTCTCAACTTTCTATAGTTGTAAAACATTTCTTTCTCGACTTCCTTTTGTTTTGATCCATAAATTTATAATTATTTTCAGCAATTCAAAAAAAAAAAAAAAAAAAAAAAAAAAACTAATATCAAATGTTAATTTGTGGGAGGCTTTTCAGCATTTGTCAAATGGATTATAGTTTTTGTAGAAAATTTGAATGAAATTTTAGTTTTTTATGAAATAACTAATTTATTTTTAATCACAAATGTATATAGATTATACAAATCTTAAAGTCAAACATATATGGATGACGTGGTTAAACAATATAAAGTGTCAAACAGAAAGTAAAATGCTTCAGAACAGGAAAAAATTAAAATTCTTTTTACTTGGCCGTAATTCGAAAAAAATTCAATAATTCTTTAATATCAAAAATAACTTAGGTCCTTTTAGGACTTTTTACGCTACAGAAGAGGTATCTGGTCTTTTCAAGTATAACCAATTACAAGTTACGATTGCTAAAATTGGTATATGCCAATATAGATGGGTTGAACTTTATAATACATATCTAAAGAATATCTTTAGTTTTTTCATTTATTTATTGTACAAAAAATGTCGACAACCAGAAGAATTGATATTTGTCTTTTCATGGAGTTTTTGTCACATTCATCCTTAGCAACGAATGTATCAAGAAAAAGTTTTTAAATAATGCTATTTCAAGAACTCCAAGTATAAATAAATAAGAATTTTCTTAAAACTACATCTAAGAGACTATACTATCACCGACACAAAAATTAACCGCAGAAAAAAATACAAAAATCCTGAGAGTTTTATGTATTTTCATTAATTAAAAGGATATTTTTGTTAATAAAACATAAAGGGAAAAATGAATAATTTCTTAAAGCACGTTGTGTGAACAATTGCTTAGAATGAAGAAGATAAATTTTTCAATCCGGAATTTGAAAATAAAAACAAAATAAGCAAGAGTATGATCGAAATATTTAAAAAAAATGGACTGTCATCACATTTCTCATATATTTTATATTTTAATAATTTTTTTTTCATACGAGGTTGAATGTAGACAAATCTCTTGAATCTTTTTCTTTATGGCATGAAAATAATTCAGTACTTGACTCTTTTATGAATTAAATTTTGCTTGGAATGCTTTAATGAAGAGTTTTTTCTTACATTTTGTATATTTCATTTACGAAAGTTTTTTTAATAAATATTTCTTTTTAACATCTACATTTAACAGCGAATATATTAAGGTTTCATTTTTATAATCATTATGAAATTTTGTGGAAAATATTTTAAAAATTCACTACTATATACTTTTAGCTAATCCATGTAATCAATTATATACTAAAACAAGGAAATTAAGCGGTTAATTGATAATTAATTTCTGACATTAAAATGTTATAATTTTATAAGAATAAACAATCAACAGAATTTCTGAATTCTAAGACATCAGAAAAGAAATTAAAATCAATAGTAAAATCTCAGCTTTACGAAAATGCAAAGTGTTGAGAAAAATAAAAGAATATAATAAAGAAGCATTCTAAATTAGAATTTTTCTTAAAGCAATGAGACACAAGTTTCTAACAGGCGATTCAAAATAAAAATTCAACTTTATATGAAAGAATACAGCGAGAGATAAAATATGTTGGAAAAAATAACCCTTGTTTTGAAAAAATTCACTGACCGAAAAAAGAAACATTATAAGGGAAATACCTGAAATGGAGTACTGTATTAAAACGCAATTTTTTCTAGCCACTGAATTCGCTTGAAAGCACAAGTTTCTTTCAAAAAAGAATTTTATAGCCAAAAAAAGAACTGTTAAAAAATGTTTACGAAATTTGACAGCGAAAAAGAAGTTAGAATGCTTCAAAATGCTCCTTTTCTTTATCTGTCATTGTTTCGTAATGCAAGCGATTCTTAAAATATTACAAGAAAACATGCATTTTTTTCTCATGATATATGTTATTCTGTATGTTGTTATTCGGAAAGATTATAATTAGAAACCGAAATGAAACAGGTGTATGATAAAGCTCAAAAGTATTTTCGAAATTATTTTGCTTTTAAATGCGCAATGTTTTTAACATGCTATAACAGAAACATGGAATATTCTAAAGCTTATACGTATAAATGATGTAAATACTTTTATTCATAATTTTTTGAATAATTTATCTTTAGATAAATTTTATTAGACATCAAAGTTGTTTTATTCTAATAACTTAAGCCATATTTTGTTTTCTATATGCACACACATATCTTTTTTCATATAAAATAAAAAAAAGTTTTTTAAATTTAATTTTATGCAATTTTTGCAGCAATAAATTTCGTTTTGAAAACGAATTTTCAAGCTTTTGAAAGATAGCTTCATAATATAAATTTTTAATCGCTTTCATGTGATTAAGCAAAAGACTTATTAAAAGATTAAGTGAAAGATTTTAAGCAGCTTATTTCTAGCTCATGCCCTAAAATTATTTAAAGTAATTTTCTTCCAATTTTACAATTAAATTCACCTTAATATTCTTTTTTCATTATTTATCCTGTTTCGTGTCTTGTTCTCATTACTTCATAGAAACTGCATAGAAGTTTATAAGTGATAATACATACGTGAATAGAAGTTTGTTTAAAAAGACAATTAGCTGCATGCTCGTAACAGTAAACAAATAGAAATTATCTAAGATTTTATTCCCTTTTATTTAACTTATATTATTTCTGGTTTGTAAGGATGAAATTTTTAAATTCACTTTACTCTCAATTTCTGATGTGATGGAGATTTAAATTTTCAAACATTTATGCTTTCTCGACGGATTCTTTTGGATACTTACAGAACTGAATTATCAGTCAATGCCTTTATTTAATCTAATATTTATTCTTTAGTTGAGGACTCCATTGGTAGTAAATTCAAGAAAACTTTGTTTCAAAATTAAATAATAAGGAAATATAGATCATAATTTAAAATGTAAAAACTAATTAAAGTTAAAATTTTTAAAAATTTCCCTTCCTTTAATTATTTATCTTGTTCAAATTTTCAAACGTTAGTAAAACTTTTTATTTATCCACTCAAGTTCAAATACCTTTTTTAAAACTTGAATGTACAGTTTTCTAAAATATTAATTCATTCATTAAATTTAATAATTTTTTAATACTTTAAATAGAGTTTAGCAGTTTGTAATAAAAATTGAAATCTACAGGCAATAGCTCAATCGGTAAAATGTAAGGATTTCAGGTTTTTTTTATATGAAGGTGAAGAATTTGCGAGGTCAATTCTTGCGATTAGAAATCACAGACAGCCATCAGCTTCATAAATTAGAAATGAAAAAAACAAAAAATCGTAATCAGACACCATATATAGAATGGGAAATTGCAAGGAAATTCGCTTTCTATTTTTGCACAATATTATAATTCTGTCACATGTATATACACATTTATATTAATTGTAATTATTTAATAAAAAGAAACTAAATAAAATTTCTTTGTTGATCTAAGTAACAATTGACTTCAATTTTTCATATGCCTTGCTTGTTTTTATTCAGTTGTTGTTGGATAAAAAGTAAAGAATTCTTTGCCTTTTTTTCCCCAAAAAGTATTTATATCTATAAATATTTGGTAGAAGAAAACATATAAAACCTATAGAAGAGACACGTGGGAGAAGTATTTATACATAATACATTTTTAATCAGTATTAAATCTAATAATCCTTAGTGTTACCTTTTACTTTTTTTGTTTGAAATATCTATTATATCGAATTTTTATGTTTCCAAATTGCAATAATACCGAAAATATTTATTTCATGTATGATTAAAATATCATATCATATATCAAATCTGAATCAGTGAATTTTTCGAGTTCCACAGTATTATTTCCCAATTTATTTATCGTTTGGAACTTTACTTGCATTGCTTTATAAAGAAAGATTAATAACGAATTAAAATAACTGCCATCCAAAGTATTGCAACTATTTTTATTAAGAGTTACAAATTGAAAAAAATACGAAGCTGTTGCCAGATGATAACATTATTAAGAAATATTTTCCTTCAAGATTCGGAAATGTTATGAAAGAAATAAGACGAACAGATACATTTCAAGACAACATTTTCCCTCCAACTTGTGTTTCTTTATTTCAATTTAACGTTTCCAGAGAATTTAAGTCCACTATTTTTCTGGTAATCATCATCTTCCACAACCCAAATTCTCCAAATAAACGTTACCACTAAGTCGTTAAGGATGTCATAAAACTTTTCATTTGCTAAAAATAGGCTTATAAAACGTGTGTTTATTCCCTCTTCTGGGAAACTTGGGCCGTCAAGAGCAGTTTAAAATCCTACTCTGCAATAATGAAGCGTTCCTTTATTTCTTTTTTTATTTTTTATTCGCTATCTCTTATTAGACTAGTTGAAACTCCAGTTAAAGATATATTTAAAAGAATATTAATTCTACTTTCTGCATATTTACGTTTTTCCGTCACTGGCATTTTTTTAAATTTTGGTATATTATACAAAGAGGCATAATCCTCAAAATATTCGAATTCGAGATTTTGATGAATTTCAAAATTTTACTCCTCCTTCAATGCGAAAAATATATATTTATAAAGGTCTGTCTGTAAACACTATAACTCAAAAACGCTTTGAGTGCTAGAAACGTATGAAAGCTAGCATGAGGTTACTACTCTAAATTTATAAATTTCAGATATAAGTTCGAAAACTACAAAACGAGGCAAACTAGCAAGATGAAATTTTATATAAGATTTAGCATCTAATATGTATATTCGTATTCGTGATGGTATTCGTATTCGTAGGTGGATTGGAGCCAATTCCATCAAAAATGGTGAAAGCGTCTTGTTCTATAATTTCATAAGAATGCAAATATATCTCAAAAATACATTGACTTAAATATATGAAATTCAGAGTCTAGTTTTTTTTTTTTTTTTTTTTTTTTTTTTTTCTACAATTACAGTTATATGCCAAATTTTGGTTTAAATTGGTGTAGAAAAAACCGCCTGAAATTCACATTCGGGGTTTTTGTTGTTTACCTGCTAACCACATTCCGCTAGTTTCTCTGATAATAATTTTAAATAATGTATAGAATAAGGATTTAAATAAAAACTTATTACCATTATAATTTATTGAAAAAATTCATTAAATATTTATGACTTTTAATTATTAATTAATCTACTTCGGGGCACAGCTGTACACATAACATCTCAAAAGTATTATCTTAATTATGTGAATCAACTTTAATATAATACATCTTATTGTTACTCTTTTACTTTAGCTACATCACAATTATGTCTTTACAGTTTGTTTATAACTTTTAATTATTGGCTTGACTTTGTCGGTAGTTTTATACTCTCCATCCCAAACATATTAATTTAATCATATGAATCAGCTTTTCACTGAAAAATGTAGAGCTGGATGCGGTCATATGTGATCATGTGATTATACACTTTGTGATCATGCTCGTTTATATAAAACAATAATTATTAAAATTAATCAAATGGTTTTTTCGTAATTATTATAAGCATTCATCCATACTTTACGCTTAGATATTTTCGAAAAGCATTTCATATAAAATTCCTAATACTACATTTTTAATATTAAGTATTTCATTGGAAAAAGTCAGTTTTAAAACAAATTGAAAGGGAATAAATTAAGTAGTGCAAATAGTTGACTTCGAGCACAACCTCTTTTTACAAGGGGGTTATTTCACACACTTCACAAATAGAACGGACGGTAGAGAACAACCATTCTCGAGTCAGGACTCGAATGCATGACGCCCAGATCTCCAGAAAGAAGCACTAACTCTAGGTCATGACCCCGGCCCAAAAAGTATTTGAAATATAAATAAATACCCAATAATTCAGTGTTTCTTCTAAAAATAAGAGCCCAGTTAGTACAGCCTGTATAGCAATATTGAGCTATATTATAAAATATTATTCAATATTAAACAATATTGTACATTATATAATATTATTCAATATTAAACAATGTATACAATATTATGAATATTTTTTATTACAAAATAGTGTACAATAAATATGTGTTACTAGGGATCATCATTTTATTCTATAGTAATTATTATTTCAGCGACGATCCCTTCTTTCAAAACCATTTGATTTTCTCTCTAGTTTGGAAAACTTTCACTGTTGTTCAACGCCATAAATTATTTAATAACCCTTTCCTGAAGATACTTTGAAGACACTTTTAGGTTTTCTCGATACGTGAAAGGATAGAAGTGATGATCAATACAAACTATTAGAATTTTATGAGTTGGTTTATAAATAGTTTTCGGGAATCGAAAATAACTTTCCTCTCGGAAAACAGCTGCTACGGAATTTTATTTCCTATTTAATTGTTTCAGGAAATCAATACAGACTTAGACTTTTCATAAAAAGAAAATATTTCTGGCGAGAAGCTGTTTCGCCAAGTTCTTCTTCGAAAGTGTTTATTGATATGATTATCTTCTTATCGAACTACAGCATTTCTTAGTTATCTAATTTACGGAGTTGGATACAAGAACGAAACAAAAATATCATTCATAGCATTCCTGAGATAACTTATAATGAAAATTCTTTCTCTAGTATTTGTCGTCTGGAGAGCTAAAATTGTGCAAACAGCAAGATGGTTTAAGATTAAAACGAAATGTCCACCAAAAAAGTGTATATTGACTTTCAACATTTTATTTTTTGGAATAGGTAGAAAAATTCTATTCCGAACAAACCAAGATATTGAGTTTACAGAAACAGTTCTTCTATATTTCTTCCACATACTTTGTTTCAGTTTAACATCGAAATAGCTTTCAAAAAGAATGTTTTGAATACTAATGTATTTGAATTTTGACATAAAATAAAAGGAAGAAACACCTATGAAAAAATATGCATTTAAAGTTATAAATATTTAAAGGTGTTTCTTTCTAAAATGTAGAAATTTATGCAATTTTTTCTGAATTTTGCGGATAATTTGTGATTAATTTCTTATCCCATGGAGTGGGGAGACATCTCGTGATTGGGGATGAGAAGCCTCTGTAGTTGGTTGTTGGTTGTTGGTTCTTGTCACCCCTGTGGCCACAAGAAAAGGTTTCTAGCTTGCTCTATTGATGACAGAGCTTACTACTTTAGGGAAGGGTTATACCGTCACCGGTGATGGCTCTTAGGATTTAACTGCAGCTCCCACTAGTGTTGTAGTGATGGCTATCCGGTCATTCAAGTTTTTTAGAGTGCCTTCCGAAGGGTCGAGTAGTCACTTTGTGATTACTAATTCCTTAGTTAAAAGCATGCGCTTCCACCCTTAGCCAGACATTTAAGGATGCGATTGTAGTCTCCAGAATAGATCGAAGCTTGCGCAGGAGAGAAAAGAGGATCTTACAAAGAGCGAAGTTCAAGGTCCGCTACTTGTTGAACACCTCAAGTACAGAAGAGCTATTAACTCCTTTGTATACTGTAAGGCACTTCGAAGATTACGCAGGTACATCAAGAACAAAAGATTGGGGATACTCACTGAGGGTGTGATTCTGCATCATGATAACGTGTCTCCACGCGTCTCCAGGGTCGCATACGTTGAATTGGCAAAGTTCAAATGGGTGCAGCTTCGTCATCCGCGCTACAAACTGGACATGCTACCCTGCGATTTTCATGTGTTTGGTCTCCTGAAAAAACATCTGAAAGGTAAGCGTTTCAATTCGGACGGTGAATCAAGGATGCTGTGAAGGATTGGGTCTTGTCAAGGCCACATAAATTATGGGAATAAGGAATCTTTCAGCTGGTTAATCAAAGGGATTATTGTTCTCAAGTCTATGGTGTATACTTTGAATAAAATCTTCTTTTATACTCACTGTCTCTTTTTGTACTTTTTCATTTGAACCCGCCTTTTATATTCTTAATGTGTTACATTTCCGTTTAACCTTTTTATTGAATGTTTTGGAAAAAATATTAAGAATTATATAGTCTTTTTTGTATGATAAACAATCTTATGAAGTGCGTATACACTTTTGAATTGTGAATAAAACTTTGAAATGAAAATTTTATGAGCGATGTATTTTCAAATTTATATTGCAAAAGCTGATTTATAAAAGTAGAATATTTAACATTTTTCTTTAAATTTCTTAAAAGTTTAAAATAAAAATACAGTTTTTAAATATAAATAGTATATAATGTTATAAATACTTGTGATAAATTAAAAATTACAAAATATAAATTTTAAACAACGAAATCGTAATATTTGTATTGGTAATAACACTATGAACTATTATTTTATTCATTACTGTCAATACGTTCATTCTATTCCCCTAATAAAAAAACCAATAATAAAATTTTCTAATAATACGCATAATTTATCATATCTAAAAATTAATAAGCTTGATCCGCTTACAAATTAACTTACTTGTCTTTTGTTTCATTTGTTTCTTTGAATTCCAATACGTAAGTGACAACTTGTTAAGAGTTGGTTATGCATTCATGAGATAATTTTAAGTGCTTTGATCTTTTTTATTATACAAAATCAATCTGGCTTTTTAAGTAATCTGAATTTTGCATAACATCTTTGGATTTTTAAAAATCATAAGCAATCGCACATCTTATATATAAATAAAATATCAATCCTCTTGGTTCTTTTAAACGGATATGAGGAATAGTAATTGTGAATAGAGAGAAAATGCGATGTGCAAGAAATCTCTATTTTTTATTAAAACTTTATTCAAGGAAACTAACAAAATTGTCGCACACTAGTTTCTTTTAAAAGAAAGAAATCACTAAATTTTATTACAGCTTTATTCAAGGGAACTAATTAAAATATTGCACACATGATGTTTCTTTGAATATCAAGAAATCATTAATTTTTATTACAACTTTCTTCAAGAGAACTAACAAAAATGTTGTACACGTGTTTCTTTGAATAGCAAGAAATTACTAATTTTTATTAGAATTTGCTACAAGTTAACTAAAATAATTTTAATGTTTCTTTGAAAAGCAAGAAATCGCAAATTATTGTTACAATACATTCAAAGAAAGTAAGAAAAATATTTTTCACATGGTTCTTTGAATATCAAGTAATCAATAATTTTTATTACAAGGGAACTAAAGAAAATGTTGTACACTTGTTTCTTTGAACAACCATATATCATTAATTATCGTTACAATTTTATTCAAGGGAACTAACAAAATTGTTGTATACATGATTCTTTGAATAGAAAGAAATCATTAACCATTGTTCCTATTTTATTCAACGAAACTGACAAAAATATTGCAAAAATGTTTCTTTGAAGAGGAAGAAATCACAAATTTTTATTGCAATTGTTTTCCAAAATAACTAAAAAAAATGTTGCAAACATGTTTCTAAGTATTTCTTAAATAGTTATATGTATAAGCACTTTGATCCTTCTTCTATAATAGTAAATTAGTTCACCTAATCAGAATTTTGATTAGTATTTTAGTATGATTTAAAAGTCATGCGTCTACAAAATACCTTTTAAATAAATGCAATATTACATCTTGCGGCACCACTTAAGGAACTTGAGAAATAGTTCTTATTGATTTAGCCAAATGTTAAATCAATTGAATAAAATCATGCATTTTATGGTTTATTTGGAAATTCAGTGCGATCAATATTTCAAAGCACTATACCTTATTTACTTAGAACGTAAATTGCAAGAAACACTTAACATTTATTACAATTTTAGGTTAATTCAATAAAGAAAACTATTAACAAAAACCTCTCTTTAACGACAGAATTTAAATAAAGTATCATTAAATTGGGATAAAATATTAGGGAGCTCAAAAATTTTCTTTCTAATCCCACCATGAATTGTCTTATCTGTTTGGGAAAGCAAACAGGCTTATCTATTAACCATCTATGTCATTGATTTTAGTCGTACGAGAGTTCTACTACACTCCAAGAAAGTTCTTTTGTCCATTTGGTGGGATTGGGAAAGCGTAATTTTCTACGAACTTAAAGTGAAGCAATAAATTCTATGAAATATTTTCTCCAACTGTTTGACTTAAAAACCGCCATAGCAAAAGCATACCGACGGGGCTTTGTTTTTCATGATGACAAAGCGAGACCACATATTGTATGAGTCATAAGAGGGAAGCTCTTTCAGTTTGGTTAGGATGTTTCACTGCATCCTATATGCAATACAGTTCTCGCTCCATTTGATTCTTACTCTTCGTGATAAGCGCTTTAAATCCATCAGCGAATTGAAAGCACATCTCAAGAATTATCCTTGTTTAAAACACGACAATTTTGGAAATAAGGCTTAAGGGAGCTTCTGAGAGATGGAAGGTAACAGCAAAAGGGTTCTTGTATAGCAAAATAAATAATAAAAATTAAACAGCAAATACTGTATATTCATTTCCTATTATAAATAGGACAAAAACTTATGGGACACCTTAGAGCTATGCTATTGGATATGTCAATGTGCACATATTTATTTGGATTATTTACAGAGGGTAGTTGTGCTATTTGAAAGATGCCTTATTAAAGTCTCAAACACCCAATTAAGGTCAAACATTTCGTAAGAGCAATTTCAAATATTGAAAACACTATGTATTGTCTTGCAGTTTAGAAACGCTAAAAAATGGAAACATTCTTTGTAGCGTGACTTTATTTTTCTGTATACATAAACTATTTTGTAATAAGAATAAGAAATACTTCTATTATGCATGAGTTTTTTCTCCCCTCTTTTTACCATTTCTGAAGTTATTCGTATCTAGTTTTTGGAAAGCAATTTAGCATCTCGCAGAAACTTTGCATTTCTGAGTATCTGTTCATCTTTTTTTTTTTTACATTGTTTGCTGTTTCCTTTCGTATATAATATTTGTGCCCTTTATTCAAACTAGTGTTGCTATGGAAACAAGTTTGATTGCGAAGTTTATGTATATCATGTGACTTGTTTTATAAATTTGTAAGGAGGAATTGTATCTTTTCTTGCAAGAGTATATCAAAATCTTCGTCTCGATGCTACACACTATTAAATTCACCATAAAAAAGTTTAATTTTTATTTTAATATTCTTTTTTTATTCTAAAATAGGGAACCACAGAAAATTGTTTGCTCCTTGCAGTTGATCAAAAAATGTTGTTATTAGAATAATATGTATTTCAAATTATTTTCTAACGAATTTCATTAATTCATTCATGAAAAAAATGAAATTTATGATTAATTAGAGTAAATATCTATAATACTTTAAAAGATTTACAGATGTTTACTGCATTTTTCATAGTATTGAAATTTTGTCTCCATTGAAACTCGAATGATGAAATATATTGCACAAAATCTGCTGCTTTTTTTTGTAAACATATTTCAAAGATGGAAATCTATAGCTCCTCTCTCAAATTAAATTTTCAAAAGTCAGTTACCTGAATAAATTATAAAAGCTACGGCAATAATAATATATTGACTTCTTGTGTAAATTTGTTTATGAATTACTATATCTACATTACGTTTTGTTAATATGATGGAAATATAGTAATTTTTGGCATCATACAAAAAGACCTGAATAAATTATAAAAGACTACAAAGGAATTAAATATTATGTCCTACAATGCAAAATTATAGTAGCACCATATTTAATGGGAAATTACAGAATTTAGAATAAATATAGCTGACATTATTAAAACGTGATGTAAAGAAATTACCATTACATTATCTTTTTATTTTTATTAATATACTGGCTTCTCGTGCGCATTTGTTTATGAATTATCATAACTGTATTCTATTTCACTAATATAATGGAGATATAATAATCTACCGGTATCATGCAAAAAGACCTAAATAAATTATAAAAGACTATGAAGAGATTGAATATAATGCAAAATTACAATTACATGATATTTAATTGGAAATTAAAGAATTTGGGATAAACATAGTTTAAATTATCAGAACTTCCGTTACAAAAATTACCAATAAAAATTCCAGTTTTTTTTCCCTTTTATTAACATAATGCAAATATGATAATTGAAGGGTTTGAATTGAATTGAAGAATTTGCTGTAAAAAGGATGTACCTCCAATCAATGGAAATTTAAAGTTACATGAACTGTCTTAAAATTTTCTTTTGGTACCAGGAAGATGTTGCTCCAACCTTTAGTTCTCGCGTTACTCAAGCTATGGAGCTTTTTGTCTCATTAATTTGTTGCAATATTGAGAGAGCTCCTGATGCTACCACATTTTCCCCACTGATCATCAATCATCAGATTTTTCTGTGCCATCAAAAACACTGAAAAACGTACAAGGAAAATAGAAAAAGTTTTTTTCTTCTATGTTAGTATACTGATATCATAGAAAAAAAAAGTGAAAAGTTTGTTGTTACTAAAATTACCTAAGGAAAGATTTTCAACTTCGTTGACCTATTAATAGGTTTCTTTCTGAGAACTCCCTACATCATTTCTAATGGTGACCAAAGCATTTTAGTTAAAGAAATGAACAGTTTTTACTTATGAAAAACCCGCGTTAATACAGGAAACATATTACGTACAGAGAATGTTGGGTTAGAATATTCTCTGTACTCTCTAACAAGATTGTAAGAATATTCAACATCCAAAACATTACTCCATTAATGTTGAACAAAATTCAGCCATCTTGCTCCCACTCCCTTCCACTTAAAAGCCCAAAATATAAAAACGCAATGGAACTAGTTCGCAAATAAGACCCTCAAATATAATATGTAGTTTTGCGATGACCTACAACTCAATGACGCAGCAGATTAACTCACGTTACAGAAGAGAGATTGATGATTAATGGGAATATAATCTTTTATTTTTTATTTTTAAAGCCAAGTATGCATAAGTTGTCTATATTTTGTTAATTTATTTTAAATAATTTATATTATAGTAAACCATATTTTTATTTTGGAAGGCTTTTCACCGAAGTAGACTGACTATCTATTTGGTTGCAAGAAGAGGAGGTCCAACATTCCAACATATGCTACGACATTTGGAAAATATATTTTCTAGTGAAAATGCTGTCATAAACTGTAGGAAAAATGTATAAGTCCAAAAGAAAAGTCTTCACATAATTTGGAAGTTAGTATTCTGAAACGTTTTTTGCGGTTTTCTACGAACTTAGAGCTACCTAATTTTTTTACAACAAACCCTTCAATTACATGAAAGATCATAAAAAACAAGAAATAAACCGAAGTCATGTATCACAAGAATATGCCATCGAAAATATTAGAACTTAAATAAGATATTTTTAGAATATTTATAGAAATTCTTAAGTTTTCTTTATAATAAGTAGGCTAGCAGAAAGAAAGGCAATTGAAAATACAGAAGCTCGGATGAAAAAGGAATCAGATTATAAAACCCACTACATGTTCCAAAAATAATTTAATTCAAAATCAAAGTATCTTCTTTTGTCAACGCTATGTAAATATGGAAATCGATTGGTTCTGCGTGTCGAGTTTCGGAAAACCGATTACTTGATTAATCGGAAAGGACTTTAAATAAACCGAAGTTGTCCCGGCGATGGCTCAATGAACATGTAAAAGTCATTCTCGCGGAAGGGAGACACATTTTGCCGAAGGCAAGAAGAAATGTTCTTCACGCATAAAGTTACACCCTTCTGAACTCAGTTTCGTGACTGTACAAAGTGCAGGGAGTAGATGTTTCACACCAGAAGAAAATGAGGTACAACACGTTATGGTCGTGTGATTAATCTTTTTTTTTGTCCTTGTATATATTGTTTCATGGGAAGATAGAGTGGTTGTTAAGTTATGACTGTTTTGTTTTCTACATGCATCTGTTCAACTTGTACTATGCTTGTAAAGAAGAAATTTTGTAAGCGATTGTCATTCATTTCAAGAAATACTAGATTTTTGAATTTTGAGTAAAAAGATAAAATATTTGAATCACAGCGTAGTTATCAATCATTTGATAAATTAAATTAAATTTCGATTTCAGTTGAGCTTCCGGTAATGAATGTGAGAAAAGGAAGACTGATTCCATGATTATACAATATTTACTGTAATTTATTATCAAAAAACTGAGAACTTAAAGAAAAGATTAAAATCAGAAAAAAGTCTTCTTTTTAAGATACAAGCATAGCACAAAAGCTCCTTGCTGCAAAAACATTAATTGCATGTGAATGATTGAGTAGGTACGGTAAAATGAATATAGTGGTCAGCTACAAAATGGTTCATTAGAGGTTAATTAACCGGGGTAATAAAACAACTGATAAGGCTTTTTTCACTCAAAAATTATTTGAATTAAAATTATAACAAATAGTATATAACAGCATGTGTATTCATTTCTTCCCTATGGCAAAGGGAAGCAAGATAATCCTTTTTTTTTTCTCCTCCTCGCTTGACATAATAAACTAAATGTAGTACTAGTGCTACTTTGCGACACATCTGAGAAAGAAGCCTTAATTTTCCTTCTCACCTCCTTACAGAACAAAAATAAAAAAAAGATAAATGTTTGATCAGAACATGGTAGATTTGAATTCATTCCAATATTTGATCCATTTTGGGAAAGAATGCATAAGAAAAAGTGAGTGGCGTCTATTCATTAAGGTGATTATATTTCATTCATTCATTCAAACATTGATGATATTTCATCATAAAACAGTTTTTAGGAAAAAATTAGTGATAGAGCTTCCTTAATCGTGCATTTAATATTTTCATAGCCATTTAACTCAATGATTTCTTAAAAATTATGGATATGTAAAAGTTATGATTCTCACAAGATATATTATCTTTTGAGGATCTAAAAATTATGATCCTCAAAAGATAATGTAATGAGGTCTAAAAATATATTTAAAAATCAACCAAAGAGAAAATTTTAATAAAATGGTTATAATTATGTTCTTTCAGCAATATATTCCTCATATGTAGTCATTAAACCATTACCAAAAATATTGCATTTCTCAAATGTAGTCATTAAATCAATGCCAAAAATATTGTTGTATTCCTCAAATATTCTTAAATTCGTAATATTTTCGAAAATATTCTAAAAACATCTTATCAATAAACCGAAACTAAAATTTGTATTTTGCGGATTAATGCTCTGTGCGCCAATGAAAATGGAGGCATTTTATTTGACTT
This sequence comes from Argiope trifasciata, assembly GCA_026543055.1. Lineage (NCBI taxonomy): Eukaryota > Metazoa > Arthropoda > Arachnida > Araneae > Araneidae > Argiope > Argiope trifasciata. The sequence continues at coordinate 759,186 of JAPMOQ010056715.1, read as the reverse complement.
TGCTTATGCAACGACATTTCGTGACTCTTATTTAATCAGCAGGTTTCAGTCAACTTATCGAAATACAAATGGCAATTGAAGCATATTGCTGTATGGGGTTCCATGGTGTAATGGTTAGCACTCTGGACTTTGAATCCAGCGATCTGAGTTCAAATCTCGGTGGAACCTTAGTTATAATAATTTTATTTCCCCTTACACCGACATTCATAAAATTACCGAATTATTGCTACAATATATACAACAATTCATTAATAAAATATTTATCAGAAATGCTGTCAGTTGATAGAATTTTTGCTCGTGTTTTCCTACAATAGATTGCGAAATGTTTGAAGCATGATAGAAATTACCATTTTAAGTATAATTATTTGTCCAAAATACTTGCACTATTTTTTTTATAGTTATAACCTATATTAAAATAATTTTCGCATTGAATTAGTAATGTTTTATCTTGGTTAGACAACGAAGACAATTTTAAATGATAGGAGGATTTAAAACCAGATAAATTTAACTCAATAGGTTTCACGAGTAGACCAGATTCGCGGAAGAATTTAACCTTACATTCACAATTCATCGATTAGGAAAAAAATTAAGCAAATCTTAAGAATCCTTTCTCACTGAAGGAACCAATCAAAGTTTCAAATTAAATGATTAAACGACTGAATTCAGACTACAAAATATGTAAAAATGAACCTTTAAATAAATTATAAACAAATCAACTATTAGTTCCTAAACATTATTACTCAAACAAAATGAAGAAAAAAAATATTTATTTGGAAACGTTTTTTAATCGGATAGCGTGTTTAATATATACAATCTACTATTGCAGATGTAGAAACTTCCTCAAAGCATTCTACATGTTGAGAATCAACACTAATACCAATACGAACCCCAAGTTTTTTAAAATTATTTTTTTCATCTTTCTGTAATTACAAAAAAAAAACCTTTTTAAACGAAAATTATTCTTTTAAAAATTAAATGCTGAAAATTTCATAATTCGTAAATTATTAAATATGACTTAATAAATAGAGATAAATGATAAATGAGTTTTTAAGATAAATGAATAATAAAATCCACATAAATTCTAGATATAAAAACAAATTGTAATTTAAAATTAATCTTTTTAACATTTCTTTATTCATTATTCACGGTCTGAAATCAATTGAAGACTATATAAAAAGGAGATGTTAAATTTCTTTAAGTTAGGAGTTTTCATCATCAATCAAAATCTTTACATTATTAACCCTTTTCATGTTCATAATCATTTAAAATCCTGTTGGTCCACTTTTTTATTAAGATAATGCTATTTCCTTGAAGAAAGACATATTGCTACCTGCAAACAAAGCGTAGATTACAGTGACAATAAAAGCGGTTTCGTCGAGATTTCATGCTGTAATTGTTAGCACTCTATACTTTGAAACCAGTGATCCGAGTTCAAATCTGTTTCTCTCTGAAAATTTATTATTTAGGCTAATTCACTTAATTTTTTCCCCCGCTCTCTTCTTTTAAATGTTTTTAAACAATATAATCCTGCATGACACTTAGCCAAAAACTCTCAAATCTTGTCTCTAACTTTTTAAAGCTCTGTTTTTTCCCCTCTTTATTAATTGACTCACGGAATGGTTTTAAGTTTTTGACTGTTTCAATTTGTTTGTAGAGATGATATTGATCTAAATATTAAATTAGAGTACAATCAGCAGTTAATTTTTTTTATACTGTCAAATTTTCTGTAACCTTATTTAAATATAGTTTATACTTAAATAGATATTGTTAATTTCACAATACGTTTACTTATGAAGAAATATTCGTAATATTTAAAATTAATATTTATGTGACAAATAAAATAATGAATGCTATAAGATCAAAGAATCAAAATAAACTGTATTTATGAAAGAAACTTATTTAGTACTTAGATATTCGCAAATAATTATTAAAAACCAAGTAAAGGTGAAGTGAAACTAAAATTTTTAAGTTCTTTTAATAAAAAAATCTTAAAATTTCGATCATGCAAACATTCTGCACTATCAGGAATTTCTATGTTTAATTTGATATGAAAAGATTATAATCAAATCTTACTTTCAAAGCCTCATTTCTTAATAAAAAATAAACTTGATTGATCAGATTGCTATCAACAAACAAAGCAATCTTCGATCGATAACACTCGTATTTGTGCGGTTCCATGGAGTAATGATTAGCCCACTGGGCTGCGGTCCGAGTTAAACTCACGGTAGTACCAGTGAGAAAAATTTTCCCTTTTTGTTTATTATCAAAACGAATTCGCTTATTGCTACACTTTAACAATCTCGTTAATTACTTAAATCGTGCTTATTAAAAAATTTTGCAATCTTGATCATATAAGATTTGTATACTATAAAACATTTCTGTTTTTGTTTTGATATGAAATACTTATAGTCACATTTGACATCTAACGCCTCACTTGCTTGATAAAAGATAAAATTGTTTATTCAGACTGAAATCAACAAACAAAGCATTTCTTATGATGATAAATATTAGTTGCGTTTTTGCAGTTTCATGGTGTAATGGTTAGCACTCTTGACTTTGAATCCAGCGATCCGAGTTCAAATCTCGGTGGGACCTACAATGTATTTTGTCTTTCATTATTTCTTATCAAGGTTAATTCACTTATTATTATATTTTAACAATATCTTTAATTACTTACTCTGTGGATTCAAATTTTTCATATTTCTTTACCAAGTAAATAATTAAATTTATTAAAAGACACCCTTTCAGAGGCACTTTTGATTCCAGCAATCTAAGTTCAAATCTCGGTGGTACTTAGCACTTTTTTTTACTGTGCAGGAATTTTAGACGCACTATTAAACGACTGGCAGGGTAAATAATTGCATTATATTAATAAAATAGGTTTGTATTCATCATAACAGACCTTAGATTTCTTGAAATATTTATTACTCATTCAGTCATTTACACAAAATATTAGATTAATTACCTTTTTTATATTTAGAAGTTACACTGAAATGAATTTGGAATAAACCTCGTATAATAAAACTGCTCTTAAGCAAGAGATAACAAATTTTATATATATCAGGCATGCTTCCACAAATATTACAGACCTTTGACAAAATTTTGAATTGAATTTTTTGTTTATTGATCATGAATTAGTCATTAAGCCATAAGAATGTATTTTCATTGAAAAAAAACAAATAAGATTTCACTCCTAGAAATACATTCAAGTTGAATTTAGAGTTTAAAATAATGCAAAATGTCCTTCAAAATAAGGTTATGGCATCAAAAGTTTCTTAGCACCTGTATTTAAATAGAAGGGTAGTAAAAATTTCTTTACTTTGACATCGAATATAACATTTTACAGAAATTATTTTATTTCAAATGCTTCTTATAATGATGTAGTTTTACTTGCAGTTTTCTAAATACTGAAATTTTAAAATCATTCTATTGAATTCTTTCCAACTTTTTTTATTCCAAAAGCAATTTAAATGTGTTTTTAACTTAAATAAAATACAAAGGATTTAATAATTAGTATTTTATAATTAATTACTTAATATATAAAATAAAAATTGGGATAAATAAATTTAAAATAAATTTTATAATCAAGAAATCGATACAAGCTATAAGTAAGCTGTTTTAATAGTTATAACTATTGTGTGAAATTAAATAAAAACTAATTCAACAAAAGATTCTCAGTTTTGACCGAGTTCTAAAGCTTAAAATTTTTGCTGCGTTGTTAGATATAATGGCAAAACATTCAAGGGACAAATTTTCGATGAAAAAACTTCAATAACAGCTTTCATTAAATCAGACCAAATCATACAGCCAAAGTTACAATTTAGGTGCCATTGAGCATTTTCATTTTCACATTCTGATACCGAACATCGTGATAATTTTTTTATAACTTCGAAAATAATTCTACACCAATCAAACGATCATACAACTTAAATTACAGTCCATTATCCTTAGGAATTATCGTTTGTGCAATACAATACCGATTTTAAAAATAAAGTCATTAAAAAAAATCCAAAACAGTTTTGAAACAATTAAAGAAACAAACAGCCCTACTTTCTATTAAACGTTTTACTGAAATATCATTGATATAAAGGTTGATATTTCGCAGGTAGGGGTAAATTTATAATTAATTAATATTCTCTTGGTATATCCAGTACTTATCCTTAATTCCTAACTTGCATGAAACGCCTGTTGCAAACCGTTTTCAAACTGAATAAGTGATTTACAATATGATATTAAAGTCAAAACCAATATTATTATTTTTTGAAAAATTAAGATTGATTATTACCAAAATTTTAATTGTTCAAAGTACATTAAGTTCAAAAATTATGATTTTTTTAAATACGACTTAATTGAATTTAAAGTTGATGGGCCTTTTTTCTACTGTCAGCTAACTTTTACATAAGATTTTAAGAACCAACTTCGGTTGCGCATCGTAATTTTATCAACAACCCTGCTATACGACTTTCCTCTAAGTAACTTTTTCATCCCCTCTTTATTATAGCAAGAGTTATCACCCTCCATAAAATTGAATTTCGGAGTTTTATGTTTACCTCCCATTGAGTGCTAATGTCTTAGAAGGCTGTTTCAACTTTAATTACAGGTACTTAAGAAGTATTCCATTCTTAATTACTGGAAATTGGAAAACGCTGGAAACTTTTTTTTTCTTTCTGGTTATAACTTATACACGATGCGACCAAGGATTTTCTAAGCAGGTGTTTATTCAAGGATTTGGAGAATATAAATTTTATATTGTTTGAAGTTGGATACAGAATGACCTGTTGTATAACGATGGAATTAAGTAAAATATATAAGATATTTTAATGTCGGTTTCTGAAAGGGGATTTTTATAAGCAAATTTGGACAAATCCTTATTCCTGTTTAATGGATGTAATAAATTATTATTAATTGTGCAAAAGTCTGTTTTTTTATTTTGGAAATAATTGGCTTAAAAAATGGTGTAATTCTATTTGATGATTATAATAAAAGCATTGATGACTCTTGGTATCTTAGAATTAGGATATTATCATCCAGCATTTATTTTATATACGCATTGATTTCAAAATCTTCTGTTAATTTTAAATTTTCTGAAGCATTTTAAAGGACAAATATGCAAATGTCTTTTGCTTTACTAATAGGTATATTGCTGATTTCAATGCCTCATTTTCGGGAATTAAAGAAATGCATTTATTTATTTTGTTCTAGTTATTAGTGATTTTTCACCGAATTTCTTGTTACTTTTCTTTTCATTTTTTTTATCATTTGTTCCTACTATTTTTAAAAAGATTTAATTTTACTTGCTGTAATTAATGATTCATTCTACAGTCTAATGATAAATTCAAAATATATTTTCATTATTATGCAAGATGTAACTTTAATTCCAAATATAACTTCTTTGATTGCCATACAGTATTGCCCTTTAAACATATTACATGTAACGTTTCGCCGCATCATCTATTACATTCAATAGCTTATCTGCGTGTAATTTAATTATTAATATAGAAATTTAAGTTGTTGGAGATAAAAATATCATTATTTAAGTCTTTAGCCAACTTTCTTTACAGGGATTATGTCCAACTGATAATTATTAATTAATACCAAATTAATTTTTAATTTGTACTATTTTTAATTACAAAACCCTGTTAATTATACTAGTATGTATTTTCCAAAGTGTGGTATGCATACTCCAGGACAGCAATAAGAGTTTAAGGGGTTACAATGATAAGGGGGTGCAATTGAGGCTAAAGTCAATCCCTAGAAAGTCATGTGACTGTTGGAATTGGCTTGAGACGGATTTTTGAAAATTAAATGTTCCTTAACATCATTCTGGTTACAAATGCAACTTGTATATCCGGCCTTAACAGAAAAAATTCTGAAATACATCTTGCCTTTTCCAACTTCATATTTATGTCAAGTTGCTTTTTCAGCATTTCTAGAGATTAAGTTGAAAAGAAAACAAATAAAAATAAAACAGATTATTGGACGTGGAACCGCGTCTGAGAGTGAAATTAACAAACAGGGAACCAAATTACGACGATCGGTCATCTCAACACAAACAATTTCGTCCGTTTCATTGATCCAAATAAATGTTACTTACAAAATAACTTTTATTTATATTTTTTATGAATAATTTTATTCCTCTTTTCTTATAATTTTGAGAAAAAAATAAGATATATTTTTAATTGTATTTAAAATACATCCGTTTTTTTACGAAGGGTACTCAGTGTTACAAAAATTATAGAAGGTGTACACAGATGTCAAAAGTTTGAAAAATACTGTACTAACCTTTTGTAAATACTGGTTATTTTTTAACGAACTTATACATATTTTTGACAGTTCGTACATCAATCAGAACGCTAAACGAATACGAAAATTAATACCTATCAGATCCCTGGAAAGTAAAGACATATAGTTTGAATATATATTGGATATATACCATCCACCATTTTTATACCATATTTGCCAAGTTTTGGATCTATGAGGAATGGATTTATCACATATATTCTAGTGATCATAGTTGTAGAAACTGAACAGGTTTGAGAACTGGAAACCGGAAAACAAAATTTTCTCAACATTTTATACCGAGAATCATTGCAATAAGTAATCCACCCTAAAAGAATCTATCTAGGAACATCTGGTTGATATTTTAATCTTTTTAAACACAAAAGTAATATTTCTAAAGGGCTTTAATATTTATTAAAAGCAACAAACACATCTTTCCTCAAAGCGTTTTCTGAATTACATTACCTAATTGTTTTTAATTTATGATGATGAAATATTTTCCTGAATTAAAACAAAAACAACAACAAAAATCATGAATCATCACATTTAAGATTCAAACATGACATTTATGAATATAAATTGGTTTGTTAACATTTCATAAATTAACCAACTAATCGCGTGCTCAGCAATGCTCGTGCTTGATTAATGTTCCCCCGATCCAAGATTAAATATTTAATTTGTTGTTGTTTTTGTTGTATGATGTAAGTGTATTTAAATTAGAAAATAATTTAAGTGAAACAGTTTAAAAATTAACTTCATGTTCATCAGTTTATTCAAATGTTGATTTTTAGTTGCGAATCTCTATGAATTATTCAATTTAAAACTATTAATGCAATCACGATGCGCTATAAATAATTTTACAAAACACTGTTAAAATAATTATACTGCTTTCAGTTTTTACTGTGCTTTTAATTTATTACAAGTATTTTTAATTTTATTCATTAATTATTAACAACCGTTTCTATTTTTTGTCAAATTACTGTATTAATAAATTTTATATACAGTTCAGTATTAATATAATTTTGCCTAAGTAAAAGACACATCTAGGTTTTATATAATTATTTTTTATGATTTTGTGAAGGAGAATCTGTTATCTCACCTAAAGAGAAAATTCATTTCGCCCATACTTTTGACATATTAAATATTTTTACAGAAAAAACTATCAATATCGCACATGCACAAAACTTTTTCAAACAATACATAAAGCTGATATATTAATTTAAAATCTAAATTAGATTATATTGCAAAAGTATTGTTAACAGTAAACATATTTAAGATCATGCCGCCTGTGTGATAATTGTAAAGAATTAAGCTGACTAGATCAAACTGTCCTTTCCCTGTAAGTCTTCTGGCTATGAAGAAATTTTTACTCATAGAATTACAACAAACATCGAATGAGGGCTGAATTAAAAGGCACGTTTTGAGATTCCTAGCCTGGTGAGAAATGTGGCGACATTGGCACCAAAAATGAGGGACAAAGAATCTTGGTGGTAGCTCACTTTCAATTTATTTAGCATTTTTCCCTATAACACTCTAAGTTTTGTTACAAGAGGTATAAAAAGTCCATAGATAAAACTGTGAGAAGTCAGTAGTAGTAATTGAATGAAGAGAGAATGATTGAATGAAATCTCTTTTTGGAGTATGTACTCTCTGAACTCACTGCATTGTTGCAATTGCTTGGTCGTAACTTGCTGCTTATGTGCTACTAGTAAGTGCCGCTTTCATGTAGATTTGATCGTATTTTAGTGCAAAATATACCGTCATTATTCGTTATTGAGCTTGCTGGATCTTCTTACATGTAATCAATCGAATGGACTTTTTGTAATGTTTTTCTGTAAAAATATTTATCCTCCAGCACATTAGGCGCATATTCTTGCCTAATTAGAACATCCGTTTTCAATCATCTTACTGATATTTAATGATTATCTACATTTATTATTTGCAGCATTCCTGTTTTAATGATTGAACATTGTAGTGCAACATTTCCAGCAATTTAAGCTTCCACAAATCTTATCTGCCTCTTATTGAAATTGTAATAGCTCTTTTTTTTTGTTTACATCGCTCTTTCATTCTGGCCATTATTTTCCTTTTTTTTTAATGTCTGTCATAAATTTTCTTGAACTTGTGCAACTACGCCCGAACCAGAAATCGAAGATGACGGGGAAGATGCGTTTCCCCTAAGCCAAGAAGCCATCACCCTTTGATGTTGACCAAACATATAACAATTACACACACACACGTGTGTGTGTGTGTGTGTGTGTGTGTGTGTGTGTGTGTGTGTGTGTGACTGTAAATAGAAGATTTGTTTGAAATTCTACTGTCTTATTTAATCTGTCTAGATCAAGTCATTACAATATAGATACCTTCGCTAAAAAGAGCGCGATTTTACACACACACAAATATTTTTATAACTAACGACTAGAGCCTTTTTCTATCTACACTTATGCTGGCAATGTCACATGATGCTATCTTGGACCCAATTGTAAAATAATAGTACACATAGTAAAACACAGTAGTGACACTAAAACACAGTGTAAGTTCAAAAATATAAGTTATGATAAATAAATTGTAAATAGTAGTTTGTTTGAAATAAAATGTTAAACCAAATGCATTCTTGGTGTTTCAAAACTTAACCGACCAGTTCATTAGTATGTAACATTGAAAAAATTCATATTTAATCAGTATGTGAGTTGTTATGCTCGATTTTCTTGGTACGACTTTTAAATATAATGCTAGTGATTAAATACAATTTACAATAAAGTCTTTTTTCAATTGCATTTACAATTTTTCTTTCCAAAAACTTGCAAAATAAACTTGCATTCTGGGTATCTTAAATACATTAAAAATCGGATGAAAAACTGAAACTCTTCACATGCGCCAGTTGCATTTTTTCTATTTACTAGAAAATTCTGTTTTTTTTTTACTCGTAATTCGCAGAATCTTTTGATGGGATTTTATTCTCCCCCCACCCCCCTCTATTCCTTTTTTGCATAGCTTCGAATTTCTCGTAACACGAATTTCGAGTTTTGCATTATTCATTTGAACTCTGCCGTCACAAAACGCAAACAACTCCGTCACGCCGAGCGAGCTAGCGAATCCATTTCTGACTGCATAGTATGATGATGCTCGAAACTTCATCCGTCCGAAAAGATTACTTTACTTTCTGAGAGGGAATTACTTTTTAACCCTTGGACCTTTTTTGAATTTCAAATGAAGCTGTCTAAGATTACTAATTGCGCAGGTGTTAAAGATTCCCGGCTTTAGTCTTAAATAGCACTTCGACTGTTCGTAAATGGAGTTATATGCAGATGTATTTAAATAAGAAAAAAAATTTGAATTCAGCTTTTGTGTTCATGTTAAAACAAGTATGTGATGAAATGTGATTAAAATATGCAGGTCTCTTTTATTAACTAATAAATGTATATGTATATTATTACTATACCCGCACAGCGTTGCTCGCATCATAACATCTGGGAGGGATGAATTTTAAATTTAAGACTATGCTCCACCCGATATGACATAGGCATGTCGCGCAATAGCAAACAAACATAAAAATATATTTAGGCATCATCAAAAATAACTACAAAATAATTTTTTATAGCACACATTTAGAAATATTTAGACAGTTAAATAGCGGTAAATATATGCTCATAAACATAAAAATTCACAAAAAAAATCTACAATAGGAAAGTCGTTTTAAAATTTAGTTTTGAATTGCTGTTTAAAATCAGACGTAAACAAAGAAATGCACCCATACGCCTACACAGCTATTGGTCACTGCGCATGCACAGTTTGAGATCTCCCAAAATGCAGATGCGCTGATAGTTGTGAAACACAGATGCTGCTGTTTTACGAATGGGCGAGTCGTAATAGGAAAAAAATTAAAATCGCAATTAATAAACTGTTTTATTTTGATATGATTTCAGTATACTAAAATGTCCTACAAAATGTCCAATAAATGTCCCACAAAATGGTACAAATATCTCCAATATCATTTCTTTCACTAGTTTTTCTCTTTCAAACATACAGACGCTTTCAGGAGACTTCATTTTATACTATATACAGATTAGTTGAAAATAAAAATCACTATAATATATACTAATAATAATATATTTTATGTCTATTTTTACTAATGGTGCCTATGCAGAGCGTTCGATTTTCAATCAATCATAACACATTTCTTTTTAAAAATACAAATTTGCAGGGTTTTTTTCAAAGGGCTGCATAAAATATTAAAATTTTCTAATTGATTAAATTTATTTTTAAAAATTGCATAAAATCCAAAAATTGTAAATTTTGGAAAAATAATGGGAGATTTTTTTAATGTCTTGTTTCGTACATTATTTTGAATAGCTTTCCAATATGCATCGCCTTTCTTATTTTTAAAGATTTGGGGCACCGTGCATATATCTTTATGCCCATGTTTTAAAAAAAGCCATGAGATAAAAAACATGCAGATCACTATCATTAATTAATGAAAGAAGACATGCTATTATTAATTAATTATGAATATGCCATTATCACTAGTATATATACAGCTACTAATATATTTTACATCTATTTTAGTTATGCATGGCGATCAATTTTTAATTGAGTATAACACAAGCTATATTTCTTAATTTAGTTTAGTTTACTTATGTTAACGTCCTATTTTAAAGCAACACTATGCTATTTTACGATAGAGCTCGTAATTTTATGCGCGGTCAAATGACGAGGACGATACCTGAGCTCAACTCTCTCTGCAAACTTCCACGCCGCACCAGTGTTAGGGCATTTGATGCGGAAGGATTTCGCGTGCACTAACCCGCTTACACGATGGCTCTTCGGTGGAATTGGGTATCGAACCTGAAACCTGAAATCATATCACCAGACCACCACTAAAATTCATCTTCATAGCTCAAAGCATTTTGAATTATCGTATTCACAGACAGAGGGGCACAATTCCAAAACTATGCCATTCGAATTCATGGATGCCTATAGCTCGGAGAGCTATCAAAATCTCCAGTTCGAATTGTTCAACAAATACTTTGATTTCTTTTAGCATATTGAAGAAATTAACTGGAGGAAGATTAATAAAATTGGAAGAAATGACTAAGTATATTCATTTAAAACGATGTAAAAATTAAAAATACGTATCTTCAAAAAATATTACAAAAATTTGAAATACCATGAAAAGAAAAGTGTAAATTCAAAGGTGTAGAAACCTCATTTAAGATATCCCTCCCTGAAAATATAGCTTGCATAATATAAGCATGCCTCTAAATAACTTTCAAATAAAAAGGACGTCTTATCTACTTTAGCATGCAGTGCAACAACTCCCATTTTCTGCTGCCATACAACCACCATTTCATATATTAACGCATTCCAGTTTGTTTATTCAACTTTTTTTACAAGGTGAACTATGATTCAAAGTGACATCTTTTTATTAATAAATATGAGTGTCACTAGCGTGGCTCCATGGTGTAAGGTGGAACCTGCCAGAAATTTTTCGCTTTCTTTTTATGGCCAGAAATTCTTCAAATTTCATTCAAAATCAATAGCAATAATTTTGCATAATTTGATTATCTTACTAACTGGTGCCGGCATGTTGTTTCAACAGAAGGGATAATTTTGGAAGCATCGTTTAAACTTGAAATATATATCTTATCGTGAATGAATACATTCGCTGAAGCTCGATATATATTGGAGAAGTATAAATAGTATTTATTCTATTTTGGAGGAATGGTACGGGAGCACATAAAATACGAAAAAAATGAATTTTATCTATTAGATATAAAAATTACATTATGCCTACCATATGTCTTCGTAAAGAAAGAAAAAGCAATCCTCAATTATATTAATCTTTTTTCAGAATTGAACGATTTTTTCTAAAGTTATGACCTGACTTATCAACTGTTTCCGGATTCTACTTAATGAAACTCCATTGAGTTAAGCTTAAGGGATATTTGAAAGAGAGAAACTATGCCTATCATCTTCACGCAAATGCAAGCAATAAATTGGCAAAATTTTATTGCAGTCAGATGAATAATACTGCAGCGCATACACTACGAAGAATAATTCATTTCTATATATTAGATAGATATAATAAAATAATTGCACTATACCAATTATAACCTTTGCGAAAGGGCAAGCAGTAAGTTGGCAAAGTTTTATCGCAATTGGATGAATGGTAAGGCAGCGCTTAAAATACAAACAAACAAACATTCGTTTTATATCTTAGATAAAGGGGAAATTATAAAATCCTAATGTTTTGCATGGTAATCTAGTAAAAGAATTATTTTCTAATTTTAAATTTTTTTATTAAATCTATATAAGGAAAGTATATAGCAAATCATTTATTCTCGATAAAAATCCACGCTATTCAATAGATTGACTGCAAGCTATATTATCCAACTCTAAAAATCCTCTGGAAAATTAAAATGAAAGCTTCTTGAAAGCTTAATGATTAATTTTTATTAACAAAAAACTTCGTTCCCATCTCTTTTTAACTCAAAACTATGCTGACACCATTTCAAATAAAATCGCGGTGCAGTAATTAAGACAAAAATCTTGTTCTCATAATTTAACTACTAACGGTCTTTGAATCAAACAAATCCAGAGCTGAGTTCCTGCAGGTCAATCGATTACTTTTCAAGTCCCATGGGCCAAACTTGGGACTTTGGGTGTGAGTGAAATTGAATTACACGACGCTGGAAACTTCGAAGTCCAACCTCCGTAGGTACTAGTAGAATATCTTGAAGTCACATTTGTTAAATCAATAAAGAAATTGAATGTGAATGTCACTTGCGGAAATGGTTCATGAATGTTTCATTCAATATTGCAGCTTGCAAGTGATGAACTAATTGTTAGCAGAACTCAAATAAGGTTGAGAAGCAGTGATTTATGTAGTGATTATTTAATATTTCATGTATTAAATGTTCTTGTTCAGTTTTCATAACATAAGCTAATACAATATATTTCCAAGTATCTGGTTCGAGACTATCCGGCAGTACTATTTGGCCTAGATTTCTTTAATAACAATTAAATGTTTAAGGCAAAGCGTCTATTAAGGACTTTTTCAAAACCTAGGAATTGCAAGTTTTAACAATCTTAGGATTGTCTTTATATATTTGTATAATAATTTATCATTGAAAAATAAAGTAAATTCGAGCCAATTTTCTTAAGAATTAGGCCTACGATTTACGTTCATGTTTCGTTTCTGTTTCCTGCATTTAAATTAGGCACAACAAAATTTATGTTAAAATGTGAACAGTTCATATATTTTAACTTACTTCTTATTGTTTTTAATCTACTAGAAAATTACTGAAATGCGCAGTGCAGCATATAAACTACTAGTTCAAAGCATTCTTTTTTTTAACTCGATACATTACCAGCTATTGCCATCTATGATTTAGTGGGCCACGGCTGTATTCATGCTGGCATAAATGGCTTCGTACTCAATAAGATGAGAAAAAGTACGTGTTATTACTGTGAATTTCGGTATAAAAGCTTTGTCTTCTGGTATTGATGGTCAAAAAAATGAGTTCATGGAATTCAGGCCTATCCAGCTATGACCTTCCACCACAATAAGCCCGATATTCGGGAATGTAGTGTTTTTACAAAACATCTTTATTTTAGAGTTAAATCTATTTCTATTCCATATTTACATTGAAACTGTTTTCTATTCCGGTAATGAAAATGGGACTACTGTTTGAATTCCAAATTTCTGCCATCTCCACACAAATTTTGAATTTATACATTAGTTGTTTTTAGTCACTACTTTTAGTTGTTGTTTATATCTTTAATTGTTATTTATATCTTGAATGATTCAGATTTGTTTATTGATCTAAACAGAGGTTGCAGCATTTTCTCTTCATAGAATTTTGGAATATCTTTTCAATTGCCATTTCTTTCATTTTAATTTCCATTCTCATTGTCTGTCATTCAAAGCAATTTCTCAAGGAATATTTAAATCGGTTTTTCAGAAACCATAGATATTTCAAATCTAAAAAAAAAGAATTTTATAGGTTGGGATCGATTTGTTTGGCAGCAGAGCCAAGATGACGATGCGATGGGAATTTATTAACAAATGAAGGTATATTTGATTATGTGTTAAACGAAAAAAAAAATTAGGTGTAAAATAAAAACTATGAAACTATTTTCAGTAGCTAGAGAACGAGTATTTTTAATTTCAGGTAATATTGCGTCCAAAATATGAAGGTTTAACCCCCAATCAGTCAATATTATAGGTTTTTTAAAATCATATTTTTTAGGATAAATTAAAATTGGCAAAAACCATATAGATATTATTCGAAATTTTTATTTAAATTTTTGTTATTTTCTATAAGTAATTGGTGTATTTAATCATTAATTATTTTTTTATTTTATATAATTTAGAGAAAAAAAATCTTCTTCTATCTTTTCTTTTTTTTTTTTTTTTTTTTGACAAAAATTTGAAAACCTGCAAAACTTGTTATTTGGAAAAATGAAATTTGAAAATCAGTTTCTCAAAAAGTCTGTTTTTGTATAAACCTTAATTTTTTCTCAAATATTTTATTATGTATCAGAATAAAAGAAAGAAAGAATTAGGAAACTCAAAGACAACAATTCTATAAAATGGTAACCGCTCATATTTCTGATAAAGATCAGATATGTTTTTTCAGTATCTTCAGCCCAAGTTTGAATTGCCTTTTCACTTTTTTTTTGGCAGTATTATCCTTTCATTTCCCTCGAGTGTCAAACGTCCTTCACAACTATTCCTTCTGGGGCATTTACTGGCGCCACTAAAACAAGACAGAAAAAAAAAAAATTAAAACAGCAATCTGCGAAAGTTGCGGCAAACCATACTCTTAACAAAGACTGGCAAAAAAGTGTAATCAGAAAAGCCAAAATGAACTTCCACTTTTACTGCCCGGGAATTAATTAAGACTCAGGTACACAAGGCCCATAAACTAGCTGTACGATTCAGTGTTAAAGGGCACGATGGCCCCCCGAGAGTCTATCGGCAGCCCTCATTTACTTAGAGACCTAATTTATTCATTGGTCGATGGGTGAGCGTAATGACGACAGACCCTTTAATCAGTTGGATGACGTGAAAGCCGTAGCCTGTGACGTGTCGGCAAAATTACGTTCACACATTAGATTTAATGGAACTCTTCAGCAGGCTTCCCCATTCACCAGCGTGGGGTGGGTTTAATTAATTTATATCCGTAATGGGCAGGAAAATCGTGGAAGGCATTTCGTCTGTCTGGTGGATTGAAAGAGATAATATTTTGGGGGCGATTTGATATGATTAGTGCAAAAAAATAACAGCACCATTTCCATTTCTACTGTTAAGTCATAAGACAAATTTAAATTTTTAGCCCAAGAGAGGTTATAAAAATTATACATTACGCATAAATTTCAATCTATGAAAGTATAAAAATTCAATAAACCATTGTCAATAGGGATCATTTTCATTTTTACAAATTTTTTTAAAGAAAAAACAAAACAAAAATTATTTTCATAATGTTTTCGGAAACCTTAACCCTATGAGTCCTGACAAATCTTAATTCTCCCTGTTTGACAAAGTCTGTAATGGGCAGGAAAATCTTGAACGACTTTCTGTCAATCAAAAAATTATCTTTGGATTTAAAGAGATAATTTTTGAAGGTGGTTGATATGATCATTGAAAAAAAAAACAGCATTTCCGTTTGGACTGTAAATTATAAGATAATTTTATATTTTCAGCCCAAGGTATGTTTAAAAAAATTATACATTATACATAAATTCCAATCTATAAACGCATAATAATCGAATAAATTGTTGTCAATAGGAACTATTTTCCATTTAAACAAATTTCATAGGATAAAATACAAAACAAAATATTTTCATAATGTTTTCAGTATGAGCCCGTACATGTCCTAACTCGCTCTGTTCGACTAAGTCCGTAATGGGCAGGAAAATCGTGGATGCCTTTTCGTCTGTTTCATTTCAAGAGAAAAAAAAATTGTAAGCATTTTGATATGATCAGTGAAAAAATAACCTCAACATTTCCGTTGTTACTGTTGAATCATAAGACAAATATATATTTTTTGGCCCAAAACATGTTATAAAAATGATAAATTATATTAGGGTATCCTATACGTTTTTTTTTTTCTAATATGAAATGAATGCGCAATATTTACTGTTTACGATATTATTCATTTTTATGTGAAAGAACACTTTTGCTCTATTACTTCTTATATCTTTAAAGGAAGTTTCATTATGCATTCTTTCTAAATTTGTAGTGTTTTTGGCAAAAACAGTACTCGAGGTGCATGGGTTTTAAGGCATTGAAATTCTCACCTTACCCTAGCTTATAGGGTTAAATTAGTTACTTTTGTCATCTCGTTAGATGTAAAAATACCATCATAATTATTTATGATCTAACAAGGATACCAGGAAAAAAATTTCAGCAGAGATAAGTAGTTTTCAAACTGAATCTGAGATTTGAAACATCAGGTTCATGGTAATGTGTAAGGCCATGGATTTTTAAAGATATTCATTTAAAAAACCTTACCGATTTTACATATACTTTACAAGAAATATTAAAGAAAAATTAACTGTTGTTAATTCTTCATCTATTTTAATAGTAAGCAATTAATTCATTATAGAAATATCTGCAATTACTTGTATGCACTAGATTTCCCTTATATCTTATATTTCATTATACTTTCAGAGCATTCAGAGCATTTTTCTTTCATAAGCAGTATTGTTTCCTGGATTTGAAACGAATAGCGTGGGGCCATTTTGTTTTTGTTTCTTCAATAAAAAAATTTATTCAAAGATATTGTCGATGTACGATTTGTCAATCACAGTATCCTTCCTAGAAATATAGAATTCATGATTACTATCCTTCACAGAAATATAATTCATGATTTTAATTCATTATTATAGAAAATTTCTGTTTTTGCGAGACAATTCTTCCATAATTCCGAATGGAAAAAAATTCATAAAGAAGGATGGGTATCAAATTTTAAAATTAATTGCATTTCGATGTGCGAAATTTCTTTGTCTTGATGCGTTTGTATTCGTAAGGTATTCTATCACATAGTCAGCATATGTGTTTTTTGCGGGACAAAAATTATTCAAGCATGCCTTTTTGCACTCGCTTAAATGAACTCACAGTTCTACAAATGACTGAGACTCACTAAAATATTAAAAAAATAATAAGAAAAAAATCTTATGGCTACCATGAGCACTACTAAAATTTATTCTGTTCTGGATTTCAGTTAAATTACATATAAATATTTCCAAAAGCTTTACAGTGAGTTAAGTTGTAAACTCTGCTCAGTTTACAATATGCGTATTGATGAAAATGAGACACGAAAAATCGACCGTTTTCCAAATGCACTCTGGAATAGAGGTTCAACTAAACGTTATAGATAGTCACAAAGAATGAAATATAAACCGATATATGTAAAACAGGTGTCGTTACTAAAAAGATCAACGTGAAATCACTGAAAAGGAAATTTATAAGTAGATAAGAGGACCGCATTGGACTGAAGTAAGGTCTCGGCTTCAGAACAGGAGGGTTTTAGGTTCGAGGCATGATTCCACCGAAGATTCGTCGTGTAAGATTTGACAAAAATTAGTCGGGCCAGACGTTCTTCCGTTGGATTTGGGTGGCGTACAAGCTCAGGTGTTGTCTCCGTCATCTTACCACTGTATAAAATTTCGAGGACCGTCCCAAAATTGCCCAAGTATTGCTCTAAAATGGGGCATAAATATAACCAAGCTTATCTAAATAATTAGATATTACCCTTTTTAAAAATGTCCGATATAATTGCACTTGAAATGAAAAAATGGGTAAAATCATCTCTTTAGCATGTAACTACTGTAAACAAAAATAAAATATTAAAAGTAGTTGCATTTTTTAATTGTAGTTGGCCATAATTTAAATAATCAAAAATCTATTATATATATCAAAATGAAACTTTTTTTTATTTCACAGGAAAGAAAATTAAATATGTTATCCATGTACTCTGAAATAAGATGGAGAAGTGATGTAACAATAAAGTGGTGAATGTAATTCCCCATGTTGTGATCATCTTATTACATACTGGCTTATATTCCGTAGTGACGTCATTTTTATACTGATCTAAAATATTCAGGTGGTTTTAAAATAAAATTCAGTTGTTTTAATTTCAAGCAGTAGTTTTTTTTTTTTTTTTTTTTTTTTGCTTTTTCAGTTCATTAGACGAAATTCCCATTTTAGAAAAATATGTATGACCTGGTTCATAATAAAAAGGTTAGGGGAAATGGCTTCTAAAAAGATAAGGGATTTAAACCCTTTAATTGTTTTATTTTCTTTACAAACTAATAAGATATCAACGTCTGTTTCTGAATATTTTCTTAATTTAATTCAAATTGAAATCCATTAAATACTTGACTTATCTATACATTCGAAATACTTTTAATATTGAATTATATTCGTTAAAAGTGTTTTATTTTTTGCTTGCAGCTATCAAAATTGATAAATAGATGGCAATCAGACAAAACAGTTAAGCAGTTAAAATACATTTATTTGTAACTGTTTATATTAAGAGGGGGACATTAAAAGTATCATTATGGATACAACATCCACAACATAACTCTTAAAATTCACTAAAATAAAAATAAAAATACTCATCAATTAATTGAAAACCATTATGAGAAAATTAAAATATCTGTCTATCCAGTTTTACATTTTAGTTTGTTTATCAATAGGTAAAGAATGGCTTTTAAAAAATAATTGCGAATGTTCATTTTTTTCTCTAAAAAAGCATAAAAGAATACTTTTACCACAAATTGGCTATATTTATTTAAAATCTTTCTATTTAAAATGACTCATGAATTGCATCGATAAAAAAAATTCTTAATTTTGTTTTCTCTTTTTTTTTAGGAAATAAATAAAAAATGCATCAACAATGAAAAAATTGCTTTGCTCATATTTTTTCAAAAATAACGACTTTTTGATTTTGAAGAAACTTTTTTCCAATAATGAGCAGATTTCTATGACAAGTTTCAGCATTTGTTAAAAAAAAAGAAGAAGAAGACTTTTAATAACTTTATTCCGTGGACCTTGATTAATATCATTCCATTCTGAAATAAAGTGGAATAAAAAAAATATTTCAACGAAAAATAATTATAAATCCAATTTAGCAGAATAATCAACTCTAGAAAACTTTACTTCAAAAGGCAATTTCGTTGGAATAAATTAAACGAATTTGCAAAAGATTTGGGCCCTAATATTACTGTAATGCATGTAAAATTAAGAAATGGGATTTCAAAGCATACCTTGATAGAAGTTGGTTTTTAATTCTTTTATAATTATATTATTTTTTATTATGTTTAAGTACATATTAAAATAATTCTTAAATTTCATTAGAAATCATTCTTTGAAATACCAAATTAACGAAGAAACTATTTATAATTCAAAATTATTCGGTTAAAATTTGGAAAATGCCTTAAATCAAAATGACTGAAATAATTCATTTCAGAATTATGCTTTTTTAAATTTACAGGCGAATTTTTAATATTGTATTCTTTTAAAAACCTACAAATTCACATCTTTTTACTAAATTTTAATGAACCTCCTCCTCCTTCCTACCTTTAAAGCAAAAATATTTGGAAAATATTTTACGGAAAAATAAATTTAATGTTACTTTTTTTATGTCGTTCCAATAAACATATACTTTCCAAAAAAAACCTGCACAAAGAAATATTTAATTCTACATTTTTTTTCTCATTTCTCCAAAACACAATTTTTTGCTCAATACTAATTTAATGATATATTTTTACTGATATATTATTACCGATTTCTTATGTTACAAACAATCTGTAGTGAAGTAAATTGAAGTTAAAATTTCAATTAAGAAAATTTATTTTCGATTACTAAGCTGTGAAGTCAATACATATAGTCTGTTAACGTTTACATTCGCTTTATATACGGATTCTTTTTAATTTTAAGCTTCTTATTTAAAAAAAAAAATGAAACAAATATTTTCTACCCACCTGTATATTATTCCTTGTTTTTGTTATATATGATTAAAGATTCTGCTACAAAATCATCAACTTTATCAGACTAAAGTGACTGAATTATTTCTCTCACTACGTTTATCAATTTTTGAGTTAAAACTGATGATAAACCAATAAATACAACTTGGGAAACTAACAGCTCACTCTTTATTTTCCATCTTTCATATATATTTTTGTGTTTCTTTTATGATATTTTAATCATTGATATTGTTTTGTTACTTTTATCGACGGACTTCAAATTTTCAATCGTTAATAAAATACTTTGTATCCATCCAATCAAGTTCAAATGCTTTTTTTAAACTTGAAGTGTATGACACTTGATGTAAACACAGTTGTTGTTGTTGTTTTTTCAAATATTAATTAATTAATTAAACTTTTTAGTAATTACTATATAGTCACTAAAGTCGCCAAATGGTCGCCAAGCTCTGAGATTACTGACGCAACATTTGTTCACAAATAATATAAAATATATATAAACAATATAAGAAAGCACGCAAACAATTTTTTATATACTATATTACTTATTACAGAAGGAAATACTCGCTGAATGATTGACTGTATACTAAAATCACTTCACAGATAGACTAAAAAAAGATCCCTTCTTTGAACTAAAATATGTTTTAATTTAGCCATAACATACAATGATTCATGTATATGTTAGTATTTCTTTTACCTTAATAAATGCTTCAAAAGCTGGTTAATATTTATTGTTACTTTCTGCATAAAATGGTAAGTTCAAAAATGATTTTGAATTTATTAATCTCAATACCTCGACAAATTCAAAAACATGTTTCAATTATCTTTATTACCTTTATTGCATTTACCTGTGCAAAATTAAAATAGTAAAAATGTAAAGCAAGATTAAAAAACGATTTTTATAATTTAGTGTGATAATAAATATAAGATAAAAGAATATTTGTGAGCTTTTGGAAATCCTAATATCCGTGAAATAAATATTTATCCCTGGTGTTTTCCTTTAAAATTTCTGAAAGGCTTCCTTTGTCAAATTCTGAAAAACATGATCTTCATATCTAACATATATAATCAAAATGAATATCGTTTCGAGAACAGAAAGGTAAAATGAAAACTAATAGTGACACGAATCAAAATAACATAAATTTCTTAATTTAAAACGGTTTGAAAAATATTGCAAGTGAAAGCAAACAAGAAAACGATTTCAACAAATTTCCATGAAAACCAACAATTGAGACAGAAACGGAAGCAGGTGTTAAAATAGTATATTAAATACTGTCAGCAATACGCTCTTTTTGAAAGGGAAATTATGTATGGTTAATAATCTAAGAAAAAATTGTCCCAACCTACTTTTATTTTCTAATCGATCTTAAATTTTTTACATCTTATTCTAAGGAGATAAGAAAAAATGTTTTAAAGCAAAAAAGAGGTTTTTCAAACATCTTGTAAAAGAGAAAAGGAATTTATTTATTCGAATCGGGGAATTTTCTTTTGGCTAATGCAAGTGGCTAAATGGTTTAGACGTCAGTGTTCTGTTCGATTTCATGTTATGGTTTTTCTTTCTTTTTTTGCAATTGAAAAAACATTATAAGCCTTCAAAACTTGTTGAACATTTCTTCTAGAAAAGGCTGCAAAAAGCATCATTCTTATTCCGTAAAATAACTGGTATAAAAATACCAAAAATGTTTGGGAAAATATGTTTTACTTCGTAATTTTAGTTTTGTAACCGTACTGTAATCGTAACTGTTTACTCGGCCGTTACCATGAACAATCATTCAATGTCTTGGAAGCGAACGTAAAGCATGATGTAATCCCCGGGTTTTATTTTAATGCTTATATGTTAAATGTTTTGTCCTAAATAGTTTTGTCCCCGTGTAAATCACGTCCTTTAATGTCATTAAATGTATTTTTAACTAAATTGGCATGATTTATTGATTTTAATAGTCTACCCTGACAGAATTAAAGCTTTGGCGCCCTTTCGGTCACAGTTATATAAAAGACATAAGTATTCTTTTTTCTGTCACGTTTAATATTTTTTTCCTATCAATTCATGAAATACCTTTAAAAAATTACTTTTCATGACTGTGTATAAATTAGAGTGCTCATTTTTCAATAGAAGCGAAAGTAGAGGGGAAAAAATCATGTTGCAGCTTCCGCTGAGATTTGAACTCGCATCGCTGGATTCAAAGCTTAAAGCGCTAACCATTTCACCATGGCACAGTCAAGGTCAGGCAAGACTGCATTTGTATACAATTACTTAAATACCGTTGAGAAAATGTTAACTGAAAGAAAATATGTCAAAACAAAAAAAACAAAAAACCACGCACACACTTTTTCGTACTAGTTTTGTTTTTTTAGTTTTATATTAGACATAAATATTTTTTAAATCACATTTGAGGAATTTTGTTGTTATTTTTTGTAGCACTTGCCAATGGACAAGCCTGCTGTTGAGATGAAGCGATTTAAGCCCATAGGGTGCGTCTCTTGTTTTTTTAGTAGCTTCAACTAGGACCAAGTGTATAACTTTATCACTAACTCGTTTGCACAACCACTTTTTATAGGAGGGCGCATTCACACACAGAACAGAGGAAGAACCGCTTTGCCCGAACCGGGACTCGAACCAAGGACGCCCAACTCAGGGGGAAAGACGCACTACCTTTAGGCCAAGACTAAGGCTGAGGATTTTTTTTTTCAATCAATTAATGGAACATCTTGAAAAAATTACTCTCCATTACTGTATGAATATAAGGGGAAATAATTCATTCAAGACTGAAATCGAGAAAAAAAGATCGAGTGGCAGGTTCCACTGAAAATGGAACACGGACCGCCGGATTCGAAGTTCCGAGGTCTAACCATTATACCATGGAACCTCTTCTGCCAACAAATTCATCTACTAAGATAGCAATATATTGACATTTGATTGAACACCGTGGAGAAAAGGTTTACTGACAGAAAATGTGTCAAACTAGCACTTTTTTCTATTCGCTCACAGGATAACAATGTCTTTATATACATTCATATGCTTATGAAACAATAAAATATATTCATTTTGTAGATCTTGTAGCAGGAAAAAAAGTAATTTTAATTAAAATATGTCTTGTATATCGGCGAGTTTCTAAGCAGCTTTGATCTCAGAAGTTTAATTTTCAATATCTGACCTCGATAACATTACTGAACAAAAATAGACAATATAAAATTTAATTTTAAGTCTTGTATTTTGGTTTGTATTCAATAAAATGGATGTTATATTATTTTTTAAATGGACATTCCTCTCTCAACTAATCTGACTCGTATTCAATTTCAAATTAAACGCAATTCTTATCTTTGCCCCATAAAGTTCATTAATTTCAATGAAACTCACTTACAATACTAACTGTTTAAGCAGAAAAGACGGTGTTTGTTAAGAGGTAAAAAACATAAATTTAAATAAAAACATAATACTAAACAAGCTTCCCCATTATTGGTATAAAAAGCATAAATATTTTGGTTTCCTTGGTTCATTCAATTAGAAAATTGTTCAAAAGAGCAGTCCTTACCTGTACGTTATGATTATACTTCTCGCGTATGCAATATAATTACAGGATATGAACTGGAAATTTTCTTTCGTATGTTTTCAGTATGATTATTACCTAGATCAATAGAAAAATTTAATTAAAATTGACTCACCAATGTTATATTGAATCATTGATCAGTAATATTATCATATTAATAAAAAATAAAAAATAGTTTTTTTAGTGTAATAATGAAAAAAAACCATTAATACATATTATGATAAAGAAAATATGCGACCCATGCGATACAAAGATATAATTTTTCGAGCTTTCAAAAAAATACATATAATCTTAACAGGTGTTTGCAACTCAATACAAATATCTAGAATTGTAATGGATATGCTTAAATTCTTATAAATAATGCTTTGAGTCGTTTTTGTATCCAATCTTTTTCCCTTTTATTTGAAACTTTGTCCTAATTTAGAGTCTTTAATGTCTTTTAAAGCTTCGTTTTGGAATTGTAAACTCGCAATTTTAATTTGTTTCAAAATTATTTTTTTCTGCGATTGAGAAATTTAAAAATTTTATTAGCTAATTTTTACATCTCTTATATTCCTTGCAATTTCCTCAATTCATATTAATTTATAATTCATTAGTTGGGTTCATATTAATGTAGTCTTAATTTAAACCATATGACTGGCACAGTATGGCCACAAATGGCTCTTGTGCCATTAAACCTTACTTATCTACCTTGTCTTAATTTATGTTGTCTTTTCACACATAAAATCCTTAGTAGTTAATAATTAATAAATAACAAAACTTAACGATTAATATGAAGAATATATTATTTTGATTCTATATTAAAAAGATTTTAAAAATTATAAATTATGGTAAATGCGCAAATAAAATTTCATTGACTGATGTCTCATTTATGAAGTAAAGGCATTTTTTTAATAACTCCATTTTGCTGAATAAAATTTCTAGAAAAATAATTTTTCTTATATAAAACAATTTGAAGAAATTTTCAAGTGAGAAAGCTCTTTATCCCTAGAAAATTGTAGGATGCTGACATCTCCCCTCTATTTAAACAGATAACAAAATATTCTTAAAAGAAAGTGCATCAATAAGCTGCTTTTTGATTTAAATTTAATTATTTACTTGGTGAAAATATGTCGAAAATTATTTACCACTGAGTAAGTAATTAACAAAATTGTTAAAATATATTAATAAGTGAAATAACCTTAATAATAAATAAGGAGATAAAAATACGATGTAGTTTCCACCGAGATTTGAACTCGGATCGCTGGATTCAAAGTCCAGAGTGCTAACCATTACACCATAGAACCCCCAAAAAAATGTGCATTATTTATTATCATTATAAGAAGTGATTTGTTTGTTGATTGCAATCTGATTACACAAGTTTATCATGCAAGTGAGGCTTTAGATGTAAAATGTGATTATAAATGTTTCATATCAAAACAAAAACAGAAAATCTTGATAGCATAGTTACCTTGCATGATCGAGATTGTAAGTTTTAATAAGCAACATTTGAGTAATTAATGGGATTGGTAAATTGTAACAATAAGTGAATTTGTTTTGACAATAAACAAAGAAGAAAAAATTTTGAACAGGTTCCACAGAGATTTGAACTCGGATGGTTGAATTCAAAGTACAGAGTGCTAGTGTGGTGTAATGTTCATGCGAGTGTTCTCATTTCAGCACAGAGAGACAAAATTTTGCAAATTTTGTTTTCTTCAGAAATTTTTTTTCTCCAATGTTCACTTTAATATTAAAAAAATTTTGACAATTATTCCTTTTGCTCTGATAAAATGTCTTCCGATTTCATTTATATTAAACCGGTCACACATTCCTTCAATTTAGATTTAGTTATATTAACGTCCAAATCTAAAGCAACACTAGAGCTGTCTTGGGACGGACCTCGTAATTTTGAACCGCTGTCAGATGATGAGAACGACATCTGAGCAGGTAGCTCCCTCTCCACACAACACCAACGGGAGGAAATTTGTCTTTGTGACTTTAATGTGCAGCAGACCCCCTTACAGAACGGTTCCTCGGTGAAATCGGCTCTTAAACCTGAAACTCTCCAGTTCCGAATCCGAGACCTTACCATCAGACCGTCGCGGTCCCATTTCTTTGGTAGAATAGACGCTGGAACATATAATTTTTCATATTTGACAGATTGGAGACAGCGTTTGGAGTTATTACTGAATAAATAAATTATTTAATGGAAAATGATCCCAACATCAAAACAAATAAAACATCTGATGTCTTTTGTCGAATCTGATTACTTTCTTTTAATTCTAATATCAATACAAATATTTAATTTATAAGACGGTCTTAATCTTTTTTACATAGAGCCATTACATGCCGTTTTTAATGATTGTTTATTTTTATGATAAAATGCTCGAGGAAATATTCTTTGACTTATTAGTTTAGCATTATAACAGTGTTAGAGTATAATTTCTACATTTTGGTTTTAAATACATCGATAATCAGAAAGCTTTTGCTGATTTTAAAACTTTTATATTCAGTATAAAAGGTGAAATATGCATTCATTAAATAGCTACACTATTAAACTAATGGAGCTTGTAGTGCCGCATTCTCAGCATTCTTGATAATTTTTTGACTCATCGCTTTTTTATCTTTGAATCTAAGCTGCTAGGTTAAGATAACAATTATTGAAGAGGATACAAGCTTGCGAGTTCCAAATCATCAGCATTTTTCATAATTCTTTGGTATTTTTATATTATCCACTTCTTAAAGCCATTGCCTACTTTTTACCAATGAGGATATTGTTCGCTTTATTATTAAAATACGCACTTATATGTTTATAACAATTGTTTCTAAGAATAAAAAATAAGGCTATAAAAACATATTTTTCTGAATGTTAACTTAGTCAAAATTATACTGAATTGAAAGTCACTGCGATATTTTTTTTCAATAAAAATTTGCACTTGTATGTTTATACTAACTTGTACTAAGATTAGAAAATAATGCGATAAAAGCATATTTTTTAACGACAATTTTGTAGGAAGCATATTGTATTGAAAGTCACTTAGGCATTTTTATTACAACAGAAATTTACCAAATCTGGGCTTCAGCTCAACAATTAATTTTTCTCAGCTCGGTATTTATCTATTATTTCCCAAATTATCAACTTATGAAAAACATAGTTCGATTCAATTTTGTAAAACTCCTATGCTTATATTTTTATAAATACATAATTTTCAAATTTACAAACTAATATCCTAAATTTCAGCGTTTGCATTACATACTCTTTTCAAGTTTGAATTATTCCTTTTAACGTTACAGTTAATTTTTTTCGTCCTTCTCTTCATATCATAAAATGCATATTCCACGAAAAATATCATCAAGAATTCATCTGTTAATAATATAATTTCACGAACTGGTAAACTTAATTAAGTTTACCGTTCAATTTTTGTTCCAATATAAATCATAGAGATAGAAGAGGAAAAAATGAAGAAGGCATATAAATAAAAGATCGCTAGGGATATCCAGTTTTCCCATCGCAAACATTGCTATCTCAGAAAATTGCGCTTTGTGATGAATTGTTTATCAATATAAGCACAAACACAATAAGAATTGATCAAATAGATCCTTGTTTATAACAACAAATGAAACACTGCCAGAGTAATCAATCTATATAAACATAATCGCCGTGGAAAGGAAAGAGGAAATAATCAAGAAAAAGTTTTATTTTAGTTCTTAATCAGATTGTTCCGAATGCTTTCTTTTTATAAAGTTGTGTTGCCACTAAAACGTTGAATTACATGAAACTAAAATAATTTTTAAATCAATTTTTTTCGAATAATAATAAATTGACAAATTAATTTTTATACATCTATGTATTAAATATGTTTGTGTTCTGAAATAATAAAAACATTTTATTAACAAGCTTGTTTCTTATTATTCATTATTTATTGCATATTTTTATTATTATTTATTGCATATTTTTATTATTATTTATTGCATATTTTTATTATTATTTATTGCATATTTTTATTATTATTTGTTGCATATTTTTATTATTATTTATTGCATATTTTTATTATTATTTATTGCATATTCTTATTCTTATTTATTGTTTTGTTATTATTATTTATTACGTTTATATAGTTTTTGAAGTAATAAAATTTTACTGACTCTATTGCTAGCTTTCTGACATAGGAGTAGCGTGTCTTTTAAGTTATCTGCGCGTCTAATTTTGGTAATGGTTCTTTGCATTCCATCTATGACGTGTGTGAATGTACCCCCTGTAAGAAGGGGTATTGCAAGCAAAAGTGAGGCATGAAGTAGCAAAGTCGTGTTATCGGATCTCGTTGGGGTTGCTGAAAAACCAAGAGATTCTTTATCGGCTTAAATTGCTTGCAAATAACCGTCAGAGGTCTTGTAAAGCATCATAAACCACAGCAACCACTGACTTCATTGATAAAAGGGAGTTTTTATTTAACAGTTAAGATCCCTTAACTAGTATATGATCATTTAATCAAGTTTGAATGCAAGTATACTTTAATTACACATACCCATGAAGGTAAGACATCTGAAAATAACTTATGAGGGTAACTTGTACCTGTAAGCATACCATCAAAACTATTTCTTTTAATTTTTTTAAAAGATTCCATTTATAAGAAATCTCACCCATTCATTTTTTCAACATAGAGCTGCGAAATATATATTAGTTAACGCCATTTAAATAGCTTTATTCGATATAATATATTTTAAAATTTATATTACTTTTAAATATTATAAGAGTAATATTTTACCCGTTAATAAAATAAAGAATTATCAATGTTTACACACTATGGATTATCAAGATCCATTTGCTAATAAAATACAGATGGCCACTTTTATTGTCGTCTAATAGATAATTTCTAAAAATGAATAGTAAGATACTATGTTCCACTGAAAATTTTTTAATATCTTAAAGACTTATAATTTACATTGTTTTTCTGTAAAATGTTTTATGTGATTTTCTATTAATGGCAGTCATATTTTGTAAAATAATCTTTACTCACTAACATTTTAAGTAAAAAACCTTAATTCATCTAAATCAAAACTGGAGGAGTTAAAAAGTTTTAAAATGTATTATTTTATTTAGATCAATTACGTTTATTGAAAACCTTTCCTTCACTTAGTCTTTAAATGTCTAAAATAGTGACATTCTAGGTTTCATTAACACAGTTTGGTTGAATAAGAGTGGAATTTTTTTTGTGTTTAAATGCTTAATGTATCAAGAATATTTTGCTAAATACGGTTAATAAGACTTCGGAAAGGAATAAAAAATTCACTTCTGGAATTTATTTTGGCATTTGAATTCAATGATTGAAAAAAAAACATTTTGCTTCCTTTAAACAGAACTATACTTATCTCCAATAGTTTAAAAGATAAGTATTATTTTATACCATTATAAAACAATAAATTAAAAATAAGTCTATTGAAGATAGGCATATTGAGCCTTAATTAGACTGGGCATCTGTGAATCAAAATTCCTATTTAATACTGAATGAAATTGAAAAAGAGCAATAATTTCTCATCTTTTTGCAAAATTATGATCATACAAAAATTAACTTCCTTTTGCAATTGCAATCGTAAATTACGACTTGGCATTTCTAAATCCAGTCCATCGACCAAAGCTGCTTTAATTGTTGTGTGGGGAAATCGGAGGGTTTCGAGTAAGATCTTCGATCAACAGTGGAAGTGATAATCTGTGTAATGTTGTATTTGGGCTTCTGGTCACTGTCCTAACCCCTAATTGGACGTGTTCCACTTACCGAAATTCTGTTACAATCGATCCCAAACAGAGGAAGAGTTATGCACTCCGCTGTGCAGAATTGGGTTTGCTAGTAAAAAGATAACAGAATAACATTCTGTTCTGAAGATAGCCCTTATTTCTTCACATAATTTGAAATATATATATATTATTTAATTTGTATCTTTATGAGGGCAAATACTGAATTTTGAAATTTTGTAAAAGTGGTTTTTGTCCAATAATATATTTACAATTTATAGGCGGGAAATCTCAGAATTTTTATTAATTCATATGCGATTGAAATTCAACTTATTTTACAAACAAAAAGTAATATATAAAATTAATTCAATTCCTACTTGCGTAAAGAAAGTAAAATTTTATTTTAAAATTAATTCAATTCCTACTTGCGTAAAGAAAGTAAAATTTTATTTTAATTACTTTTCATTAAATAATTATCAAAAAAAATTATTAAGTATTAAAAAAGTATTGAGTTTCCGCAAGAATAGATATCTCATTCTTCACCTTCACGTGAAAAATACTGAAATCGTTTCCTTTTAACGATTGAGCTACTGCCTGTTTAGGTCGACTTTCTTTACAAACTGCTAAAACTATATTTAAAGTATTAAAAATTTATTAAATTTAGGGAATTAATATTTGAGAAATCTGTATTAACATCAAGTATCATCCATTCAATGTTTTAAAAAAATCTATTTGAAACTTGAATGAATGAATAAAAAGTATTTTATTAACGATTGAAAATGTGAACAAGATATATAAATATATAGGTAGAGTTTGAATTAATTGTAGGAATTGGAAAAAAAACACTGGAAGCTGCTCATTTCTTGTATAAAATATTATTCGAACCAAATCTGGTACCCCTAATCAAACGCACTTGACTGTAGAAAGCCACCCCAAAAAACACAGACGGAAATTCTCCTTCACAATTAGCACGCGCAGATAAAATCGTTAAATGTTTTCCTTATCTTTTAATAAATTTTAAAAAGGCTTCGAATTGTAGCACATTCAATAAAAACAAGCTTACAGGTTCCACCGAGATTTGAACTCGGATCGCTGGATTCAAAGTCCAGGGTGCTAACCATTACACCATGGAACACCACACTGCAGTAGCTTTGATAGTAAGATAAACTTGAAATATTGATAGGTAAATGCAGTTTAAACAAGAACGAGGTAAGTACTACCCGATAAATGAGCAAACACGCTCTTTCTTCCTCAGTATTGGCGCACGAAATATAACTGATATTTGCTTTTCCGGCATATGGATGCCTGCTTTCATATGTTAAGGTAAATGTATTAAACTGGTGATTATGATAAATTATTTGTCTGTGATTTTTCATGATCAACAGTTGGTGACTATTCACAATTATCAATAAGTATAGTGGTGATTATAAAGAATCAAAGATAATTAATATAATCAACAGATTAATTATAATTACCCTAACATATATGTAAACAATTTGAGAATCGAAAAAGAATGATGTTCGAAACGGGACATCAGTTTTTAAGACATACTCATCGCTAAATATGCAAGAAAGAGTCATGATGGATGTCCATAATTCAACTTCATCATTCATTAAAGAATGAAAACATATAATTCAATAAATAAGGAAATGCTCATTAAAATACGCAGTTTTACACTTATTTCTTGATCACGAGAAGCATGTCAAATGTTTCATTTTTATTTAATCTCCAACCCACTTTATATTTAACTGTGGGAAGAAAATGATTTAAGTCAAAACACAACGCAAGATTATGTGGAGTTATGTAAAATATTACATAAATCAGTGTTATTTTGCATAATTTGTTTCCATTATATAAATAGATTGAATTAAATAGCGCTCTATCTTCAAACGTAGACAAGAAAAATTATATACGTGGCTTTTGTTGTGACTTATAGCACGTTACAAGCTCACTAACAGTTATTGGCGAGCGATTTAAACCGAGTCAGCGTCTCTTACCTTTTTAGTAGCGCAAACTAGAGCCCAGTGTGCGAATTAGTTACTTTATGCATCAATTTCTCTCGAACAGAAGCTTTTTACATAGGGGGACGAAAGAGCTCATTCACAAACCTCACAGCTAGGACACCGAAAAGGAAGAACAACCATGTCCGAACAGGGTCTCGAACTCGGGACGCCCGCATGACTGAGAAGACGCGCAACCTCTATGCCATAACGCCGGAATCCTGTGCATGTAATTAAGTAAAGAAACAAAATGTCACATAGAAAAAATACGAGGATGGTAGGTTTATTTATTTATGTATTTATTGTCCAATCAGTTTAGATTGGAGTCTCAATTTACGTAATTGAAATTATAAGATACTGATTATTAAAAAAATAATTTTAGATCTTTTTTTCGGGGACGCTTGCAGATATCGACCTATCCTTAGCAAATTCCAGAAAACTTTAACACTCACTTAGAACTGTAAGCAATGCACATTCCCACCAGTCACCTCAAAATTTCTTCGGTTTTAAATAGATAAAAATTCATTATAAAAATAATTATATTAAGAAATATAATAATAATATATAATTAATGATATAATAATATATAATTAATATAATAATAATTTATAAAAATTTATAATAAAAAATCTTATTTCATTTCTTCAGTATGTAATAGAAATGCACTTATAATCTTAAAATATGTTATTTAAATGCAATATCAGCTAATATAATTAATCTGATCAATATTAACAATTCAAGGCTTATTTACATGTATGAATATGTGCACGTTTAACCAGATCCATTTCTGGGGAACAGTAGAAAATCAGACATGGCAGGCTCTAATTTTAATCATTGTAGAAACGACTTTTCTATAAATTAAATGTTGAAATACATTTTAAGATGAGAAAAAAAAAACATTTTTATACAAAATTCTACTTCTTAAAAATCAATTTAAAGAAATTTTCTATGCTAAAAAGAGTTTGCCTTAAAAAACTTTAGCATGAAATATATAAAATATTCTTAAACGAAAGAAGTTCAGAAGAAGAAGAAGTTCCTTCTTATTTCAGTTTGATTATTTATTTGGTAACAGAAATGCCGAAAATTGTTATTCTCAAAGTAAGCAATCAATGACATTGTTAAAATAAAACTACACTTGAAATCGTTTTGACAATAAATAGGAAGAAAACAAACATAACGCAGGTTCCACCGAGATTTGAACTCGGATCGCTGGATTCAAAGTCCAGAGTGCTAACCATTACACCATGGAACCACGTCTCCCAACTACTTCGATATCGATATATACAGCAGCATATTAACATGTGTTTAAACACCTTTGAGAAAAAGTTTGCAGAAAATGGATAAAGTAAACACTTTTCCCTATTCGTGCACTGGATATTAATGTCTTTATATGCATTAAAATCCCTATCACATCAAAAGGATTAATTGTATTGCAGATCTTGGTACGGAAAAAATAATTATAGTCAAAATATTTTTGTACATTCGCAATTGTAGCAATTTTCACTTCAGATAAAGAGTTCTAAATCTTTCACCATAATAATACTATAGAACAAAAATATTAATGTAAAATAAAATATTACACATTGTATCTTGGTTTATCGAAATCAAAAAATTACTATATTTTGAAAAAAACGAATATCAACACCAACTTAGTTAATTTCAAATAATAACCCCTATTATTTAATCAAGGAAATTGGAATGTGAAAAAAATTATTTCCTTTGAAAAATAAATATAAGAATTTGCATTTTTTTCCATAAATTGTCGCATAGAATTTTATCATTTCTAGAACAAAACAACATTAATAATAAGTTTTTAGCTAGGAAAGTATAACGGACTGAAACATTTATTGATGTAAATTTATTTCGTAGAAAAATATACTAATTTATGGAAAAACTGAAGTTATAAGCATGAAATTCTTTTTTGTAGAATTTTTCTACTACTATAAATTTAGAAATTCGATCTAGTAAATAATTCGTTAAATTTGCAAAAATGATTTAGTTTTTTAAAACACTATCTTTTTTAGGTATCAATCAACGGCTGTATTAAGCTTTAATTTGTAAGCCAAGCAATTTGAAAATTATCTTATCATAGATTCTTGCAGTAAATTGAAAGCATGCTCTTCAATAAAATGGCGAAAAATTAACATATAATCGCAACATCTTGCAACATTCTTTCAAAATTAAAAAAATAAATATGCATATATATTCTTTATTCTTTCTTTCTTATGTCAACAAACATTTTTAAATGAATCGTTAAGTTCCCTTTAACAATTATGTATTTGTTTGAACTGGATGTTGGAGAAAAATTCTATCATTGGCATGCTTAATCGTCGAAGTGGTCATTGGTCAGCAGGCTCGACATGATTATTGCGTGCAAAAATTTTAGAGAAAATCTCTTATGCGTTGATGCGTTTTTTGATGTTGCTATGAATGATTTATACTATCTTCCTGAAAAAAAATTAACAAAATAGGCAGGACATTTTAAAAATGTTTCAGACGATACACGGTGTTACAAATGATGCTTTTTTAATGATGTCATTTCTTCTTAAGGGGAAGTAAAATTTTTATTTTTTTGAGATGACAAACCACAATTGATTTTGAAAATTGTAGACAAATTTTGCAAAATTCTAGGCTAAATAATTTTATACAATTTTAGACATCCAGACAATATTCAAGACAAAAGCAAACAGTTTTGTCTAAAATTATGGTGATAGGGTGAAATTTACTGTTACTTGAAATTCATATCGATTCTTAACCTTAACGGTAAGCTTGGCTTTACTATGATTCGGTAAAATAATTTTACTTTTTTGCGTCGGCGTTCTGGCATAGGGGAAGTAAGTCTTCCCAGTGATCAGTGTGTTCCGGTTCTGACGTGGTTGCCCATCTTCTGTGTTTCATCTGTGAGGTGTGTGAATGTATCCTCTTGTAAAAAGCTTTAGTCAAGAGAATGTGACTCATGAAACAACTAAGCTGGACTCTTGATCCTAGTTGGGGGTACTGTAAAAACAAGAGAAGCTCACTCGGCTTAAATTCTCAGATAATTATCAGCGGGCTTGTAAAGCCCCATAAATAACAAGAACTTTTTTAATGAAATCCTTTTATTGTATGTCCTTATATTTGCACTTTCTTCAAATCAGGTGCTTCTATTTATCTGCATGTTAATGTGCATGCCCTCTTATGAAATTCTATTAAATCAACAAATTTTTTTTCAGTCTTTTCATTCAATGATTAAATTTGATATATCCTTTTCATTCCTATTATGAAATAGCTGAACAAATACAGTACTGTGATTAAATTACGAATAATAAACCGTAGAAATTAATCATTCTTTATATTTGTGCATAAACCAGAGTTAGTTCTCCTTAAAATAGTCTTCAATATTAATTTTAAAATAAAAAATCTATTGTTCCTTAATTTTCGAATTCAAATTTTGACTAAAATTTACACTTTAGAAACAAACAGACAATATGCTTCGCAATTTCGGCGCTTAATCCGATGACAGGGTCAACATTTAAACACCAGTCACTAATTCTCGTGCTCTCTAAGCTATCTCACTTGACTATTGAATTTATAGCCGAATTAATATAGAGTTTCCTCATATGCTTAACACTGTGTGGCTTGGATTAAATTCAAGACCTCTTCGTAATGTTTGGAATTGGAGCAATTCCAGCGTCAGCAGAATTATGAATAATCAATATCAATCGACTCTGTTTATTTCATAAAACAAATTATATCGATTTGTTGTGTGATTTGATCTTGATTATTATTACAGTCTTCATCATAAAACCCACGTTCTACTAGCACAGTTGAAAAATCATGATGTTTTGCAAAAATGAAAAAAGAAGCTTCAGTTTGAAATTTTACTTAGAAGAAGTGCAATTTAAAAAAATAAGGGATATACCAACTATTTTTACAACTAATGATTTCAATCTTTTTTATTATTATTTGAAAACAGATGTTATAAAGTAAAACCTATAGTAGAGTTTAAATTCGTTTTTATTGCTAAAAGAAACAAAATTGAAACTATGACTAAAAAAATCAAAGTGTTATCACCCCAAACATTCTCAGATAACATTTAATAAAGACGTGATCTTCAATCTTCTAGCATAAAGTGATACATTTTGATAGAAGTCATGAGCAACCTAATAGTAGTTTTCTGAATGGGTTTTTAAACAAAATTTTATGAAAATTAGCCCACT
Source organism: Argiope trifasciata (assembly GCA_026543055.1). Lineage (NCBI taxonomy): Eukaryota > Metazoa > Arthropoda > Arachnida > Araneae > Araneidae > Argiope > Argiope trifasciata. The sequence continues at coordinate 723,455 of JAPMOQ010056715.1, read as the reverse complement.
AAATTTAAAGAGTTTTTGAGCTATCGAATCGACATACATAGAGACATAATCCAAAAATATATCTAAAGATAATCTAAATCATGGATAGATTTAGAGATTCAGTCAAATCTCAAATTCTTTATATATTTCATATGCATAAAAAAATCAGTTAATTATTGCCACATTCTCTTCTTAATCTGAATCTTCATGTGTTGTCGTGGCTTATAGCCCTTCATAAGCCCGCTCACAGTAGTCTGCCAGCTATGTAAGCTGTGTGAGCACCTCTTGTTTCTTCAGGAGAACCAAGTAGGACCAACAATACGACTTAGTTACTTCATGCTTCACAATCGCTTGCATAACCCCTTTTTGCAGGGGAGCACATTCACACACCTCACTAATAGAACATAGAAAAGGAATAAACTTGTTTGAACAGAAAGGCCCAGATTATGGGGAAGAAGCGCTACCCCCTATGCCAGGACACCGGCTGAACCTTCGTAAGTTTGAAAACTGAATAACAAAGTAGTAAATATTATATCCACCGACCTTTATAAATGATATTTGTAATAATTAGCCTCATGTTCTCAATTTTTATTCCTGAATGCGTTTAATCACAATTATTGAGACAAAGTATTTCAATTTGTCACTTCTTAAATAAAAATTACCCTAACATATTAAGCAACATTTTTTAGAATAGAATTTTATTTCTCACAACGAATTCTAATAACAGAAAATAAAATATATGAGCATTTTTAGCTATCCTATTTTTATTTTTTTTTTATTTTTCTTGGGGGGGGGAGGGCGAGGGAGTAGAATTTTGTTTTAAAAAACAGAAGCACTATGCATAGTAGAAACTTTTTCTGTGTTTACTTATAAAACTACTCAATATTGCTAAGTTGAGCTTAAATTTATAGAAAATCCGTAGCATTTAAAAACATTTTATTCGATTATTTGATACTTGTTGCTAATTGCTACCCCATGTCATTAAAGCTAAACAAAAAAACAAAAATGCTAAAATCATTAATTCTTATTTTAATGCCGATTAAATACTGTGATACGTTGTTTTCCTGTTTTACAGCTTTTCCGGATAATCTCACGCTGTTTTAAACAGGCATAGGTTTTATCGGTTCTAGTTGATAAATATTTATTGATTTTTCACATCTGAATGATAATTTTACGAGGGTAATTTTGATCAAGGGTACTTCAGCATTATTCCTTATTTACTTTTATAATAAAAATATTAATAAGTGCAAATTGTAATTTCAAAATAACAGAAATATCAACGACTTCTGATTTTTTTAAAGCTAATAAATGTTTTAAAGAATATTTTTAACAAATTATAATCTCATGCACTTAACTTTTCTCAAATTTCATGTCAGTTTAAATTGTATAACAATTTATATAATAAATGCGGTATAATTTTTTAAGTAATTCATACCGCATTATTTAATTAAAATGCAATTTAAAATTCAAATATTTACTAAATTTCACGCTAAAAGAAATAGTAAACAATTTCTAATTCTTTTATAACAACCACGCTTTAAAGAATATTTTTAATAAATAATAATTTTCACCTGTTTGAACTTTTCAAAATTTCATCGCAATTGAAATTATATAAAAATTCATATAATAAAAGCGGTATAGTTTTTTAAATTTGCAAATGATTATTTATTGCATTGATAATAATCAATTTATAATTAATTTTGAATTTTTTGAAAAAGAATTTGATTGCATCTTTATAAAATTTCACACTTAATGCATAGTAATAATTAATGAAACTCAATTATTAGTAAAGCATATAGAAGAATTTTTTTTTGTATATTTGTATTTATATTGAGAATATTTTCTCGCAAGCATCTAATGTAATTTAAAGTTTGAATTAAAGTTTGCCAGCTGCTAAATAATTTTTATTAAAAATATCGCAATTAATTTTCATTTTAAAAGTAAACAGTTTCACGCATTTCTCAGCATTTTTAAATGAATTTCCATTAATGCAATTTTCCATCTTTAATACAATTCCTTCCCCCAAACAATATCCTTAGGAATTTTATCTATAAATATACTTTATAGCTCCATAATTCAGAAAAATAAGACATAAAATATATTCAATTAGAAAAAAGAAAAATTCAATTTTATTTGGGATCAGATTTTAATCTAATTGTTTGAAACTTTTGAATAACAACAATGACAGTAATTGAATTTTGAAATTAATTTTTGACTTTTCAGTGGAACATAATTTCAAGAATTTTTAATTTAAAGTAGCTTTTCAGGAAGAACGATGCAGCCGTAAAATAAAATTGTATTGAATACAGAATTCTATTCATTGGGTTTATTTACATGCTAGAATTTCTTTAATATAATTTTAGAATAATCTTCAGAATCAGAATTATTGAGTTTATAATGAATTCTTGTTTATAAATTTATATCAAACATTTCAATTAATTTAAATAATAACGTTAAGTTCCCATTGGAGCCTTTGAAACGAGGTATCGTAGAAACCTATTTATATGCAAATCAAGCATTGTTTCTTTTTTTTCCCAGGAAATTAAAGATCTACGTAGCTTGCATTATTTTTTTATATCTCAGAAAAAATGTTTAGAAATAAGCAACTACATTAACATTTTCTACATTTGTATTCTATGAATACTTTAGTGATTATGCGCCGAGAGTTGCTATAGTAACGTTTTACAAACCCGGACAGATCGATGCATAGAATTTTCAATTATCACCATTATGCATCACACCTTTTAAATTAGAATTTCACACGTTTTTCAAAAAGCCATTTGCGTTTTCTATGGTAAAAATTATGTACAAAAGCAGTTTCCATAATAATTTTTAATGAATATTATTTCATTAAGCAAAAAATACAAGGTGTACAACTTTGCCGCATGTATTTTTCAAAAATTAAAGCTATTAGCATTTTCTATTATGATAATTATGTACAGAAGCTGTTTCCATAATAATTTTAATGGATTTTATTTTATTAAGCAAAAAGTTCAATCTGTTTTGAGAAGAATAAGACAAAATAACAGACAGAAACTGATAAATAAGTGTAAAATTCCTTTACAAATAAATTTATATCACAAAATCTCATTTATTATGGATGGATAGTTATTCTTAAAAAGAATTGCAGATTAATTCATTTTTTACAAAAAGCAAACAAGCAAAAAGCATACTCTTAAATTTCGGAAAATATAAAACATACATATGAAAGAAACATTTCTTAAAAGATAAGATATAAATATATTTATTGAGAAATAAGACAAATATATTTTAAAATTAAGTATCGTTTGATTGATAATAAACGAATTATCAAACTAATAAATTCCAAATAATCAATTCAATATAATTCATTAATGTTATATTATAGATCATATAATGCTATGTTGATTTTAACAATTAACATAGCATTATATGATCGATTTTTTTCTCAATTGTTTTAGTAAATATACCTTGGTTTATTTTTTAAATTTATTTAGATGTCATTTCTTTATCTCAATCTGATAATCAAATGTAGAATTTCCAATGATTTTTAACATTTAAAACAAAGTCAATAAAAAAAAACTCTCTGTCTTTGTTACTATATATACTTCAAACTCTACTGAATAAAGTTGTCGGATATCATTTTGATAAAGTTATCATTTTAAATTTAATTAGGTTTTCATATTCCAGATGCCTTTAAAAGTTTCTCAACTTTTTTCATATTAAGGTTAGCGTCAAATAAAAATCGGGACTTTAATTATATATTTTCACCTTCTCTTCAAATACAAGTATCTATTGGATGGAACAAGTTCAACACAAAGTGTTATTAAATCAAATATATGCTATATTCCTTGCCGAAAAATAAGTACAAAGGCTTACTAAATCAAATACCTGCTGCATAAAATAAGTAGAAAGTCTTAATAAGTCAAATATATGCTGTATATAATACACACGTCTTAATAAGTTAAATATCTGCTGTATAGAATACGTGCAATGATGTACTAAGTCAAATATTTGCTGTATAGAATAATTAAACCAAATACCTGCTGTATAAAATAAGCACAAAGTCTTATAAGTTTATATGCAATATAGAACAACTTACTAAGCCAAATATATGTTGTATGGAATACGCACTGAGTCTTACTAAGTAAAATATATGCGGCGTGGAATCAATACAAATCTAACTAAATCAAACATCTGCTGTATAGAATAAGCACAAAGTCTAATATCTGCTAAATAAAATAAAAAACGTGGACACAAAGTCATACACAGATATTAAAAAATAATATAAAATGACTATTGGATATAAAAAGAGCATTTCTTATATTACACAACCTGTTCTCAATTTTTTCCTTCTTCATAATATAGATATTACTAAGCCGAGAGTCAAAGGTCAGGTTTTAACAAAATGTCATTGATAACAGAGAAAGTATTATGTATTTCAGTCGTTCCCTAAAACCAGATCTACCTTACCGGGAATGAGAGTTAAGGATATTCATTCAAACCATCTTCGAATGTTTTGACAGTGGTTAAAAAAAGTTTGAAGAAACTGGTATCCTGAGTTACCAATCAAGAAGTGGTAAATTCTTAGTGAATGATGTATAAACGTTCTTTATATACCAAATTTAATAAATTATTTTCCAGACAGTATGAATTTGTAGTTGAAACTTTTTAATGCATAAATAATAAACAATATTTATACAAATTTTACCTTTTTGGGGAACGAATCAACTTTTCAAAATTCCAGAAAAGCAAAAATGCCTGAACTCTGTATCTATGATGAAACAATTTAAATTCTTTACCTCAAATTTGCTTACTATATCAATTATAGGTAAAAATTAAAAATAATTATGCTTATGTATTTTTGTTACACATTTTTTAATTGGATAAAGATAACGTTCTCGTATTTATTTTTATGTACTTACATTAGTACAGCATTTAGCCTGCGCAATGAATTTTGAGTGTAGTCATGATAATGTTCAATCAAATCCGGACTTTCAGAGAATAGTCAACAGTCCCCATTTAAGAAGAAAAAAATAGCTATGTAAGGAATTTTTCAAATACTGTGGGCATAAAATAATCTGTCTAATTTTCAAATTTAATTTTAAAAAGAAAGTAAACTTCTCAAACGGTGTTCGTTAATTTAAAAGACAATTTTACTTTTTTTCAGCTAAATATTTGCGTAACTTCATTAGTCTTAAGTCTTTTTATCCATACATTTCTTTTTCGATTAATGTAACTTGAAAAGTCGAGAAGGTTTCGTCTTTGAAATATTTCTTAAAGCTGCTTTTAAAAAAAATAATCGTTAGAGACCGCTTTAAAAATTCATTTAGCTTTCATTTATATTTTTTTAATGGGTGAAAATTTGAAATCGGCTTATTTTTTTTCCAGAGATATATTCAAACGATGAAAGTAAAAGCCAAACGATATTCTTAAAAGATGAAAGAAATAAATGAGATTTATTTATTAAAATATTTATATCGATATTTTATATATCAAAGAGCATTTAGTTGTTGCTTAAAGACGATTGCTTTAATACGATTAAAAAGTATAAATATTTTTTTTCAAAAGAAATGTTGTTTCTCGATAAAAAATCGAATATCAAAGTTTCTACGGCATTTTTAAGTATAAAAATACTTTGAGCGCGTTTCGAATGGCATATACTTTTTTGTTCTAATTTACTGATTTCAGCTTAATAGCTCTTAATAATTAAATAAACATTTGGAAGATTACAACAAAGTAAAGATCTAATGAATACATTAAATTGTTTCTAAGCTTTCACCAAATCAAAGTTGAAAAATAAAGGAATTTGTTTGAATGTTTACTGATGCTTTTAATGAAGATATCTCTTTTTGCTGAATAAAATCTTTAAAGATGTTACCTTTTAAAAGTAGATTTCTTCTTTCATGCATTTTTAATACATAAGAATATGCCTTCTGTTTATCCAGAATCAAGGAGCGGATTTTTAAAGTATATTTAATAGAATATTTAATGGATGTTTATTTAAAAGAATTTCTTTTCATATTAAATATTCCTTGTGTGATCTATTCATTTTCAAAAAATCATTTAATGGATTCAATTTCTTTGTTCTAAAAAATGCAATGGATCTTTCTTACATCATCATTTAGTACAGTGAAATAATACATGAAATGAATCAGTTCGTTAAAATTTAATGAAACTCTAGCATGTTGTTTTGAAATATAAATAATTTTGAACATATTTTTATATATATGAACACACGTAGAAAATTTTGAAACTAAAAAAATGCATGGAAATAATAAAATGGTAAAATAGGGGTCATAAAATATTTATCTGGTAACAATTAAATATAATACAGTAACATTTTACCATGGAGTAATCATGTTTTTAATTTTTTTTACTCCAACAAAAGACGTAGCTATTGCGAAATAGTGATTTTATACAATATTTTTATAAAAATGGCATCAACGAAGCAAAATGCTAAAAAATATATAAACATTGCTTTTAAAAATGCAATCGATTATCATTGTTCAATTTCAGTTTTATTTATTAAAAAAAAGAGTGTTTTGTTGTGACAGTTGTAAACTGATACATTCAAATAAAGTGACAGAATCTGTGTCTACTTTGCTTGTGAAGCTTTGGGAATACTTGTCCTGATATTCTTTGGAATAGAGTCCTGCAATTTCAATACAGTGGAATACAGTCCTGATATTCAGTGGAATTGGAATATAGTGGAATACAGTCCTGATATTCAGTGGAATTGGAATATAGTGGAATACAATCTTGATATTCAGTGGAATTGGAATATAACGGATACAGTCCTTTGGGAATTGGAATACAGTCCTGATATTCTACGAAATGCCAAGAGTGATTACATTTTAATTTATTCCATAAAATATTTTATTAAAATCTTTAAACATCTTCACAATATATCGGGAAAAACATTTGTGAAATTATAGTATTTTTCCAATGTTTTTTTATAACCAGAGAATTATTTATGATCACTCTACATTATTACATAATGCTCAGCATTCTTTTTGAAAAACATCGTAAGTGAAGAAATGTTTCCATTGGACTATTTGCAAATGAGTGGAGCAAACATCTTGTAAAAGCTGGTAACGATATTTTCTTGATTTTTGTTTCAAATAATTTTACAAAATCTTGACCTTTATAAAACTTTTCATATTAATTATGAGATAAATTATGTGTTGGCCGTTCATGATATTTAGCTGAGATCCTCCAAGGTTGCAGCCCGTGTTTAATTTTATGAGCCCATATGTACAGGTATTTAATCTTATAAGGAAATATCTGGAGGACAGATGTCCTTTTCGGTTAAATTTACTGGTACCAACTCTAAGAAATATATCGGAAAACTATGTATAGAAATACTCTAATACTTAATGTGACAATGTGTGTAATATATTGCCATATTATCACAATATGTAGTACATTGACATCTCGACATCAAATTCGACGTTTTTTTTTATTATTTATGTTGACGTATATGTGAACATTCATTCTTTCTACGTATTGTATCTCAATCTCTGCTAATAATAATGATGACTCTACATGTGTAAATGTTGACTTCCGATTGGACAAATCATTTGACTTAGATCTACCGAATTTTGCATGAATATATTTCAGAGAATAAAGATTCAGTAAGATTTTTTCAATTTTTTAAACTGTAATTTCAATTACAAAAAATGAGGGAAATATTAGCGTCTTTCTCGTGATAACTTCCAAAATTTTCCCAGAACAAGTATTGCCAATTTGTCGCTGTTGTATATTAAATTACTTATTTTAATTGTTTTTAAAAAAAGTTTATAAGCGTATTTTATATTAACGCATTTCAGTCGAAATGAAACTTAAATCATTTTCATTGCTGCTACTAATATTTTATCCTGATATTTTTTCTATCATATATTATTAAAAGTTTAGAAAGGTAACTCCTGTCCAACTTTTGAATGTGGTGTTTTCGAATTATTACATTTTTAAAAGTCCTGCCTAACAGAATATAATTTCACAGAACAAATCACTACTATTTCAATACATTATAAAAATTAATTATTTATTCTTGAATTAAAGTATTTAACAACACAATGTGTACAGACATCGTAGTTTAAATATCTTATAATTAAACAATTTTATGCACTTGGATAACCTGGTTGGTAGGAAGTTGGATTTCCATCACTAAGGTTGCGAATTCGAACCTTGCCGGCCGAAGAACTTCGTGTGCGGTGGTTGCTGTTGCACCTATACATCTGTCGTGGTCACAAAGTCCTCTAGAGTAGTACCACTAGTGATTATGGTTCAGAGTTGATCATTCTGTGATCCAAGTTCAAATTACGGTATGTGGATGAGTGAATGAAATGGATGAAAGAAGTCCAGTCCATAAAAAAGGTTGTGACACGAAAGAAATTAACTCGTACACTTGGTCCTAGATGGCACTAGTGAAAAACAAGAGATGCAAAAAATTCGGATTAAATCGCAATGATTCTTTAGTTAGAGGCCTTGAAAATGACGTATCATTTGAAACAACAATATGTTTTGACACTCAAGACAATGCGCATGCAGACAGCTGGCCAAAGAGGGCTAAATTCTCCCCCGAGTTCTTCTTTTCATCCTTCACCTTTTTAGAATATTAATCCATATCAATCCATATTACCCTGAATTTTCAAAGGAGTGGAAAATCCTTCTTGGCCACCTCTGGTGTGTGGGCTCTTCGTTTGTTCTCAGTTGAGTCAGAACCTCTGGAGCGATAATATCCAGACTGGCATGCGGTCACACTAAAAGTCTCCTTTTTGAGAAACAGAAATACCTTTTCGGTCAGCTCTAAATGGCTAATACAGCAAACCTCTGTCGAGCTCAAACTGTTTGGGACTTTCCACAGGGGACATAAACTCATCTTCCTTTCTAGTCCTCGACTTTCCGGCTCAACTGTTTAAAGGACTTTCTTTAATTTCTTCAGACAGCTAGAGGATATGCCACATCAGCAACAAATTTTATTTCTTATATTTTATTTTAACTCGGCTAATAGCATTTTGTAATTGTACTGAAAGATTTTCCTCTTCAAGCAGCTGCCAAGTTGGAAACAGATTTAAGGTATCCGACTACATTAAAAGCACTGGTTATCAATCACATTTGATTTTTTATTGTTATTTCTTGTATATCAGATTTTCCTCTTTCCAAAACAATTTAACTTTTCTAGGAAAAGAAAGGCTTAACCTGCCACTATTTTTCAGCTAAAATTTGTCTTTTAATTTCAATCTTCTCAAAACTTTAATTTTCAGAACAATTCTCGAGCATTAACATGTCATCTCAAAAACTAATGGAGTTATTTACATAAAAATTTCAGCGTGTATTTTAAATAATATGGGCAATGAAATGAACTAAAATTTTTATTGTTCCTTAAATACTTTTTTCATTTATAGGTGTTTTAAGAAAAATTGATATGCGAATTTATGGAAAGAAATGAATATGTACGTATATTTTTACTCAAAACTTCTTTGCGTCTGAAGATTTTTCTTAGATTTTGGTTCATTTCATTCATTATTATATTATATAACTTGTGTACAAAGAAATGAAGAATCTCTGCATCGCAATTTTGCTCAAGTGTTCACCGTTTTGGTTAAATTTTAATAAAATTAAATACAAATGTTCCTATTTCTCAAAATATATTTTCAAATAATTTTATATTAATAGTATTTTGGATCATAATTAACAATACATTTAAAAACATTAAAAGTTTTTAATAATTTTTAAAAAATTCAATTTTTAAAAATATATTTTTGTATTTATAGCGTTTTATATTATAATTAACAACACATATAAAAATCATAATTTTAAGTAGATTAAAAAAATCCAATTTAAAAAAAGTTCCCCATCGAAAGTAGTAAGATACCTTAATTTGAAACAGATAAGTAGACAAAAAGAATCAAACAGAATTTGGCAGAATACAAACTGTATACTTTCATATATTTGACGATAATTGCTCCTAATTGTTATCAAATTATGTTATCATTATACATGATTTATTTTTCAAATTTTAGTGTCAGTATTCGAAAGCAATTAAAATTCCAAGTTATCAGCCATCAAATTAAGAAATATGCAGATTTAATGCGACAATAGACACATTATTTAATTTTTTTTTTCTAAAATATAAAATTAAGTATAGGTGCTTTAATTTTCAATAAATTGTTAGTTAAGTTGTAAGATTAATTCTTGCTACAGGAAAAAGACATCGGAAGACCTTCATTTAAAATTATATTTGAACACTTTTTTTTTTCAAAGCCATTTTGGTCACTGTCTGAGAATTGTCATCTCAAATAAAGATGTCAAAATTTTTTTTTTTTTTCGAAACTCTTCATTTTCTTAAGCAGACCAATTTTCACAACGACCACAGAAATTTCTAGAATTCGGATTCATTTAATAAAATCTTCGGAGACCGGTTATTAAATTTTGAGAACTGTCTGGAAGTATGAAGCCTTCATGGAATAAACTAGTGAAAAGCTGTAAAATTTTGAAACGAAAAGAAAACTGGAAATATTTAAAGGAAATGATGGTTTCCTTTAAATAATGCAAAGAGAGTGTCTAGGATTTTTTTATTAAATGCTGATTGTCATTTTTCATTTTGTTCCTTCTTTTTCTTCCCTTGTATCTATGAGAAACGCAGATTAAATTTTTATTCCCCTTCTCATAAATGTCTCGTATTCGATTTTTTTTTTTCAGGCTGAAACTAGAATAAAAAAAATATGACCCTTGTTTGTCATAAAACTCTTTTAGCCTCATAAAATTTAAACTATTTCAGTACCTATTTATTACATGCGCCACTAAAAAAATTTCTCATTTTTTTTCTGTTTCAACCATTTTTTTTTTTTTCTTTTGGAAGGATCCTTTAATGAGCATGGAAGAAAAAATGCATAAAAAAAGAATCGTTTCTTTTCTGGGCCAGTAATAGCCTTTAAATAAATGACCAATGACCCAGAAATTCGTAATCATCGCAGTGAAGGTGCGATGGCCCTAAAATAGAACTCCAAGTGCTACACAGCAAGTCCAACCTATTGATGACCATCATTATCACCCCTCCCCGAGTGCCTGGTGGTCACGGCACCCTCCGCTCCGTGATCAATAGGCATGATAGGTGTGGTGCGCAGAAAACAAATTAAAGCCCTCCCAACGGATCCGATACGGAGGCATTCCAGCCAGAGACACACGCCTATAGTGACTTATTCAGTAATTAGAGAATTGCATGGAAACTAATAGTTAGGAGATCAGTTTTTCAATGGGCAGTTAAGAGTTGAAGTGAAATTATTTTAGTTAACTTCAAGCAAAATGAAGGCTTTTTCTAAAAATGTTTTACATTTTTGCGTTTCTAAGATCACTGTATTTAAAAAGAAAAAAATTTAAAAAGCTTAATCTCTTTGATATGCTAAAAGTGTTAAATGGTTTTTTAAATTAAAAATATGGAAGTTTCGGGAAGAAAATTCCTAAAAATGTAGGGTGCTAATATTAATTATTTAAATTAAATCCGGAATTTTTACTCCAACTATAATATTTTTGAAAATTCAGTCCAGGATCTTATTGTTTGTAGTTCATTGTATTTAATCTTTTATATCATATTTAATCTGTTGTTGATATTGCTTCTGGAGCAAACTGACTAAGTCAGCGAGTTTAAGCCTAAATTTTACTTATCTCGTTTTTCAGTAGCGTCAGCTAGGGTCAAGAATACGGATTAGGTTATTCACGCTTCCCAACCTTTTTTACGTGGCGGATTTTATTCCTACACCTACATTTCACTTATTCTTCCACAGATGGTAATTTATACCTGAACAAGAGAACGATCACCTCTGATCCAGCCGCCCCCCCCCTGTGGTATTATTCTCAATATGGAGGACTTGGTGACCACGACAGATTTATACGTGAGCATGGCTATCACCACACAAAAATCCAACACCATACCAACCAGGCTGTCTGGTCTTTATATTGTGCGGTGACTTATTCTGAATTTCTAAGTGAACCCATTAAAGTTGTTGGATCAAGCAACCTCGTGTCGATGATCCTTCAGGCACGCTACTTGCTCCTATTTTCTACGCCTGCTTAAGCTCAATTGCCAGGCCTGAACTCACCTTATGCCCGATGCATTTTGATCTATTTCCCTTCATTTGTGATTATCTACGGCACTTTGATGTCAGTTTATTTTACTTATGCCCGATAGTTTTCAGGAAACTCCCGGCCGACGATCATGGACGAGAGTTTTCCTAGAATGTGACAGATGGCAAGTTGACAACCATATCCGTAAAGGCAATGGGTCTTTTAAGTAGGAAGGTATCATAATGGTTATCGCAAGAATAACTAACATGTGTGGGCTATAGTGCATATCATGTAATGCAGTTTTCTCATGTAGTGTTAATTGCGAACGCGAAATGTCACAAGTCGTTGAAAACTACAAATTTGTAGTTCAAAAATAAAGAATTTTGTGGGGCTGCTGTAACTTATATTGTGTATTATTATTTGCGTATTAAATTGTGTATATCCACAGTGTCGTTTCGTACTTTTTCATTTCAACACTCCTTGTAATAAGCTCGAAACGGGGCAAATCAGAGCAGTTACTTAAAAATATAAGAATTTTAGAATCGAAAATCTGAAATGTTCATGGTAAATTCCAAAATTTCAGTATTTTGTCTTAACTCAAAATGTGTATCATTCTGTAGACTCTCGGTTAAATAGCTGCAATCAATTAAAATTCGTTAAAACTTTTCTCCGTTAGAAAGAGCAATTCGTCCACTTAGAATTCTTTTCCAAGAAATAATTTCATAAAGACGGAAGCGAATTTTACCAATTGAGTTTTTCAATTTCATTACTGTTAGGTTCGTAATATTCTCCATTTATAACGAAGAATTTTTCTAAGTTATTCCTTGCCTTTATAAAAAAAAACCGCTTTCTCTCTTGTAATGAACTGACTAATTATCCTTAAAACAAAAACACCTTATTTACCTTGGCATGTTTACGTTGTTTATAAAGTAAAGAATGGGCCGTTTTCCTGTGTCAAAATATTTAATTAGTCCAAATTACTAAGTTTTTTTTTTCTCTTAAAGAATAAAAAGATCGTTCGAACACGGTTCCAAAAGAAAGTACGGAAGTTCTGAATATTTATGTGGAATTATCAGCATGAGCAATTATAATTGATTGCTCGTTATATAAGTTAAAAAAGAATCTCAGAGTTTTATTGTTCTTCAAACAGTATTACGGTCAATGATGAGGCAAGTCTTCCTAATGAGAGCTCAAATATATATCGAATAATCGGGATAATTGCATATAAATATCTTTTTTATCTCTCTAATTGCTCGGAATATATTTATTCGAACTCATTACGAATTTTAGCTTTGATTAAATATATCGCCATTTGAATAACGATATAGGCAATTCATTCAAATTTATTCATTTTTTTCTCAAAGATAAACGGATTGGAAATATTTCCTGCAAACTTTGATTGTTAGAAGACATTTTAATTACAATCTGCGAATCCAAGCAATTAGTTCGAAAAAAGCAAGTAAGAGTGTGTGTAGGTATTTTAATAACGTTTACTTTTTTAAGAAATCCCATCAATGTAAAAAAACAAATGGAAATAAAAATAACCAAAAGCAGAAGTATTTTTTATTCAAAAATAGTGCAAGATATTTTTTTATTTCGAATGATCTTTGATAAGGCTGAGATTTAATTCAAAGATTGAACTGTTTAAATGTATATATCAATCATTGCACAGGATGGATATAATTAAAGTTTCCACCTTGAAATGGTCATAAAAGAAAATCTACTGGACTAAATGTTACCAAACTTGGTAATAGTTTAAAGAAGGCCATTGTCATTTTAAGACAAAAAAAGAGTTAAAACCTTTCACTAGGGGAGAAATGGTACTGTAAGATATATTGTTAAGTAAAATAAAACATCGCTTTAAAATGTGTTTAATTATTTCTGAAACGTGTTTGTAAAGCATGTTCAATGTGCATTATCTCAAAATCATTGTTTATGGTGATAATCCAAACAATTTGGCGGAACTGTAAGATGCGGTATATCGACATATGCCTAACATTCCTGCTTAGATGCTACTGTTAAGAATGCAGTAATGCAGTTAAACTTGTTTTCAGAACATGGTAGATGTCACATTGAGCATGCTTTGTAACACGTTTTAGAAGTGATTAAACACATTTTAAATCGATGCCTTTCTTCATGTACTATTTTGCTTAACAATATTGCATACAACCCCATTTCTCCCCGATGGTAAGTTTTTGAACTTTTATTTCGGCAGAAAAGAAACTCTAATGCCTTTTTAAAAAAATATTACCAATTTTGATAACATTTGGTCCAGTAGTTTTCCATTTATGACCATTTCAAAGGGGAAATTTAAATAACCCTCCTATATATTAGAATATATAAAACCAATTTTACCACCAATTCGTTTGTCAAAATTTAATAGATAATGTCTAAAGCAGGGGTAGGCAACGCTGCGCCGCGGGCGCCATGGCGCCCCCGATCGATTTTTAATGCGCCCTCGCTGGACTAATGTAAATGTATGATAACCAGAGCGATTTATTTACTCTTGTCAAACGGCGATATACAGCAAGTAGTCAGTTGAGTTTAGGATTGTGCATAAATTAGCAGTTTGCTAACCTTGAGCGTATCTAATAATATGCATATTTTTTGTTAGTGTGTGATCGTATTTGGAATAGACCACACGTAGACCATGCATTTAAAACTACCAAGTAATCCGAAATAATTATTTTCTTTCAAAACCCTTCATGGATAAATAAATTTAAAAGAAAAAGAACATATTATTTTAACGATGAATGGAAACATCTATATTGTTTCGTTGATTACAAAGGGAAGTGTATTTGTTTATTGTGTAATAATAGTGTTGCGATTCCCAAGAAAAGTAATATTGAACGACATTTTAAGACCGTTCATAATAATTTTGATAATGAATATCCAATGAACTCTGAAATTAGAAGAAAAAAAAATTATTCCTTTAAAATCTTCAATAACTAACCAGCAAAGTTTCTTTACTAAACCACTGCAACAACAAAGCAGCAACGATCGCGCTATATAAAATATTGCATTTGCTAGCTAATAATAAAAAAACCATTTACAAATGGAGAATTAGTGAAAGAAGCCATGTTAGAAGCTGCTGATTCACTTTTTGAAGAATTTGGAAAAAAAAGAAAATAATTTCAGCTATAAACCTGTTGCAATTATCAGCTCGAACTGTTACTGGAATAATTGAAGTAATTGCGGAGAATTTGGAAGCAGAATTAGCAAATGATATAGAAAATTGTATTTTCTTTTGGCTACAGATGGATGAATCGACAGACGTGGCAAATATGTCACAATTAGCAATTTGCGTGAAGATGGTATTTTCTGATTTTACAACAAAAGAAGAATTCCTTAAAGTTCTGCCATTAAAGGGAAGCACCAGAGGAGAAGATATCTTTTCTACTTTTAAAAAGTATATAACAGATGTAAAATTACCTGTACAAAAGTTATCGTCAATTACTACAGACGAGACACCAGCGATGACTGGTAAGAAAAAAGGATTTATTGCCTTATGTAGACAGGATTCCTTATTCCCAAAATTTATTTCTTCTCATTTCCTCATACATCAGGAAA
Organism: Argiope trifasciata; assembly: GCA_026543055.1. Taxonomy (NCBI): domain Eukaryota; kingdom Metazoa; phylum Arthropoda; class Arachnida; order Araneae; family Araneidae; genus Argiope; species Argiope trifasciata. Next base: position 707,858 of record JAPMOQ010056715.1, on the reverse strand, counting down.
TGTAATGCACAAAAACAATCGGTTTTCAACACGTATTTAAGATAGTAACAAAAATTATTAATTCGTTAAGATCGGGAGCTATGCAACACAGATTGTTCAAATTACTGTTAGAAGATAAGGACGTTCAGTTCACAGATCTACTTTTACATGCTGAAGTAAGATGGGTGAGCAGAGGAAAAATACTTGAGCGGTTTATCATGCTTTTGCCACAAATAACGGAATTTATTGCATCAAGAGTCGAATTTTATGAGCAATTAGAAAATATGAATTGGCTAATCGACCTCGGATTTCTGACAGATATAACAGCAAAGTTGAATGAATTAAATTTAAAATACAAGGGAAAAATCAACATATCGCTGACATGATTAGTGCAGTAAATGCATTCAAATGCAAGTTAGTGTTTTTGAAATCCCATCTATTGAAAAACCCATTATCACATTTCCCAAATATAAAATATACTGTTGAGAGTTTAAATTTGAATAATGAAACTTTTACTGTTACATCATATTTAGAAATTATAGATAAGCTAATAGAAGAGCTTTCTTCTAGATTTGAAGATTTTGCAGCATTAGAACCTGTTCTAAGATTTTTCATAAATCCATTCAATGTTACTGAAGATGATGCTCTTGAAATAGTTTCAGTGTATTTCGAGCTTCATAGTATCGAAGATCTAGAATTAGAAATAATAAACTTGCAAAGTGATATTACTTTAAAAGCGCATAGAAATGATAAAATGTTTTGGAACTTAGTCGATGAAAATAAGTATCCTATTTTAAGGAAATGTGCGCTAAAAATTTATTCATATTGTGCAACAACATACAATTGCGAGTCTTTGTTCTCAAATATGAAATATTTGAAATCAAAATACCGAACAAAGTTTAATGACTCACACTTAGATAATTGTTTAAGGACCGGGAACTCTAAATATAAGTTTAATTATAAGAAATTAGCTGAAAATATGGACACTCAAGTTTCACACTGAATTATATGTATCATTATGTAGGACTCCAACAAAATAAAGTTATAAAAATCTGTTTTTTTTAATGCCTATTTATACCTGTTGATTATCTGTAAAATATGCGCCCTCGGGGATTTTCAAATTTAGTATTGCGCCCTTAAAGACAAACAGGTTACCCATCCCTGGTCTAAAGGAATAAGGATAAAAATATTTGGTAATATTGGATTAAGTTGGCTGTTGCAAAATATTGAGTAATATATACAATTACACACAATTTCGTCTTCATTATTAATAAGATTCTGTTTGATTACAATTGAGCAGCCACTCATGAAGAAAACATTATATAAATTGTATTATTAATAAGTACTTCACTGCGCCATTTCCCCCAAAAAAATTTAAGCGATTTGTAATTTAATCATAAATAAAGGATAATTAATTAATTTGAAATTTAAGAAAGTAGACAGAAAATAGTTCAATCTAATATTATTATATATATTTTTTTTAATTTGAAAATTTATTATAACAGTTTTTGGAAAACTAATATTCACGTGAACACTGGGAAATATCATAAATTAACAAGTTAAAAAAGATAAACAGACTGTATTACAAATGTCTATGTTAAGAATAACAATTATAAAATTTTTCAAATTCGCTAGTATGAAATGTTCGATTAAATAACAAATATAATTATGAGTTTTAAAAGACATCTGCATATATTGGAAGTTTATAATCACATCAGAAGAGACAATAAACTCGTTATTTTGCCTCTTAGAAAATTATTTAACTGGATTTTCCTAGGATTTCCTAATTTTATAATATTGGCAAAAAATTAAGACAAGAAAGAATTATTTTTACTCTTTGAACCCTAATCTTTTAGCAAATTAAGTCTTTTTTTTATCATTAAATCTACCTAAACTTTGAAACCTCTAATGTCCCTTAACAGAATAAGTAAAAAATAAAGTCTCAAGATACCTGAAAATACCCTTCATAACAAAAATTTACTCAAAACTTTGGAAACCGAATAGCAATTAACTAAATTTCTTCAAATCATGACTACCACTTACTGCAATTTCATCAACTTATAATCCCCCAAGAGCAATTTTGACAAAATTTCTCAAGACTACTTAGAACGCTCTCTTTTCAATAATTTCCCTCCAAAATTCTGTGAATTACTCCTAAAAATTTTAATCATCTAAAGAAGCTAATCTATTGCACTCTTCAAATCAACAAATTCAATTCCTTGATTGATTTTAGTACCATCAAATAACTTTCGAAATTATACTCGAAGCCCTATTCGCGTTCTTCAACAACTTTATGTGCAAATTGCACTTCTAAACATTTATTTTCACCAGTAGTGCAATTTCAAAAATTAAACTTTTCCAACACGGTTCGCATTTCCGCCTAATCTTACTTGTGGCAAGCTTATGTGGTGGGAACTAGAGCTCCCACTTTCAGTAATTAAGATAGAGATGTTTTGGCGGAAAGCAGGAGAATAGTGTCGGTTGGAGAACTGTAGAAAGTACTACCTCCATCTGCTAATTGGTCCTCTTAAACCACAGTTGTAAAGCTTAACAGCTCATATCTAGAGGGAGATCTAGAATAGTGAAATGCGTTGGAATTCATCAGTGCACTTTAAAGAAGAGGACTTTCGTCGTATCATTTGAAAAAATAAATGTAATTTGTTGATTTGTTAGTTAAGGAGTTTGTGATTTTTTCCAGGCTTAAAGAAATATGTGATCATTTTATTTTTACTAAAATAATAGTTCCACCTTTCTAATTAATATTTTCCATCTAATTCAAGTTAGATTGACTAGTCGAAATTTCTCGCATATCCCTTAATAAAGATATTATTCTCTATAATGACTTGATCTTTACTGATCAAAAAAGTGAGTGGAATTTCAGACAAAATTTATTTACAGCGATATATATTTACAGAACAATAAATATACATTAGACCAATTTGTTCTAATCTAGGTTAAATATTTGCTATGTACACAACAGACGAAGGTTGCAAGCCTATATTAAAAAGAGTTTATGGAAACCGTTCTCCATCGACTCGGAGAATAAGAGAATAAGACCACAAGACGCGCCCAGGGTGTTAGCAAGAACCACTGTCAGGCTGGAGCGTTGGAAATCAGCAACAGTTTCCAATTTATCCGCAATCTAAAAGCCTCTCTCCAAAGCAAGACCACACTTTATCACTCTCCAAAGCCAGTCTGCTTAGACTCTATTCGCCCACGTCAGCTTCCCATCTTCCAATCATCCAGTAAAAATGTCTCTCAATCGTGGCACTAGTCTTTCATGGCATGAGACTGTCCCTTAATGACGCGTCCTAGCAACTAACCGCTCTGGAACACGTGCCAGTGATATTCCATCAAAAAGGGATCACCAGGCATCCAGTTGTTGGACACACCTTTCCTTTGAAGAAACGAAATGTTTCATCCCCACAATGACCTTCACAGGTAGTTAAATGACCAGATGCGAACTGTCGAAGATAAGGAGATTCACCATTTCGAAACCTGACGGCTTTTAACAATGGAAGACGTTAACTAATTGGAGCAGCTGTCAGAAAATGCCGCTAATCGGGAATAGGACATATGAACGGTACACCTCCCTCGTTCTCCCTTCTTTAACCTAAAATTGTGGAACATCTGCATTTTCGCTTGATATTGGTTTAATGTAACAAATATTAAATTTTTTAACGGCATACGTGAGAATTTTGTATCATATTAAATGAACCCAAATATACATTTCGGAGACATTATTTTGATTGATTAAAACCAAAATTCGATTCAGTGCGGAAAAATTAGTTGCATGATCACATTTCAAATTTTATTTATTTTAAGTCGTTTCGAGTTACTGTGCTTATGTTCGTGCGAACGCACATACAGAGAGACGAATAGCCCTTTCACAAATTCGCCCCACATTTTTTTAAATAAACAAATATGATTCTAATTATTATTTTTATTGACTGATGAAAAAAAAAGCTTTTAAAACCGACTGTTATTAGACTTTTTGAAAATTAATCAAATTATTATAACCAGCGGGTGACCGAGCTCCACTCGGAGAAAACAGGTATCGAAGCTAACTCGAAGATTTAAATTTTCAATTGTGATTTATCAAAACAATACATGCCATAAGAAAATTTGTGAAACCATTGGTGAAAAGATAACCGGTTAAACCTCGGCTTTTCATCGTCCACCAGCGATGTCATGTCTTGATGTTCCATTGGAAATCCCCATCTGCACTGGTCTCTTCCATGTTTGCTGACCATGCACGGAGCGCTTGGGTTCATATCACTACACGGGTTATGGATCATCCATTTCGAGATCAGTTCCGGATCATCTTCTGGAAACTTTATTAGTTCGCCAAATTGGCTATAGATGGCAGCACGTTACCGCTTGAAACCTATTAGCCATTATGGCGAACTAATAAAGTTTGAAAATATCCTATCTGTAACTCCGAACTGCTCGACCGTAGCGCTTCAAAACCGGCGCCTATCGATTCCTCGTGGCCAAAAACCCCAGATCCCTAAGTTTACCGGAGTTTATTAATTCTGGGGCGATTTTCGACTTGGCAACCATTCCTCGTATTATAGTATAAGATTGATTTATTTCGCGAGTGAGTGGATTTTATTTATCACGTTGAGCCAAACACACGCCAAAGCTATGATAGATTAGTGTACGTTATATTATTTTAAAATAAAAATAGTCTTAAAAGGTTTAAACATATATTTTAAGAAAAGAAAATTTAATGTTTTAAAAATAAAAATGAAAGATAAATAGATATTTGCAAATCAGAACTAATTATTTATAGGAAAAGAATTTTATTTTTGATTGGAATTAAATAAAAAGGTTTTCAAAGAGATTATAAAATAATAGCCTTCGGGCAAATTAATTGTAAAAATAAAATATATATAATAATCAGCATTTTGTGATTAAATGAACTTTATTTCAGTGTTTTTATTTAAATCTCTATAATGTTTTAAGTTCCGAAATATACTTATTCAAGAAAATTCTGTAATTTATAAATGCTTTTTGGCACGTCTAAAAGAAAATTGTAATTATCCTATCCGATAATATAAGATGTAATTAAATATGGATCTAAAAGTTTTTGAAATATGGTGAAAAATTAATCCAGGCATTTTTTTAAAATCCGATTTCCCAAAGAAACTGAAAAAAATTAAATAAAATAATGACTTAGTTAAACGAATGAAATAATTCGGTTTGATAAATGGAATATTAAATAAAGTGAAGCTTAAAAAGAGACATTTTATTCAAAATTGCATAACATTCTAAATGTGCTATTTTTCTTGCCTTTTTATGTTACTATTTAAGCAAGCGACATTTATTTTTCTTTATTGTTAAATCAATTCCATTTTTTTCACTTTGTCGCATTAATTCTGTAGGATAAAACAAATATTGAATGCTTTTTAGAATTAACTAAAAAGAAGTTTTTCATATTTTATTTTATAATGATGCAAATTCTTTTTTTTATAGCTTCTTTTTTTCCTTTATATGGATTTATTTCTTAAAGCTTATTGAATAAATGCATTAGAAGTTAGAGGTAAATGTCAAAATCTCTTAAGTAGACGTTTTTATACTTTAACTTGCTTTTATTAAAATTTTACTTTTTTTTAATAAAAAAAAGTTATCTCATAAAGACTTAATACTAATGAGTAGATGCATTAATTAATTTTTCCTGTTTTTAGGTGGGGATTATTATAAAAAACTAAGCCTTATTTTAATTACATTCATTAAGAATTAATTAATGTTCTACAAGTATGCCAGTCAAAGATGTAAAATATTTAAGGTTCATTTTTTTTCTAATAATTGATTTTTATAAAAATTCCTCCTTCTAATTTGAACTATAAAAGGATTTATTGTATCTTATATTAATTCATCTTTGATTTTAATACATATAAAGATAATGACAAAGTAGATATTGAATCTTTTTCTCTTTCTTTACTCTGAACTCAAACGTATAATTATGGGCAAAATCCAATTGAATTATTTGAGTGATTTATAAAGGATAAAGTGATTTATTTAAATAAAATACACAATACAGAAAAAAACACCAAAACAGCAAATTACAATTTCTCTAACTAGCAAGCCTAGATACATATAAGAAATTTTAATCTTACAAATATTTTTTAAATAATAAAAATAATAAAATTAAAAGCCTGAAATTAAAAATGCTAACAACCTTTATAAATTCATTATTTATAATATGTTAAGAATTTATAAATCGAATATACTGCCTTCTAAAAATATTAAAGCGCACGTTAAGATTTGAAAATTTACACATATTTCACCTTTAAAAAATCAAAACTCTTAAAAATATAAAATTTGTCAAAAGATTAAAGATTTTATGTTTAAATAACTAGAATATATGTGTGTAAATAAATTCGAGAAATACATTCTCTAGTAAGGGATAAAATGTGTAATAATTGCTGTGAACTACGATTACGAACATGATTATTCAAATTTGGGGTTCAATACCTGGCCACCGATTTACAAATTTGTATTGAATTTCGATTTACTCGGTTTTAAGAATCAATAAAATGTATATTAATATTTGAATTTAAAAAAATATTCAATATCTACATTAAGAGATATTAATGCATACAGGGGTAAATTAATTACAAATATTATTCACAGGGAAACAAAGCTCCCTAAATGATTATCGATTCTGTATAGATGTTTAAGAAATTTCGATTCATTTGCTCCGATAAATAAATAAATGCTTTTATTCTTTACGAGCTTCAGAATACGCATATTAAGTAATATATACAATGGATAATGATTATAAACGTTATCCATTCGTTATACTAATTATTGATTAATTGGACATCGATTTAAAGTGAATGTTTATGGAAATTCAATTAATTCGTTCAAAGACCCAAAAAATAATAATTTTAACTCGTTTGTTTATGTATATAGTAATAATTCTGGCTTCCTGGCTTAGGTGTAGCGTGCCTTTCCCATGGTCTGGGCCTCCCAGGTTCATGTTCCTCTTCTGGCATGGTTGTTCTTCACTCTGTGTTCTATCTGTGAGGTGTGTGAAAGAATCCCCCTGAAAAAAGATTTTGTAAGTGAGTGACATCTTCATATACTGCAACCCTCTTACTGCCATAAAGCTGACACCACATCATCATCGGAACAATAATGCATCCCTTGATCAGCTTTTTATGATATGCAAAAAAAAAAAAATTCATTCCTTTCAATTTCATTCCACTTAAAACTCACAATGTTATCAGATTATTAATAGAATGTTCATAATCAAGAATAAGAGTTACATAACTAGATATTTCTATATTTGTCACAATCTAGTTCCATGAAATGTTCGCTGTCGATAAAAAAATAATTCTTTAATCACGTCTTTACTTACATGCTTTTGTTTCAATATCTGTTCTCATTTGAAACTCACGAGAATTCTGTAATATGCTATCTATTCATCTCTGTTGTGTCAATGTCAGCAGATGGTACATATTAATATAAATTCAGATAATAAAACATGTATCCAAGTATTTTATATAGAGATTATTTGAATACAGAAAACACAATCCATATAGGATGTATCAAATGTAGGTGCATAATGCATATGCAAGGGGTGTTCAAATGAAAGGTATGAAACATCGTAATAACGCAATCTTTTATATTTTTCCTAGGCAGCTACGGGAGAACGTAGTGAGACAGCTATTGATGCAAAGGGAGTTTTAGGTGTAGATCAGAGCATGCGGTGACCCCCGCACACGCAGAACAGAATAAAGGCTCTTATAAAACCAACTGAAGTCAAAGGTTCGCTAACTATTAAATTCCTTGAGCACAGAAAAATCATTAACTCCGATGTTGTGCTGTGAGACACTCCGAAAACTACGCAGATATATCAAGAACAAAAGACCGGGGCTACTCAGGGACGGTGCGTTTTTGTTCCATGATAACGCGTGTTCACACGTCTCCAAAGTCACACACACGGAACCGTCCAAGTTCAAGTGGGAGCAATTTGACAATCCTTTCTACAGCCCGGAGATTTTATGTTTGGTCCCCATGAAAAAACATCTGAAAGGGAAACATTTCAATTCGGACGGCGAATTGAAGAATGCTAGGAAGGGTCTCGTCACGACCACATGAATTCTAGGAGCAAGGAATCCTTCGGCTCGTAAATAAAGGGGATTGTTATGCTCAGGATATATACTTTGATAAAGTCTCTCTTCATTTATAACCACAGTGTTGTTTCGTATCTTTTCATTTAAACATCCCTTGTATAAGTGAACAAAATTTCAATGAAGCGTAAAATATGAAGTTTATATCTTTATTTACAGTTTAAATAATTTCGAAAACCGAATGTCCAATTAAAAACCTTAAATAAGAATTGAAAACTAAATTCTCTATCATTGAGATAGGTTTAAATGCTCTGTTCAATTAATATTCTACGTTTTCTTCAGTGCAAACAATTGATAAATAACCTGACTTTTGTTTATTAATCATTTCTTTTCATTACAGCCAATAATAAACTCCGATTTTCCATCTTTTTTTTTTCCTCATTTAAATATTATATAAATAACCACTGACCCGGAAATGAACGTTACTTCAAGCTTTCCCTTCAAAATTTCCTGATTAAATTCTAAGAAAAAGATAAAATTTGCAAGATTTAGATCTTCAATACGATGCGAGAGATTTAATTTCAAATTAGTTTCTGCACAATTTATTTTAAAAAAACCAATACAAAATAATTCTTTCCCTCTTGTAAATTCTTTGTATAAAAAAATTAGTCCTAGATTATGTTCTTTTCATACATTGAATATTTCTTATTAACTGTTCTGTTTTATTTAAAGAATTTATTTTCGTTATATATATATATATATATATATATATATAATTTTAAAAATACGTAATGAAACAATGGTAGTTGAAATGCCATTGTTTTTATTTTGAATTCTGATAAGGATATTTAATTCATTTCATAAGAAAGCAAAATATCCAGTAAAACAAACTATTAAGAATTCTTTTTATAATGTTACAAGCTTCTTTTAACATCTTGATTAAAATAAAAAAAAGACCAAAAAACATGGAAGCCACTCTCCTTTGTGAAAAGTTGTTCGATTGTACTGGCACCATTCTTTTTCCTTTTCGTATTAAAGAAAAATCCGTAAGAACTTTCACAATAAGCATCAGAATTAATTACTCACTATTCTGCCCCTTTATTTTTTTATGCTGTTCTTTTTTTTTATTTTTCAAACTCTTCAATTCAAATCAAACAAAAAAGTGGTAAAGAAAGCAAAAGATATTTAAATAACTTCATTTCGTTCAAAAGAAAGCAGTTTTTGTAAAAGAAGGAAAAGAAATATCAAAATAAATTCGAGAAAAGAAGAAAGAGGAATAAAAATGTAAAGAAAGGACATTCAGAATTCAACGTGGAATTAGAAGTCGTTCTGTGCTTTTTAAGCACTGCCAAAGAGTTAGACAGACATCTCTATATAAATGATTGATGTCGGAAATTCGAAGTTTTCGATACTTCCCCGGCGGACGACGCACAGCACGCCCTCTATTGAACGTCGTCTGCACGCAATTCCCGAAATGGCAGACGACATCAATCACTGACTGTGACCGTGACGGCTCGGTGATCACGTGATCCGTTTCCAGTGATTAGACTGAGAGAAAGTCATGGAGTTTTCTTTTATTTCCAGTGTCATTTATTTATTTGTAGGTTTGTTGTGGGGAACTTTGTGAGCATGTCTGCATTTATCAGATAGCTAATGGGGATTGTTCATCTTCCGCTGGTAAGAAGGATGTCCTTCCATTACTTAGATAATACAACGTTCTTGAATATGATCCGTTCAACTACATATTATTTAATATTAATGTGCAGATACATTAATCTTCG